>LPNX010044568.1:459433-682133 GCA_001517045.1 Pseudotsuga menziesii
TGCAAGACCACTCAGAATAGCATTCATTGCTTTTGCATTGAAAGTAAACTCTAGCTTATCATCTTTGGAGGCTAGCAAAATAGGTTTTGCATACCCAGTCTCTACTACTTCCCAAACATCAACACCTAGGGACATTAAGTATGTTCTCATCCTAACCTTCCAGAAATAAAAATTTTTACCATCAAATATGGGTGCTTTGTTTATTGATCCATCTTGACTAGCCATTTTAACTCTTCAGGATCTACCTTAACCAAAAGAAACGCTGCTCTGATACCAATTGTTACAGGTATAAACTAACTGAGAGGGGGGGGGTTGAATCAGTTAGTTTATATTTTTTACCCAAAATACTTCTTTTAACTTAGAATCAATAAAATTTATGGCAGTCAATATTTGCTATGAATTCAGAGTTATAAACATAAGAGAAAATAACATAAAACACAGCATTCAATCACAACATTTAATCACATATATGATACACAGATATTTCATGAGGAAACCCATAAGGGAAAAACCTCTTCTTCTTATGATGTCAAAGGCTTCAATGGTTGTACATCACTTCTTATTTGAGCACCGACTCAAAGAGGCTGCAACCTCTGAATGCAAGCACCAACTTGCTGAGAGCACCAACTCTCACTGTAACCCAGCACCAACTGGGTGGAAGCACCAACTTCCAGTTTAACCCAGCACCAACTGGGTGAAGGCACCAATCTTCAATTTCTACAAGCACCCACTTCCAGACAGAGACATAAAGTCTCCCTTAGCACTTCCCTACCTCCCTTATTTGCTAGAATTTCCAATAGAATCAAAATGCAACAATATAGTTATGTCTCTTCTTACCAAACCACTCTGCTCTGTTCAACATTGGCTCTCTGCTCCTCTGTTCTGTTCAATTGTTCAGCACATTCTTCTGTTCCTCTGCTCTGCTGCTCTGCTCATTCAGTATCAGTTTATAGCATTGATCTCTTAATACTCTGCACACCATTACTCTCCTCAAACAGATAACTATCACAACTGTTTCTGCTCAATATATATCATCTTCTGAGTTCATTTCTCTCTCTATTTCATCGAAACAACATTCTCAAACCGTTATAGAACCGGTTCAGCTTCAACATCCTCAAACCGTTACAAAAATGGTTCAGCTTCAACATCCTCTGTACACATCGAATGATATATATTCAAACCATCCTCTTTTTTTTTATTTTTTTTGGTTCCTTACTCTTCCTATGCCATCTCCTTTCGAATCATCATTACAAGCAGTTACTAAACGGTTCGCATTTTAGATTCATCATAACTGTTAATCCACCTGCTCAAATACTCTTCGAATCCTCAAATGTATAAGGCTCTTCGTATTCCTCTTCAAAGATTACACTAATCCAATATGGTACCATGGATCAAAGAAGCAGCGGGTGAAATGACGGAGCTCGCAAGCAACATCTCCTTCCGCAACATCGGAGGTCGGAAGAAGATCTCCTTCTGCAACGTCGGAGCTCGCAAGCAACATCTCCTTCTGCAACATTAGAGGTCGGAGGAACATCTCCTTCCACAACATTGGAGCTCGCAAGAAACATCTCCTTTCACAACATCGAAGGTCGAAGGAACATCTCCTTCCACAACTTCGGAGCTCACAAGAAACATCTCCTTTTGCAATATCGGAGGTCGGAGGAACATCTCCTTCTACAACAGTGGAAACTTAAATGCTGTTCAGAATGGATCAGAAGTCAGAATGATAAGCGCAACAATGGAAACTTAAACCTTAAGGATCGATGAAATAACTCAACGGAATCGGGAAAAAAAAGGTGGTGTGCCATCCGCCACTGCGGAAGACTTAGAGATAATACATCTCGATGGAAAACCAGATGACATCCGATTGAGCTAGAGTTCATCGAAGGAAAATATTGGAGCTCATTGCTTATCACTCTTCCGCAATGGTGGAAGCGCAGATGACTAAAAATTCCTCAAGGAGTTCGATGGCAAGGCCCCAACAACAAATGCTTTATTGCATGCTCAAAACAGTTGTGATATCCTTTGGCGGAGTTTCCAGTTGGCATTTGACATATGGTTCTGTTTTGGCACATCTCTGTCATATATATATATATATATATATATAAATTTATAGCGGAGTTCATATCCTTGGCATGGCGGGAATGTCTCACATATGGAACTGTTCGTACTTTGCAATTTTTGTGATATCCATTCGGTAAGTGGATTTTCCAAAGACTTTAGTCTGAATCTCTAGCACCTCCCACTATTCAATTTTCTCCATTGATACCTATGTATATTGCCACATCAATTTGACATCAGTTCCCCTTCTCTTTATAGAAGATTTCCATCAATGACAATACACTAAAACTTTAAGACTAAGCACTAGCCACCATCTACTAGTCCTAAACACACCACTCTAAAAGATATTCCAACATGTTCTATAAATGCCTTGATTTCTTTTGCAGTTTTGACTAATTTTTCATTTTGTGGTATAAAGCTGAAATCTTTGATAAAATTCTCTCTTAGTTCATGCCATAGGAATGTTTCACCCTAAGCTTCTTCCATTTTCTATTGGTAAGTCAGATAGCGTCGATGGAAACAAGTGTGGCCATGTACATTCATCCTTATACCCAAGTCTTTTCCATTCTTTTTCACATGTTCTTATGTGGTCTTCCGGATCCTGCCCTTGGATGAACATAGGTATTTGGGCTTGATTGGTTAACTTTTTTCCTCCAAATCTTTCTATGAAGTAAGTTGAAGTTGTTGTCCATGTCTGCAATCTTGATTGATGGGTATCCCACCATCTAGCAGCTTGGCCTGTGAAGGTTTCCACTGAGCTTTGTAGTTGGCCATGTTCACTAATGTTTATGGATACTTGTTCTATATGCATGACTGGTGATTCTCTTTCTTTGTACCTTGGTATTTGTGTGATATTTACATTTTCTAGATTTAGGGTAGGATATTCCTTGGTTTTCTTTTCAAATATTTTTGGGATTATGGACACCAAGAAGCACTATTGGACTGGTTTCTTCTGCACTTTCTGAATGGTCCAATATCCTCTTGCTTGATTTTTGTAGTTTTTTACTTCCCAATCATATAATTATATGTCTGAATTGTATCCTACTGAATCCTGATTGCCTAAGTTAAGTTCACCATAGATATTAGGTTTTGTGTAGTATTCATTGTTTTGTATCTGATATAGTTGTCGGATGTCGAATTCTTCATCTATAGGTTCTATCCAAGGTTCTCCTTGGGATGGATGGATAGGTACTATGACTTTGTGAAGAACCTCCTGCAATAAACAATGAGAATGCAAAAATATTGGAGCACAAAAGATATTTTATTGATCGGGGGCCACTTCGAGCGGGCAACCTCCTTTGAGCAAGCTCAATACAAAATAAGTCTTCGGTGCTTTCTTTAGCTTCAACACATACTTATATACTAAGTCTAATATAAACAACTATTACTCCACATGAATGTGGGATAATGCAACCTATTACTAGATGAATTAACAACTACTACTTACTCCCCATGAATGTGGGATAATACATCATACTAATGGGACGACTTACAAAGCATATGTATCCGACAAAATATACCAACAAAATAAAGAGGGGGGTTGACATGGGTTCTTAAAATCCCATCCCTCTTAAAAAAAAAGATTTGTCCTCAAAGCTTTAGATGTGGAAACTGCTACTGAATATGAAGGAGCGGTTCCCATGTAGCATCCTCTGGTTTTATGCCATGCCACTGAATTAAGACCTCGGTGATGGCCCGGGAGCGAAGCTGACGAGTGCGCTGATTGAGGACAACCTCTAGTTCCAAAATGATGGAGCTTTCTGTATCCAGCTCTGGTAAAATAGTTTGTTCTCTAATGTTGTTGCCAATCACTTTCTTGAGACAAGAGACATGAAATACTGGGTGAATGCGAGAAGAAGGAGGAAGTTCCAATTTATAAGCAATAGACCCAATCTTCTAAAGAACTTTATATGGCCCATAGAACTTTGGAGCCAGCTTCTGATGCTCTTTGAGTTTCAAGGAGGATTGTTTGTAAGGATAAAAGAAGAAAAACCATATCATTGACTTGAAAGGTGCGCTTAGAACGGTGTTGATCAGCTTGCTGCTCCATGTGATTTCTATCCATGTGAAGATTCTCTTGTAGAATGTGAAGAATCTGATCACGGTTGCACAGAACCATGTCAACTGCCTGAACTGGTGAACTATGGTGGGTGTATGGAAGGAGAACTGGGGATGGCTTCCCATAAATAGCTTCATATGGAGTCATTTTAGATGTAGTATGGTAGGAAGTATCGTACCACCATTCAGCGAGAGGGAGCCACTTTTCCCATTGATGTTGTTGTTCAGAGGTGAAGCAACGAAGATAAGTTTCCAAGCATTTGTTGGTGACTTCAGTTTGACCATCTGTTTGTGGGTGATATCCTGAACTCATTTTCATTTTGGTTCCATTGAGGCGAAATAGTTCGGTCCAAAAATTACTTGTGAAAGTTACATCGCGGTCTGAGACAATGGAAGAAGGGATGCCATGAAGACGGAATATCTGGTCCATGAAAATTTGTGCGACTGAGGAGGCAGTATATGGATGGCTAAGAGCACAAAAAGGACTATATTTGGAGATTCGATCAACCACTTACGGTCTTCCCTCCAAATTTAGGGAGCCCATCGATGAAATCCATCGAAATATCTATCCAAATCCTTGTAGGGATAGGCAAGGGTTCGGGCATGCTGGGTAGGAGTGTAGTTTCACCATTGTGGTGCTGGCAGGTATCACATTCAGCAACCATCTGTTGAATTTTCTGTTTCATTCCCTTCCAAAAGAAGTTACGTCATGTCTTCTCATACGTTTTGAGGAACCCATAGTGCCCTGCCACTGGAGAAGCATTGATTTCATAGAAGACAGCCTGGTGAAGATCTATGCCCTAGGGAAGCACCAAGTGACCCTTGTATCTCAGAGAAGAACCATCCCAAGAGTAATGCGGTACAAGGGAAGGATTATTGGCCAGCTCTTGGATGATTTGAGATAAGTAAGAGTCATTGACATAACCTTGCTGAACAGATTGTAACCAATTTGGAATAGGCATAGAAATAGTTGAAAGAGAAGCATGGTTATAAAATGTGCGGGAAAGAGCATCTGCCATAAGATTGTCCTTACCCTTCTTGTAAGTGATCTCGTAGTCATAACCCATAAGTTTGATAACCCATTTTTGTTGTGTTGGGGATGAGAGGCATTGTTCCAAGAAATATTTCAGACTCTAGTGATTAGTCTTGATGCAGAAATGATTCCCTAAGAGGTATGGACGCCACTTTTGTACGGCATGCAAAATAGCCATCATTTCCTTCTCATATGTAGAGGCGACTAAATTCTTACCAGACAGGGATTTGCTGGTGAATGCAATGGGATGTTCATCTTGGAGGAGAACAACACCAAGTCCATTGTCACAAGCATCACTCTCAATAGTGAAGGGCTTGGAAAAATCAGGCATAGCTAGAACAGGTGTGGTACACATAGATTGTTTCAGTTTCTTAAATGCACACTCAGCAGCAAGTGTCCATGCAAAAGCATAATTTTTTAGTAGACCTGTTAAGGGAGATGCAATATTTCTATAATCCTTGACAAACTTGCGGTAGTAGCCAGTAAGTCCCAAAAACCCATGAAGGCTCTTCAAGGTCTAAGGAGGTGGCCAATTTTTCATGGCATCGATTTTGGCAGGATCGACATGAACCCCTTGTGCTGAAATAATATGCCCAATATACTCTACTTCCTTCTACCCAAAAACACATTTAGATTGTTTGGCACATAGATGATGATCATAGAAAAGTTGCAGTACAAGATCCAGATGTTGGAGATGCTCAGCCCAAGTTTTACTATAGATGAGGATATCATCAAAGAAGACCAGAATGAAGTTTCGCAAGTAGGGCCGAAATATTTTATTCATCAATTCCTGGAACGTGGAAGGGGAATTTGTGAGGCCAAATGGCATGACCAAAAATTCATAATGGCCATCATGTGTGCGGAAAGTTGTTTTAAGGATATCATCTGCATGGACCCGAATTTTGTGATACCCAGAACGAAGATCCAACTTGGAGAAAAAATGAGCACCATGGAGCTCATCCAAAATATCATCAACAACAGGAATGGGAAATGTATCCTTGATTGTGATGTGATTAAGTGCGCACAAGTCAATGCAAAGGTTCCATGACCCATCTTTTTTTTGGACTAGAAGGAACTAGTGCTAGGGCGAATAACACCTTGCTTTAGTAAGTCACGAACAAGCATCTCAATTTCTGTCTTGTGGTAAAATGGGTAGCGATAGGGCCTAATGTTGGGAGGGAAACTTCTAGGAAGGAGCAAAATACGATGGTCCTCGAGTCAGGAAGGTGGCAATACCACTAGCTCAATAAACACACATGCATATCGATCCAAAATTTGTTGGAGATCCAAGGGATTAGTTAAGACTGCTGATGGTTGCATCTGAATGAAATGGAGCTAAGCGATGACACCATATGAACTTTTCTTAAGAATATTTTCCATGTAATGCAAACTGATGAGGGTGAGAAACCCTGGTTGTAAGCCCCGCAATGTGTGTTTGGTACCATTGATTGAAAACTGCATCCAAAGTTCAGCAAAATCCTATAAAATGGGTCTAAGTGTGCGTAACCATTGAGCACCCAAAACCACATCACATCTGCCTAAGGGCAAGGAAAACATGTCAGAGCACAAGTTATAATCCCCCATAGATATGCGCACATTATGACACTTCCCTTTGCAAGGTAAGGTGCCACCATTGGCAATCATGACTTCAAAGCTGGAGCAAGGATGGATGAAACAATCAACCTATTTGGTGATCCTCGGGTCAATGAAGTTGTGAGTGCTACCAGAATCAATGAGTATTGTAAGAGGGAGTTTTTTGAAGAACCCTCTGACCCACATGGTTTGTGGGGTGGTGACTCTGGATAAGGCATGGAGAGATATCTCTGGTTGGTCGTTTGGAGCAGGAAGTTGTTGAATGTCACCATCATCATCTGTGGGATCCTGAGCATCATAAAAAATTTCAGGTGCTGGTGGTGAATCCACATCCAAGAGATAGATATTTTACTCAACACATCTATGTCCCCAGGTGAATTTCTCGTCACAATTATAACAAAGCCCTTTTTCCCAACGTTCCCGCATCTCTGCTTCAGACAAATGCTTGATAGGAGTGGTTCTAGGAGCTGGAAAATTTTGGTGTCATGTCCCTGGTTTCGACCCCCTTTGCATGATGTATATATTGTAATTAATCGTGGTGAGGAGCTCAAGGCAAAAGCCCCACCATCGATTTGGTTGCGTATGTTTTGGCAATGGGGATAATTGCCGATGGAATGTAGTGCTATCCGGCACATTTTAATGTGGCATCATGTAAAAAAAAACCGCACATCAAATAAAACTAAAACCACAACCAGCTACGGCAGTGCAACGTTGAATGAAAAGGGGATGGATTCCAAAGGATAAGGGGTGGGGATGTCAAACCTTGGTTTATGGGGAAAAACCCATGTTTTATTACCTTGTGTTTCACCATCTTTGTTGTTTTGTCACCCTTTTGTCTCATCCAACCTCTCCCAACCTCTTTAATGCTTCAGCTGGTGGTTGGGGCAGTTATTGCTGAAGTGGTGGTGGTTGTGGCAGGCTGTCAGCCTTACCCACTTGCTCACTCCACCCACCTCTGCCCATTCTTCTCCCTCACGCACTCTTTCCTGGTCAGCTCTCACTCTCACCACGATTTTGTTCTGTTGGCTTCTCACGCATAGGTTTTGGGGGCGTTTTTGGTCTCACGCGGGTTTTCTTCCTCTCCCCCACGAGTTGCTGAGCACCCACGAATTGAAAATTCACGTCCTTCCTATTAGTGGTGCATCCACGGGCAAAAATGGAGCCGTTTTTCCTCACACAGAAATCGGGTATGTCTTTCCCATGCATTTGGCTGTTGGGTGCAAGTTTTCCTCATGCACAGATTGATTGGGTCTATTTCCCATGTGAGAGGCGTGCTCACGGTTAATGTTTTGGGGCTGTTGTCTTCCCCACGAATTTGTGTTAGCTGTGGTGTCCAAATTCGTTTGGGCCACTGTGGAATGCCAATTTGTTGGCTGTGTCCTCCTCTGTCCATGCTGGGGGTTTGCTTATCTTTCGTTTGGGACTATGCATAGTTGCTGTCGTTTCCATTGTGAAATTGGGCTACTGTTGTTTTCCCTGGTTTGGGATGTTGAGGTTGAGTTGTTTTGGCCACGTTAGGGCCAAGAACAACTTCGTGTTGTCCATTGGACTTGAGCTGTGCTCATCCATTGTTTGGGGCTGTCCCCTGTTGTTTATGACTGCTTCACAGAACTATGAAGGGATTGTATGGCTGCTGGTATGTAGTAGTTGAACCTTGGACTGTGCTGGCTTGGCTTGTCTGTTGAAAGTCTGTGAAACCCAGTGGTGTTGGTTTGACTGTTTTGTGTCCCCTTGGCTATGTATAAACCTGCAATTGACCCTTATTCCGAAGGAATCATGCCCAGCTCGGGGGTGGCAGCGTTGCTGAGAGATTGATGAGCAAGCTGGCCTATGGTTGGGTGGAACGTTGCAGCGACGTAGCTGGTTGCGGGAGAATTATTCATTAACAGATAAGTGTTGTTGTTATCCCCTCTCTGCAAATCATATTGATGTTAAATGAATTATAAGGAATTCTGTTGAATGCTGGAATGCTCATGTATGTTTGCTTCCGCTGTATAAATAAAGAATTATGCATCTGAGTATGCTAGCAAGTTTAATTTCAGCATTTGATTTCTTTGATTATGCTCATTGGGCTGTTTGCCCGGTCGTGTATGATATGTCCGTCACGTCCTCTTCGCCGGTTGAGGGACGGGGATGTGACATTTGGGTTCTTGGAGGAACCATAGGTCTGAATGGAACAAGAGTGGATTTGGAGCGTTGTTGAGCCCGGATCTTGTCCTCTGCTAGCTTAGCCAACTAAAAGGCTTCCATCATTGTGCGGGGGTAGAACATTTTAACCTCAGAGTGTATTTCATCCTTCAGACCACTGATAAAACAACTAAGGTAGAATGCATCCGAAAATCCCTTGGTGTGATTGTCAAGTTTCTCAAATTATTTCTGATACTCTTGCATAGTGCCAATTTGGAAAATTTTGGTGAGTGCTCTTGTGAAGTCATCAAAAGCACTAGGACCAAATCGCTGCAAGAGAAGTTGGGAAAAATCTGTCCAGTTTGGCTCAGCATGAGCCTTGATGTACCAACGGAACCATTGAAGTGCTTCATGTTCCAAATGAAAGGATGCAAGGGGTACTTTATTGAAATCAAAAGTGTTAAGTAGACTGAAATATTGTTCTACCCTATAAATCCACCTAGTTGGATCATCACCATTGAAGTGAGGAAAATCCAGCTTCGGCTTGCGGTAGTGGCTAAACAATAAGAACCTAGTGCCTACAGAAGACTCAGGATGGTGGTGGTTGTCCATGGGTGAATGCTGACGATTGAGGCCGAGAAATTTTTGATATAGATCCTCAAGTTTGGACCTAATGGCTGCAAGTTCTTCTTCCATTTGTTATTTTCTCCGGCGTGGGTAACAACCATAAGCAGTTTTTTTTCTTTCAGGGTAATGGGTAGAAAAACAAAAATGGAGAGGGTTTTAGAAAAGAAGATTTTTTATTTGGGAAAAATTTGGGGGGGTTAATTGGGGTTTTACGGGGTTTTGGACACTTTTCTAGGGACAAGAAGCAGAAAATGTAAATTTCAGAGGTGGGATGAAGGAATTGGAAAATTTGTCAGAGAGAGAGAGACAATGAAGTAGAATTGGAAAACGAACACCGTGGAAAAATTTGAAGGCGATTGGGTGAGAAACAGAGAAGCTATGACAAACTTTAAAAATTAACAAATGTGGAATTTCATCCTTGAGGAAGTGAAATTGGGAATAGGGTCCTCAATGAAGGAATATGCAGAATGGTATTATGGGGTGACAATGAAATTTCAAGGGAAACGGAGCTAAACCAAGGAAGATATGGCTGAAAAATAGAAATTTATGCTTTCTTCTTCTTTTTCCTCTGAAGAACTGATCTGTGGTCTATGGTAGTGCTAGAATTTGTGTTTTATCAACAAGAAATGGAGTAATTGATCTGTGACAATTCTGAAATTTTGCACGGTATGGTCTGTGACAATTCTGAAATTCTACACATTATCAACTGTAAATGGACCCCAGGTATACTCGGTGTCCTATTGGTTCAAAGGTAGTCACTTAGCCACCAAGTTTGTCTCAGGCTTGAGTATTAGGGTAGTACCCCTCACTTCATGGTGCAGGTAAAACTGTTATCCACTTCACCAAAAACGATAGCTCTTTGGTTTTCCTCACGAATGGGAATCTAGTCAATCTGGTGGGTGTCATTGCCCTTTTCGCTTGGCAGGTCCTCTCAATGGCCAACTACTTCGGGCTTCCTGTGGTACTCCTCACAATGAGTTTTAGGGCTATGCCCAAGTACTTCTCACAGTTAATCAGATAGGGTTTAATCCCTGATCCAGATGAATAATATTGTTGCAAGAAGAAGAACAACTGTAAGGCTCACAGCGCCAGGAAGCACAGCAGGAATTTTTTTTTTCCCAAAATTCCACCCAATGAGCCCAAGAAAGTGCTCTGATACCAGATGTGAAGAACCTCCTACAATAAACAATGAGAATGAAAAAATATTGGAGCACAAAATATATTTTATTAATCATGGGCCACTTCAAGGGGGCAACCTCCTTTGAGCAAGCTCAATACAAAATAACTCTTCGGTGCTTTCATTAGCTTCAACACATACTTATATATTAAGTCTAATCTAGACAAATATTACTCCACATGAATGTGGGATAATGCAACCTATTACTAGACGACTTAACAACTATTACTTACTCCCCATGAATGTGGGATAATACATCATACTAATGGGACGACTTACAAAGCATATGTGTCCGACAAAATATACCAACAAAATAAAGAGGGGGGTTGACACGGGTTCTTAATAGACATTTTGTCCATTCCCTTTTAGTTTTATTCTTTCCTTTTCTAAGGATATCGATGCTTTCATTTTTCTTCCCCAAGTTCGACCTACTAACACTGGGCAGGAACTGGATCCTTCCTTAGGGTCAATAATTTAAAGGTCGACTTTGGTCGATATTCCTTTTATGGTCGTGTCGACAACTATCCAAACTCTGATAGGTTCAATTAGACCTTGGTTGGCTAATTTCAGGTATATTCCTGACTCGTATAGTCGAGGTCCACCCAATTGTTCCCAAGTGCCTAGAGTCATAATGTTTACTTGTGATCCGAAGTCGAGCACAACTTGTCGGACATGGTATCCTTCAATTTCTGGGTCGACAAGTGGGTCGGCATCACTTTTGTCCTTCTGGTTTAGATTGCATAAGTTTGTTTTTTGTTTTTTTGTACTGTTGTTGTGTTTTATTTTATACAAAATTTCAATGAATTGAGACACCATTTTATTAGTTTGTATTAAATGTATTAGTTCTTTAACTGTGCTTTGTCGATTATCGTCAGATTCTTCTTGTCGAGAAAATTCTTTAAATATATTCAATGCGTCTTTATACAGTTGTTTTTGTTTAGCTGGGTTAGGATAATCATTCTTTTCTTTTATTTTTCTTATTTGTGGATTATCATTCTCAATTTTTGTTCCTTGTCGGGTTACTATATGTAGATTCTTTGTATTGATTATATCATTTTTTTGCATGCATGACAAGACATTAAGATTTTTTTTTTTTTTTTTTTTCAAGCATAGTAGGGAAATCCTCTAATGAGTGATCCCCTACTCCACAACTAGTACAAAATTTTAAGTCAGTTATGTCCTTGTATGGATAGTCTGCATATCGGTGTCCTTCTTTGTAGCATGTGAAACATTGGATGGGCCGACGTGGTCGGTTGTTGCGATTCCCAGAGAATTGACCTCGAACTCCATATCCTCCACGTCGGTTGTCGAACCAGTGCTCATATAGATAACCTTCGTACCTTTGATTATTCTGATCATTTTGCGCATGGTTTCGCTAATCATTGTTTTGCGCGACTGCGTTTGCCTGGTAGACTGCCTAGTAGTTTTGTTGATTTTTTAATTTTAGGTGGTAGTCGACCGTAGCATGACTTTTCACTTCATAGATAGCACACCAAGATGCTTTACCATTTTTCATGTTAAACGGGAAATCTTTTGTTGTGTGTTCTCCATGTTCCTGGAAGATGTCACAAAAACACTTTGTTTGCACAAATCAAACATCCTGTCGGCTGATGTCCTATCGACAGTTATCTTTTGAATGTCCGACCATTGAGCATTTCGTGCACCAGACATCCTGACTCTTAGGGTTTAGCTCTTTTAAATATTTCTGCATGATCTAGAGCTGTTCTTCCAGTCTAGTGTCCGTGGGGTATTCTAGGAATTCTTTGTCCATATCTACTTGTAGGGATTTAGTAAGTGCATATTCGTATGTTTTGAACGTCTCCAGGATTATGTGCCACCAAATTTTCTATGATAGACCTGCAAGAAACCATTGGATTAATAGTTTCTCATCAATTACATAATTCAATTGGCTGAGGAGGTCTTTCCATTGTTTGTCGTAGTCGCGGACAGATTCTTCTAGCTTTTGTGATGTTGTTTTCAATTTCTCAGCTGCTAGATGTTTTGCATCTGGAGTTTTAAAGAACGAAAAAAATTGCGCTTTGATTTCTGCTTTATTTTCTTGAGGGGTTATTTTAGAAAAAGTAATAGACCATGTTAGTGCTCTTTTCCTCAAGTCACCATCGAACTGCACCATTTGTCTATCTTCATCTATGACCTGGTTTTCTTCCCATGTCGACTCACAGACGAACCAATGTCATCTCGTATCTTCATCGCCCTCATATAGAGGGATATGCGCTGACTCGTGACCCATGTCAGATTCACTGTCACTGTCTTCTTTAGGAGGTGGCGGCGGTGGGGGTGGTGGTGGGGTTAGTGGGATGTTTTGCTTATTTCTTTGTGTAGAACTATTGTCGACTAAACTCTTGTTCCCATTGGTTTTTTTTTTGTCGTTTATTCTTTGACAAGCAGTCGGTCGAGGTCGAATTCTCCTATCGATGTCCACCTACAATTATTTGTATGCAGGTCCAACTTTTTTGTATTCTCCAAAGCTGTATTTGGAAGTGGGGGTGCTCCTTTTTGTGTCGGGTAAATTAAGTGGATACTTCGGTTGGAAGGGTATGCTTGAAGTGTGACCCAATTTCCTTCCTCTGGTCAACGGATCACTAAATGATTATCATCATTTACTTCATCGTCTAGTCGGCTCCATATATCAAACTCACCAGCTCTTAGTCTTAAATCTTCTTTGATAATGGCTTGCATTCTGGTACTCGGATTCATTAGAGATATAGGTATTACCTCTTGGGGAACTTCTATTTGGAGAGCTTCTCACTGCTATATCCACAAATCTTCTTTCATAGGTGATGCCTCTTCCTCCACCCCTTCTTCCTGTCACTCATGACCCGACTCTGGAGGATTTCTTTCTTGGTTTATCACCCTAGTACTCATTCCTCTTTGCAATGATATAGCTCTTTCTCTTCTTTCTTCCCTTTTTTTCAGCCTCTTCTCTCTCTCTATTTTCTGTAAATACACCGTAACTTTATGTGTCACTGTCCGTTCGATTTCCTTCTTAGGTTGAATTTTAGTCGACCAAAATCCTGTTTACTTCACCCCGACATACAACCATCTACCCCCCCCATGGCCTACCCAACTCTTTAGAAATCTTGGATAAATATATTTAATTGATTAGGAAATATTCCCACTCCCTTTCAGCAATGAATTTTTCCCACTTCTTTTGTTTCTCCACCTAGTTAGAATTTTGTGGCGGTTTGCGTAGTGATGGACGAGGTTTGATGATATGACCCACTCCTTTTTCTATTAGGAATTTGAATAGCAAGGTCGGTAAGGAGCTCAGGAACTACTCGGTAAGGTCTGTATAGAATTTCTTCTAGATGGTTTCTACCGAAGTTCTTTCTTTTATAGCTTGCTCCTCGCATAATTTGTCGGTGATCTTTTCAAACCACTCCGACAGGTTTGTTCTTCCCCCTTGAATCAATTTCTCTAGCAGTTGTTGGTATTCAGTCGCTTTCGGCTTTTTCATCTACAAGTTTCTTCAAAAGCTGGGGTACCGATTCTACAAAATTCTCATGGGTTTCGATAAAGAATCTTTCCTTCACTTGGGCAGTCGTTAATCTGTTTCTCCATGCGTAATTCTGCAAGTAATTTGCTATCTTACGCTCCCACCAGTCCTTAATCTCTTGTTTTGATATCATCTACTTGTGTTCATCTCATATATGTACTATCAGCAATGGAACCTGTTGAGGCCTCGAAAATCACAGGCAGCAACAGTAAGGGATTCTCCCCAATCAACGTTCCCAACTAGCCCGTTGACTGTTTGGTGTAGGGAATCCATCCGGTTTGTGGTCCGGCTACCATAGGTCAAAGTAACAAAAACAAAGGTTTTACTGGTTGCGGCTCGGTCCACCGTGTATTTGTATTTTTCGACTTAATGTATGATATGCAAGTGCCTAATTAACCATGCAGGGTGATAAGATGCGAGGAGCAGTCACAATGTGATGCACAGGTTCTTACCTCTCATCTTAGACTCACTAACATCCCAATCACAGACAACAAGAAAAAGAAACTAACTACCTAAACTATCCCTAGGGAGCAGGATTAACATTCATAAGTGAGTAATACATTTTGCACATGTGTTATGAAGAGTTACAGTTAGCTGACACTTCTTTCAAGACACAAACAATTACATATATTTGAACAACCAGATAGCCAATTATTTTATGAACAACATTTATTACTCACAGTGGAAAACATCCCAAAAGATACTGAAGAGCATTCAACAAGAACATAGGTTCAGAAAGTTAAATACTCTCAGAGTAAATGAAACACGGCTGAAAATGAAATAGTTCCTCTTCAACATTATTCATTTAGTCACATTGGTACATTCCACATTTAGCTATCTCCAGCAGGAAAAAGTTGCAGTTTTTTTATTGTAAAACGAAGTAGTTCCTCTTACAAGCAAAAATAGTTTACAAATTTTTTCCCGTGAAAAAGTTCCATCTTCAATCCTATCTTTACAATATTTAAACTATACGGCAGGTCGTTTGGGTTGCCCCCAAACGTGTGACTTTCCAGTCTCTTGAGCGTTTCAGATTCTTCTTCAGACCTCTTTGTCTTCTCATTTTTTTATTTTATGTGAACGTTCATCTTCTGATTAGTAACTGATAGATTTTTCCAGGCTGTGCCTTGGCCGTCATTCGTTTTGTCCTTTATTCAGTCTTGAGAACCACGTTAAAAAACAAAATAGCAAATTATACTACTGAAAAGGCTAATCCACTAGAGAAGACAGGCTTGTAATAATAATGCCAATGGCGGAAAGAAGGGAGGAAACCAGCATCGAGAGCCAAACGGCTTTCTCGGCCGCAACGGCGAAAAGGTAAAGGCTCCAGGTATGCGACGGGAGGGTGGGAGACTTTAAAATTGGAAGTCAAATGGTTTAGACATCGGAAGCGAAAGACTTTCCTGGCCGCAACGGCGAAAGGTTAAAGACTGTGGGAAAGCGGCGGTGTGAGGAAACTCAATTGGAAGTCAGATGGCTTCACACTTCGACAGCTAAAGGACTTTGAGTGCTGCAACGGTGGAAGAGAGAAGGCTAAAGACATGTGACGTGGGCGGGAAAAACTTCAGATCGGAAATCGGCTAGGTTTGAACATCGGAAGGAAAATGGCTTCCCCATCCGCAACGACAGAAGAGAAATAGCTTTGGGTGCTCGACTAAAAGGCAAACACTCATCGGCAGTCGAAACTATTTGAACTTTGGGTGCTAAATTTCTTAAGGTTCCGCAACGGCGGCAGTAAAAAGGTTTCGGCTTTTGATCAAACATAAAAAATCCCGATCAAAAATAAAATTACTAAGTGTTCAGACAGCTATAAACTCAGCAATGGACAGCGACCTGTCATACCTCCACAAGGGCGACCCACAACAAAGAACAATTTGTTCGATTAACAAGCGAAGACAAACTTAGAATCTGCGGCTCACCATAAATTCCAACGCAATCAAAATCCGAACCTTGGTCAAGAGTTAATCTTTTGTAATCATTTAAAATTAAAACACAGACCAACCAATCAAAAGATCCAACAATCAAAGCAAAATCATGAGGAGGGGCCCAAAATGTAAGAAATTTGGGGAAAAGCAGTTGCAACTGCAACAGAACCAATGTTGGAATCTCATGGATCACAGACGGTTACCAATAATACACATTTAAAATCATACAAACATATCAGAGACAAGATACAAGGACACATATGTGGAATAACAGATTATATTATAATGGAAGGGTCCATACAAATCATAGAACTGAACCAAGTTCTCATCTAGATCAACAACCTAATATATATGATTTACAAACAGTTACAAATAACTACCTATCAGTTTGGTTAATCGACACGACCTTGGGTGGTCGACCTAATATTCTAATTAGTCGGTTGATCGACTTAGTCAGCTTACCAACTAGATCCTCCAACAAAATCATAGTATTATCTTCGTTGCATAATCCAATGTTACAATAGTGTTACATAGGAAATAATTCAAATCATAAGGGATTAATTCAAATCTACCAACTGAATTTGATTGTATCTGACTTCATGGCTAACTAAAGATGTTTAAATCACTATCGGATTCCAAGTGGTTAACTCTAGATGTCTAATTCAGTCAATCCATTAGTTAAGCCATTCTAACTAAAGTGGTAGGTGAGAAGTAGGTGAGAACTAGCGCCTTCCCACATTCAACCATGCATAACTGGCGCTAACTAAAATGGAGATGAACTAACTAAATGTAATTGAAGAGTAACTAAGCTAAACTAGTTACCAACTCCCAACAACTGAAGGAGGTTGGTGTCGGGACTCCCAGTGGCTCCTAAAATGTAGGTATTAGCCTAGGAGGCACCTAAACTGATGCATGCGAATGCAGTTAGTCTCAGCTATCCTCTATCGATGCTCCCCACACTCTAGTGACTGGTACATGTGGCCCCAATGGTACTAGTGGACCGAATAATTAATAAAAGACTCCTAAGTTAGGCTAAAATTATCTAATATATACTTTGGTCAAGGGGGGATTATAAATCCTAACAAAGGGACGGGTTATCCATCAAACTAGGATATTCTCTCATCATATTGAACTTCCCCTTTTCCATAGTATTCAATAATATGTTGGCAACCTATGAATCTCAAGGTATATTAGCATAAACTATTATCCACCATTCTAAAATTTAATAATATTTAAAGTATACTTCTCTTGTATAAGGAAGACTTCACCTACAACCTACCAAGCCCGGGTCTTTCCCATGCATCCCAAAATCTCTTGAAAATGGAGCAAAAGTCTTGTCAATATCAACCCCTTGTTTTTGAGAGAATCCTTTGCCAACAAATATGGCCTTCGAATTTACAAACTATAAGGAAATAGAATCAACCCTTGTATGTATCACTACAGTACAATAAAATTATGTAATTTATGATCATAAGAGAAAATGAAGAATATTTTGTTGACAAAAATGATAGGGAGAATATTAAATATGATATTTATGTGGAGGCTGATGGACTTGTTATAGCCATAGAAAACAAATAAGAGAATCATGAAACCATCAAAGTTGAAAAGAAAACAATTAACATGGTAGAGAGGAAAAAGAGAGCCAAAGTGAAAATGAAGGGAACCCTACACAACTGGTTCAAAACATTGCATTGAGGATGAAGGAAATTATGCGAGCACACTGATGCTTGTATTAAAGGGCCTTAGAATGAGTTAAAGATTCCATCCAACCCAAATACATTGATACATGATTATCTATGATAATCCTATGTGATGGATCACATCCATCTATGAGTTATTTCACTGGGCCCTTCCCAATCTAGGTCTGGTCTTTCACATGGATCAACCATGAATTGTTCCAATCATTCTTGAGAGGAGATTTGGGTGAAGCTTGATGAAGAGACATGATATGTCGAGTTGGAAATGCCTGCTGAACATGTTAGAGATTTGATATATTAGCGTAAATTTAAATAATTGTAGAGAAAGCAAAAATAAGATCACTAAAAGGTAACCATGAATGAACATAAATAGACACAGAGAAAACCTGGACCTTTCCCATGCATCCCAAAATATCTTGAAATTGGAGCAAAAGTCTCATCAATATCAAACCCCTCTTTTTGAGAGAATCCTTTGCCAACAAATATGGCCTTTGACTTTACAAACTATAAGGATCTAGAATCAGTCCTTGTGTGTATCACTACAGTACAATAAAAATATGTAATTTGTGTGGAAAAGAAAAACCATACCTTAATATCCTTCATGTCCAGCATATCCCAAAAACAATGAGCTACAATAACCATTAAAGTACTGAAAACAATAACAGTAATAACAATAACAATATATATATATATATATATAATAGTAGCAATATATATTAGATATCAACCAATTATAAACTCAACATCAGATATTAGGGCAGACCTCCCTTATCCTTAGAAAAAAATCTTCTATTAAATGCACTTCAACCTCTTAGCGTTAGGTTATTTGCATGAGACTCAACTAGAACAACATACGTATGAAAGGAGAGAACCCAAAACTAGAAAAGAACCTAAAATAGATCATCCAACCCTCAGAAATAAAAAATAGTAGCAGCAGAGCAGTACGACCAACTCACAATAAAAAATGATAGCAAAGTACTCCAAAAACGTCATATAAGGTAGCGCTATAGTGGATGGAACCTAAGGAGGGATATTAAGGTCAACCCAAGGGTGGACAACAATCCTAATGCGTCATGCTAGTCATCAACATGATGGACGTCAAAATTTAAGGTTTGTATAGCTCAACGTTACCATGCAAGGGTCAATCACGAGTCACCGCAAGGCTAAAAATCACATACAAGTAAACATGCAAGTCAATGTAACAAAATAAGAAAACATGACATCATACTAGGCTCATGCACATCAAGTCATAGTGAGGGTAGGTTACTATGCCTTCTCAACTGTATTTTGGCATACATCTCATGTGTCTTGTGAAAAGAGTGGAAGCTCATAATCATCATCACCAAATAAAGAAGCTCATGTGGTCATCTCATCTTACTCAGGTTAACACAACTAGGGGTGGCCAACCCTTGAGGATAACCATAGTCCTCGGAATATTTCAAACATAATAAAAAAAAGCTATGCAACAATGTGAGCAAACATTTTGCATATAAATTTTAAAAAGAACAAATATAGGTATATTAATTGTTTTAATCAGCACAATACTATCAAACAGAGATTTGCAATAATCATTAAAGTATCGATAAGAAAAATAGTAATAACATTACCAATATATATCATATCTAAGTTGTTAATGAAAGACAACAGTGCTGAAATAACAATAACATGAATATATTAGATCGGAACCAATTATAAATGATATGGTCATCTTATCTTCCCCAGTTTAACTCAGGAAAGGGTGTCCAACCCCTTGAGGATAACCATAGTCCTTGAAATATGTCACACATATTCATAAATATGAACTAAGCAATAAAATTCACATTATAAACCTCAATTCTAAAATATGACCATGCACCGACTAAATCAAGAAACTTGTAACAAATCTCTAAATATTTCATGTATCTACTCAGTCAAATACAAATCTTAAATGTATACAACTACATTTTTTTTGTTTTTTTTCTTTCTAGAAATTCCAAGATGGGGACATCATCTTCGTTGTGATGACTCATTGTAGTTTTTGTTCCCTCTCTTTATGTTGATTGTGGGGGCATGCTCTCCTGTACCATACTTTTGGTACGTCGATTAGCAAGGCATGGAGGTCACTGGAGAGGGGCATCACCTGCAAAAACCAAGTCAGTTATATTGATATAAATGTGTACTTATTATTGAGATACGTATTTCATTATTTTCAATATAATTACTGATATTTATCTGTTGGATGACTAGCTGATACAACTAGAGTGTTCATTGGTTCTTCCATTTGTTCCTCTTCCAGTTGAGCATGAGCAGGTACATTCTTTTCCATTCATAGAAGAAAATTTGTGAGTACACATAATCAATTATAAATTTAAAATCATATTAAATACTTATGTTTTATAGCATACATACCTGAACGGCTAGGTTTCTTGCCACCACCATGAGGAAGCTCCCCACATTCATGTGGTACTTGTTCGGTAGCACTACCCTCGCCGATTTTGTTTCTCTCACCCTGAAAAATGAAAAAAGAAATTTATTTTTTGATGTAATCATTCATGAATAGATTACACAAGTACATTATAATGATGACCTTATTGGTTTTATTTACCCTTGTGTATGTCAATGGGGAAATTCGGGTTTTCCCCAAGATTTTTCTACATTCCATCACATGTTGAAAATCATACTTGAAACTGATCCTCAAGTATTTTTCAGTGAATGCCTCTTGAAAATAATATCCCTGAAATGCATAAGACCGTGAAAATCGCTTGTGATAAATCTATTATTTGTTTACTACATTCAGAATTTTTTTGGATACAAACAATGATTGTTTGATTCTTACAATTCATGCTCTCAGTTTCTGATATCCACCCTGTCCTATTTTGTGCTACCCATGTTTTTATACTCTTTCCATTATCTATTTAGAGGTTTCGAGGAGCCTATGAAAGGTTCCAAATATGTTAGATATCACAACTTAAATATATTTAAAAGTAAAAAAATATTGAACATTTTTCAATGAAAATATGATATGTGTCATACATTGTTGAGCTGAGTGGTTGAATATTTCCTTGTTTTCTCAATGCCTTCTCCTTTTCATCATCCATGATCAACTTCCACTCCTTATCTGGAACCATTGGAGGATGCTCAGAATTAGGGTTAATTTGCAAATTGTCCCTATAATCTGCCCTAACATATTTCAAATTTAAGCCATCTTTTGCGGCGACACATTTTTTGTTGAAGGTATCACTAAACAAGCTGACCATGTGATTCATTATATCATATTTAAATTTATCATTTTGAGCATTCCACCATGTACGAATGGTGTGCCCAAAAATCTCCAATGCCTTCTCATGCATGTTCTTAAAAAAACGTTATTTCTTGAAAAAACAATATGATCATTAATTAAAAATAATTTGAGGTATGTGGCTTTGAATTACATGAAAAAACACACTGAATTAATTAAATAATACCTGCAATATTTGGTATCTTGATTGGAAAACAACCATGGTCCACCAAGAAGGTAATGAGTAATTGTCTCATTCTAACCATAGGTATTTCTCTAGGGTAACAACTTTAATATTCAATGCTATTGTCCTCTCTAACATCCTGTGAAATAGTAGTGGGTGAAGGGCCCTACTGATTTCCAACATTCAATGAGGTCTTAGTATCTAAAGAGAATTGTTGGTCGGGAGAATAAAATAGCCTCTCTGGTGTGGTATATTGATTATGTGTTGAACCATCGCTACTACCAATACTGACCTTTACAGCCTATACTCGATGCATTGGTGTTATCTCCAAAAATTCCTACAAAAAGAAAATTTTAATTGATTAAGAACTAAAATAACATAAATGAATATATTTCATAGTTCATAAAATCTTTCAAAGGTGCCGCTTACCCCGTATTATTCTATTGTTTTCCTTAAGTCATCAATTCTTTCTCTGGTTTTTTTAGTATTGGGTTTGATTACAATAAGTCAAATATTAAGGTCTTGATTGGACTTTTTCAAATCCATCTTCATAGTTTCCATTGGGTTAGTTGAATAAAATATATCTTCCTCAATGACCACCTCATGATATTGATGTGGTGTGCTCTACAAATATCAATCAATAAAAGTAGTTAATTTATTTTTATCATTACAAAAATTCACATAAAAAATAGCATGCATATAATAAGAAAAATAATTACTTTAATCATGTTTAGGTATTATTACGCTATCATTTACTTGATACAACACCATTGGTGGCTTCCCACGATCAGCCTACCACAATACAAGAAGCAAGACATGTTCATATTGAAAATTAAAAATTGAACCATGTGTAATAAACATGATTAATGATGAAAAAATTTAGTGTTAATATGACATTCACGTTTACCTGACCAAAAGCTGCAGGTGTGTTATGAGTAACCCACTACCACAATATAATAAACATGATATCATCTTGAAATATTGAGCTCATAAGAAAAAAAATGTCAAATGTTAACAGTTGTAATATAATCATAATTGTGGTTACTATTTCATTGGTGTTTATCTCATCAAATCTACTTGCTTGTGGCATCTGGCCATGATCACCCTGCCACAATACACGAATCAAGAAATATCAATAATAAAAAGTACATATAATTAAAATTGTTGCAAGAGAAAAATAACAAGTCATCGATCAAAGGTTGAGTTAAATGTTGTATAAGATAATTACCCCCATAATATCAATCCCATCATCTATTCGATTCAAATTGTAATCGATCAAAAACTCTTCACCTACAACTAATGATTTTGTTGCACATATGAATACATGATTTACTTCATGCCCTCAAATATGCAATTGGGTAGCTTATGTGTTGTCCATGGCCATGTACTTTTTATAAACCATGCGATATTTCTGGAAGCTTTTGGCCTTCCCTCAATATACATAGTAACTCCTTTGTTCATAGTGTTATCTAGTAGTTGTATTTAATTTGTTGCAACTTCGTATCTCCACATACTTCATGCATATAGGACCAAAAACAACCAATCATTGTATTTTTAGCCTAGTCCGACATACTCCATCAATTCAGTTTCAGTGCCATATTTGACCATTATCCCATCCATGTAAAATAGCCCCAATCCATGTAAAGACAATGGAGCCATGCGTTAAATCCTCCCATTGAGGAAGAAATCTGTGTCCACTTGGGGTAGCTCCTTTGGTATCCATCATTTGACATGATGTCTATAAATCAAGAGCAAATAAATGCCACCTATGCTCTCATTATCGTAATCACATGATACTCCTTCAGAAAGAAAAAGTTCCATGCAACTACAAAATTTTCTCCTTACCTTTTCACCTCTAGTTGATCTTGACCTGTTTAGATCTTGTAATAGATGCCTCACTTTAAAAAATTTATACTCTATATTCCTCACTCGAGAAATATAGATTTGACAAGTACCTATTTGGCGGTACCTACAAAGATTTAGAGTCGGTTCTATTTTATTTGGAAATACAAGAACAATCTTCTAATTGTCATATAAATGTACAAATATGTATTATGTGGATATTATGAATATGGATGAGACTTTGTACATACAATCTTTTCTTATTGAAAATTTGAAAAATGGATGAACACTATTTAAAAGGAAAGTGCCAATGGTGCTATACTTGGAAGATTTCTTTCTTTCCCAAGGATAGAATCATATTTGGAGGGAACACCACATCGTCTTTTTATTATCAGATACTTTATTGTACAAATTAAAAATGGTATTTTATCTCCAAGTTTTAAAAAATTTCTCCACTCTTCTATCTCACTCTTCCCTAAAAATAGAGGATGAAGCAAGGAGGACGCACCATATGTTCTTTGTGATAGGACATTGTTGAACTCTTTGTACAAATTGATTCCAAATTTGTTCCTCCTCTCTGTGTAATCCTATGGTATTTTCCATTTTCCATATTTGTTTCCAAATGGACGATAGAGCTAGGTCTATTGTATTTTCTAGACAATGAATGTCTTCTAAGTTAAGGGTGTTAATAAAAGGATTAAGTAATTAGCCTTAACTAACACATCCAACCTAAGGGTATCCCCCTGATATATTATGCCCATGTTTCATTGTATTTATGCTTGGCCCTTCAAGTGCTTTTTTTGTGATTTTGTGAAGAGCATATCATAAAACCCAACATGCATTTATACTCACCCCCTCTTTGATATCCTTACCACCATCGATACTCATCATGGTTATTTGAAATGAAATATCTCACTTGGGTATAATTTTCATTTCTTTTAACTTTACCACCCCAATGGTCATTCCGTTAAATTTGGTCACTGAGATGATTTACCAAATGCCACATACAATAACAATATTATAAGTGACGAAACAAAACAATAATAATGTATAGGAAAATAACAATGTTACTAATCAGTAATAATACTAATCTTGAATTGTTTTTTATCAGCCTTATACTTGAATACTTTTAGGTTCTGATCTTGTCACCGAAGGGACAAGTCACATGGATGAACAAATGACATAACTTGAGAGAAATATTATAAGGGTTATAGTAGTAAGGGTACAGACCTCATATTCTTATTCAACATGAAGAGAAACTTCAATCGTTTATCCAACACTTCTTAAGAAGGAAAAGACACCTTCACAACCCATCCCTAGGTGACGTAACTCAACAGAAATGTTACTAACAGGTCACAGGGTACCAATTGTTAAACAGTCTTACAAAAAAAACCATAAAATAAAATTTGACTTAGGATAGGTTACCAATGGTTAAATGGTCTTACAAAATAAAAACCATAAAATAAAAGTCATTATACTAAAGGTACACACAATGAGAATGCTAGGACCAAGTAGAATATAAAGGACCATAAGTCAACCAAAGGGGGTCACAATAAGAAGCTAAGGAAACCCTCATACCCATAATACCAAGGTGTACCATAAAGGTGGATAACCAACCCCTTTAACACATAGGACCAATAAGACCAGGGACTTTAATCTTTTCTCTCTATCAAGATACATTGTTTCATATATTTTTATAATCAATGTATAAGGAAAAGATACAAACTAGATGATGTCATCCAAATGCATAATAGTACAACAATAACAACTCAGTAAAATTTAAACATTGTGCTAGATCTAAAGCGGTAAGATCATTTAAACATAATTGTCATCTCTTTCAACTTTAGTTCTCTTCGATGATCCTTGTGCTAAATTTGGTCCTTGAGATGCACAATAACAATAGTACAAAAGCAGAATCAAGACCATTAAAATAATAAGAACTTAGTATCAAAAGATACTAGTTTAAACCTTCCTGATACTTAGACACATTTAGGATCAGGCCTTGTCTTTCAAGAAACAATTCACCAAGGAATGAGATCATACCTTGAGAGAGAGAGGGTTTAAGGTAAGCACATGTCTCATAAGGCCATAACAAAACAATCCAGGAAGAGGGTTGAAGACAACAAGTGAAGGATAACTTAATTCAAGGTGTTGCATTTTATTGTTGGTTTGAATTGCTATATGTTTAGTTTCAATTTGAGAGTTTAATTGTGCAAGTTGTTCGTAATTGATGTTGCCAACTAAGTTTTATCCAACAATTAAAATTCAAGCAACTCATTAACATGAAAAAAATATACACTCATCCCTTTGCATTGATTCATATGGAACAATTCTCAATTTCTATTTTTCCTCTCTGAATGATGAAAATTTCTCTAAGGCATACCCATTAACAAAGGAAGATATGGGATGATATCATAACTTCTTGTTAAAAAACTCAGATTCCCTCATAATAATTCCCACTTCCAAGGACAAATATAGTTATCGGTAAGATTATTACAAATTGTATTGATGCCATAGTTAAAATGGATAAAAATAATTGCTCGACCTTCTTACAATATCAAAGGTGATGATTATTGTTAACACAAAACATTGTTCACCTAGCTCTGCATGCCCTAAACTTCATACATACATCACATTTCCACCATATTTCCCTTAATTTTAACCTTCATAATTGTATTTCCACCAAAAATGGTCTAAAACATTATTATTTTCTATGCTTTACCTTCACTATCTCCAAAAAAGGGTTAAAACCCCTAAAAAGGGTCCAAACCCCTTAAAAGGGCTCAAAAACCTTAAAAAAGGTTCCAAAACCCTAAAAAGGATGTAAAAACCCTAAAAGAGAGAAAACCATAGGGAAATACCATGGAACGGAAAAAACCATGGGCTACCACATTGGGTTAAAAAACCCTAGATCTATTCTACAAATACATTGTGAAGGGATCTCCCAAAATACCTTTTCTTCTACCATTTTGTGAGTATGTTGGGACACCTTTAGTTCTCAGGTATTCACACATCTTTTTTCCACCACCTCATTTCCATACCATTCTCACTTAGTATGTCGAGACACCCTCCGTACCCACCTGGAGAACCAGCCTATGGAGAGGCGGACCACTTCCGAGATGGCCACAATGGCCCACTTTCAGCAAGAAGGTATAATATTTAGTTTATTTGCATTTTATTCTAGTGTAGCCCTTGTATATATTTGTTCCATTTTACTAATATTGTTTGTTGTCTTAAGTTTTTTCATGAACTCTGCTTTACAGTCTCATTCATGTGAGGCTGGTGCTTTTGCACATAACAAGGGAGAAATCCCTATTACAATTTTGGCAACTCTGTTGGTCATTCCATATTGATATCTATTTTGCATGTTTATTTCAGGTTTGCTTCCTTTGTCTTCCCTTAGTTGTCATAGATCGGGCCCCCACGAGGCCGATCCGAACCTCCTTTGCATCAGTGCTTTCTCCCCCAACCCCTGTCGGCTCTTATTTTCCTACATTTTTTTTTGGGCATAGTTGCCTTTATCGAGCTGTAAGTCACGACCCAATCGCCTCTTTCACCTCGATAAGCATGACCCTAGTCATGAATTCCGACCTGATATGTGTGACCTGGCTCACGAAGCCATATCACGCCTTCCCCCGACTCCAGAAGCGACCCTAGTCGCCCCTGTGACCCTATTTCAAGCGATATAGTCATGTAAAACCTCCTATTTCACACGAATCGACTGTTTATGTCCAGATCACATATGCATTTCTATTATGTGCGACCCAGAATGCATCTGTTCTGTTGACAGGTGAGACTGTCAGTTTACAGCCTATTTTCTATGCTTGTTGCATACCCCTGTCTGTCCCAATCCTTTGTTCAGACCTGCTTTTCTGTCTAGACCTGCTTTGTTACAACCCCTTGGTGATTTCCTGCAAAAACCCCTTGTTAACCATTTTGTTTCAAGATTGGAAGGAAACCTTTTACATAAAGATGCACATACACTCACACCATTAAGCAAACATGCTCGGTTCATGACCCCGACCATAGCCATTAAAAATAATCAATTAACATAATCACATTCGGATTGGGACATAAGTCCCATCCGCAAAAATATGGGAAGTACTTGGGATTTTCCCTAAAACTCATGTGAGGAGTACCATAGGAACCTCGAAGTAGTTGGACATTGAGAGGACTTGTGAAGCGAAAAGGGCAATGACCCCCACTGGATTTACTAGATTCCCACCCATGAGGAAAACCAAAGAGTTGTATTTTGTGGCCAAGGGGTTAGAATTTTTACCAACGTTGTGGAGTGATGGGTATTTCCCCAATACAAAATCCATCAGACAGCCTTGGTGGCCGAGTGACTCCTTTTGAACCATTAGGAAGAGAATTAAAAACTGGTCTGCATATTCATCTCCTGTTACTACCATAGCCATCATTGATCAACCACATTATTCCTATCGACTTAGGGGGAACACCCCTCAGTTTGGTTCCTTGAACCACCATTGTCGAAGCCATCTTCGACATCACTCACCACCCTCAAATCCACACACAACCTCTGAGTCTGATTCATATTCCTAGCAATTCGAACCCACTTTGTTCACTACCCCGTCTAGCCCCATGGCTGGCACAAATCTAGATCCCTTCTATGGAGGGGTAGTTGGCAATGGCCCTACATATTTTCCATCCATCATCATGGGTATCCCCTCTAGTGGTCCCATCACCAACGCACACACTGTTGTTGGCACACCACCCATTAGTGGTGTCCCCGTACTAGCTATCATGGTTCCCACCATTCCACCTCTTACGCTTGGGGGCAGTGGCCCATCCACATCCATCCCAACTATCCCCACTATGGGGGTTCAACCTCATATACCCCCAGCCATGCATGGGAACTATGTTTCTGCAAACACTGGCATGATTGTTGGTCCATCCTGATCCAACCTCGAGTCTAGCTTACCTTTCATGGCTAGTCTTAACCTGCAATATTTTTCAATATTAACAAATGACCCCATCAGTCATCAACCAAACTGGCCTCCCATGCCTACAAAAATCCCATCAGAAATCCCAAAGTTTAAGGGAAAGATGGGTGAGGACCCCCAAAACCATATCATGTCATTCCACTTATGGTGTTCCTCGAACAACATAGTGGATGACTCTATTAGATTGAGATTGTTCCAACACAAAATTATGGGTGTTGCCACCAAATGGTACATCGAGCTGAGTCGTTCCACTTACCCTGATTTCTCCTCACCTGCATCCATTTTACTCCAATACTTTCAACTACCCATTTGATATGACAAGGGAGTGCATATCATGTTATCCTGCCGTTAAAATACAGCTACCTACATCATGGATCACATCCATGAGTGGTGACATAGACGTAGCTTGTGCAATATCCAATTGGATGATAGGATCTTCCTTGACTAGTTTTTGAAAATATTACTCCCACCCATAGCCAAGGATGTCTCCTATGAGCGACCCTAGTCAAAAGAGGAGGCCATTTAAAGGCTCAGCAATTTGACTTAATCTATGCTCATTCTGGATATTTTTATACCATCATCTCTGATGCTCCCCGAGCCGACACCTAATGCCGTGACACACCGTGGGAATCCCATGCTACTGATGGAGTCATTGGATCTATCACACAACACCCTCAATTCTACGTGACCTCTCCTATGATGCCACCACACCTGGGTAATATCCAACGTGTTTCCCAACCCAATTTCACCCCCAACTACTCATGGATGATGACTCAATTTGGAGCCATCCCCTCATATGCACCTCTTGCACCAATTCATCACGTCCATGGGACGACCTGTTCGACACAATCAAGTTATATCCAAGCGGTCCGGTTTGTAGCCTCTCCATCTTCCCCAGTCTATTATGCACCATGTGTGCAACCCACTCTGGCTCCAGCCCCAACTCCTCTAGTCTCTACAAGACAGGTTTAAGCTCAACAAAACCTTCCCAACCAACCTGCCCCCAATGACCAACAAGGGAAAGGACAGAACAAATGAGGAAAAAAACGAGGCAATAATCATCCCCAAGGAGGTGACCAACATGCCAGTCCTCCAAACAATAACGGTGTCGAACAGCCTGCAAAGAACCCCCAACATCCCAATCAATATGGGAAGAACCCATAGTTACGTACCAATAATCTGTGTGCTATCTCCAACACCTTCGGTCATTACACTCATTTGTATCCCCACATGGCTCATGTCCAGCAACTCATTCAAAATGACCAACAACATGATCCCAATGCAGTTGCTCTGGCTCAGCCAAACCTAGCACCACGAGGTCCTCTGCCTATGGTGATAAAAAACCCACTACCACACCAAGGGATGGTTGAAACCCAACCCTTTCCCCCACCTTCTCCCACAACTTCTACTCCCATAGCTCCTGCTGTAACCCCATGTACAGAGGCTAGTGTCCATCACCTAATGATAATGGCATCTGAAGAAGTCAACTTATAGAATCGGCGCAACCAGTATGGCTTCACCACAACAATCGCTGACCCATAGTGACACCTACCTCTACCAGTGGAGACATGTCTTTACATTTACCAATACCCCCTACCCATGGGGCAGATAATGCACCACGATTCCCTAAGCGTCACATCACAAACAATGCTACTACTAGAGCTACCCTCAACTACAGTATAGTTGACAACTTGGCCGAATCACCTACAGCCATGTCTACTCTAGAAGTGCTTAAAACTTTCCTGTCACAGTGTAAAGCATTCTTGTCTGCACTAGGTTCTATTGATCGCTATGATTGCAGGTTGATCACACTCGATTTGGATCAAAGCAAACCTAGGATGCCATCCATCATCGCCTTCCAAGATTCGATCTCAATTCAAAATTTGGTCATACATCAATGCATCATTGGTGAAGGGGCCTCCACCTACGTCACGTCGACCATTGTTTTGCAAAAACTTGGGTCCCCTACCCTTCAACCTTCTACCACCTCTCTTCGCACCTACGATGGTCGCTCCACTCAACCACAAGGAATTCTCATGAATGTCCTGTTGAACTAGCTTGTAAAATGGTGTTGATTGAAATTGAGGTTTTCAACTCCCAACTTGACTATAACCTCCTCCTAATACATAGCTACATGGATGCCATGCCAACCATGGCCTCTACTGTCTTTCGACTACTCATGTTCCCCTATGATGGGAAGATCGTAACTGTCAACCAATTAACATACTACAATACTAAGTAATAGGCCACGCCGGAACACATTCTTTTGACTATCAGATCCACCATTGACAGCGTGTCCATTCCATCCTTGTCTGTTGTTGGCCCAGGCCTGTTTTCCAACACTCCCATGACGGACAACTTTTTGTCCTTACCACCATTGCTTATACCGACTGAGGTTTCAGATTTGTATACTATCCCATCCAGTACCATTCTGACCACATCACAACCTCAATCGCAACTTCAAAATCAGTCACTGGGGAACTATTGGGGTTCATTCCTAATCCACATGATTCCCTTCCTATTCCCACCATCTAGCATCATGAGAAAGCCTGTCATGGCTACTCTAAACCTACCAAATTTTACATTGGGAATTCCTATGTGGTACCTCGATCCACCCACCCCAAACTCGACCCCCCAGGTTGTGTTGACTCTTGTGAAACCCATTGAGCTGGTGTCACACCCACTTCCTGGTCCATCCAAGGTTCCAACTACCTCAAATCCTTCCCCTCCTCATCCAAAGAAGACTGGGGCAAGTTAGCCAAAGAAATGACTGAACCTCGGTCGGCTCCCCCTTGCACATTATGAAACATCCCGGATCACGCAACACAAAATTATCCATATTTTCCTATCCTACACACCCACATGGATTCTATGGATACATCTGACAGAACCGCAGTAGTCATTGTCCCAAATCCTTCGACGGTTAAAAACAAGTGGCTTGTATGGTCACTACTCTCACCATTTCCTCGACTTGCCCAAGTTTTGGTCCTCCCTTAGAGACCTTTAGAAACACTCTCACGAGTCCGACATCATCGTCCTTGAGGAGATCCACCCTCTAGTTTATTCCTTGGATACGTCCAACACCATATATATGATCGCCAGTTCTGCTAGTCCTTCCATCCCCTCAGACATAAAGGATCCATATGATCTATCTACACATTGTTTTAGCAATGATGAAGAAATCATTAAAGCTCTATCAACCCCTGATTACCCTTGGGATGATATGCATCATCATTTATTCTTTATTCCTGATGAGCCTCTTTCATTGTCAGATCAGTACTCAGTTGAAGCCAAAGACTTCATCCATGGAAAATTCGACTAGTTCAAGAACCCCATTATGGCACCCGACGCCTTTGAAGAGGGTAATATGGCTAACATTTTCCCCACCATTAAGTTCAACATATCAACCAACCCTAAGGAAGTGGAAGATATTACACTCAAAGCATCTTGTTCGCTTGACGAGGAGGCTTCCTACAAAGCTCTTATTCAGGAGTTAGTGAAGTTTTCGCTTGGTCCTATACCGAGATTCTTGGGCTTGATCCATCCATCATCAAACAATGTATCGACACATGTCCTGATGCGAGCACCTATTTGCCAAAACAAAGACCCATTCACCCCACAAAGGCTTCTTCTCTAAAGGCTAAGATTGGAAAACTGTGCAAAGCAGGTTTCATATACTCCATTGTGTATAGTGCTTCAATTTCTAATCTTGTTCCTGTCAAAAAATAAGGTATCGTTCACACTTGTATTGACTTCCATGGTTTGAACTTGGGATATCCCAAGGACAATTTCCCCACTCCGTCCATTGACTAGACCAATGACGCTTGTGTCGGACATGAAGTCTTTTCTTTCATGGATGGTTTTTTCCAGTTATAACCAAATTCAGAAATAATATCAATACAAGACTACCTTTACCACCCCTTGGAGCACATTTCCATATCGATTCATGCCATTCGACCTTAAAAATGCAAGACCCACTTTTTAGTGGGCCATGACATACTGCTTCCATGACCTTATCCATATCATCTTAGTCTACTTATATGACCTCACAACTTGCTCTCAGAAGCGTTCACAACATCTAGAGGGCTTACGTAAATTTTTATTTTGATGCCACAAATACAATGTCCTCTTGAACCCTCTCAAGTGTGTGTTTTGTGTCTCGGATGTGCGTTTACCTGGGTTTATCATCTTTCACAAAGGGATTGTGGTCGACCCTCTGAAGGTTCAATCCATTTTGAATCTCCCCTCATAACACACTTTGCGCCAACTACAAAGTCTCCAAGTCAATGCCAATTTCCTTCGTCATTTAATTCCAGACTATGTGACAAAATTCCATGGTTTCTTGCGACTGCTTCGTACCAACATTTCATTTGTTTGGGATGCAAGGCTCTTTTGATGTAGTGAAAGAAGCACTTGTGTTTGCTCCCTTGTTATCTCCACCTGACTTCACTAAGGATTTCATTCTCTATGTGTTGGCATCTAAAAATGTTATCACTCGATTTTTGGTCCAAGAAGATGATGCTCGTCAAGAGCATGTGATCTATTATGTCAGTCAGAATCTTTTCGGTCCCCCTTTATGTTATTCGCATGAAGAGAAGATGGCCCTCGCCATCATATTTTCTATTTAGAAGTTGTGCCATTACATTTTTTGAGCTGCACTTGAATCATGGTTGATTCCAACCCCATGAGAAATCTCTTGATTCGCTGCCTTGTTCAAGGCTGTGTGGCCAAGTGGATTGTCATTCTGTAGGAGTACAATTTGGAATTCGGTTCCTCTAAAAGCACCAAAGCTCTAGCGTTAGCCGCCTTAATGATAGACCTCCCTCTATCATTTGCTTAATCACCTATTACATTCAACCTTCCTAATGAATTTCTATTTGTCATATCCACAGAAGACCCCTGGTATGGGGGCATCCTCCTATACCTGCGCACTTAGAAATTCATATATCATTAAAGCCAAGAAGATCATCGTCACATTCGACACCAATTTTCTTTCTATCTCCTCATAGGGGATGTATTGTACCATGGGGGCATCGATACCATATTGCATCATTTCCTCACCCATGATGAGGCTGAAAAAATCCTTAATCTGGCTTGGTTACCGCCCAGAAGATTCTCCGTGTCGGTTATTTTTTTCCTACCATCTTTGCCAATTGCATCCACACAGTAAAATACTATTGTAGTTGTCAACTCTTTTCTCCAAAATCAAGGACTCCTCCCATGTCGTTGCATCCTGTGGTCATAGTTGGTCCCTTCTATAAGTGGGTGATTGACTTCATGACATGTAATCCTACCTCGTTCAGTTGCCACAACTGCATCATCGTGGTCATCGATTATTTCACTAAATGGGCCTAGGCCATGCCTACATTCAATTGTAAGGCTGATATGATAGTGCATTTCTTTTTCAATCACGTTATCACATGTTTCATTGTCCCCCAGGAGATAGTCTCCGACCACAGTCATCATTTTGAAGACATGGTTTGGACCGAGCTTTCAACCATGTTGAATTTCGACCACCAGTACTCCTCTGCATACTACCCTCAAGGAAATGGACAAGTCGAGGCTGTTAAAAATATCCTCAAAACCATGCTACATTAGATGGTGGGAAACCATAAATCCAACTTACACCATATTCACTTTTCTTCCCTCTGGGCCGACCGGACATCAACTAATACCACCACCGGTTTTACCCCATCCCACTTAGTCCACGGTGTAGAGTCGGTACTTCCCTTTAAATGCCAGATTCCATCTCTTTGACTTGCCATAGAGATCCTCCTGGATTCCTCACCATTAAAACAATGCCTTATTATGCTTGAACAAACCAATGAGGACCATCGTGCTTCTCTCCAAATGATTGAAGCAATTAAGACTAGGTCGAAGTCAAATTTTTACTCCCGTGTCCACCCTTGCACCTTTAGCGAAGGCGATCTAATCCTTTTCTACGATCAAGAAAATTATAAGTTGGGAAAAGGGAAATTTGAATCTATGTGGTACGTCCCATATGTCATCCATCAATGCCTTAGAAAGGGGGCAAACATCCTTGTTGACTCGGATGGCCACCTCTTGAAGTATCCTCGTAATGGGCTCTACCTCAAGAGGTTATATGCCTAATGTCTCACACAATGAGTCACTTGTGTTATAGTTTTTCTTTCTCATTTTACACTATTATTGTCACTATTCTTACAGTTTGTTTCCTTGGTTTCTCCAGATGGATCCCACCCCACATTGCTACGTTCGTTTTCTCTAACGGAGCAAGTAGATGGTCCCCAAATCTCTCCTTGGCTGCGTGGGTTATTTATTCCCCATCACATGAGTTGATCCATATCGACGGAATGTGTGTTTGCATTGATACCAACAACTAGGCTGAGTATGATGGTGTCCTTGGTCTCCTGGATGTCACCCTGCACTTGGGTATTCATCAACTTGATGTCTTCTTAGACTCCCAGTTGCTTCTCCTAGTTGAATAACTGCTACAAGGTACGTGATCCTTGTCTCTTTAGAAAGTCTTTGTGCACTAGGTATTTTTTTAGACATTTTGAATCCATTACATTCACACATGTTCCCAAAAGTCTCAATAATGTAGCAGACCAAATGGCTAATGACATTCTAGAGTGGCAGATAAATCATCACATATAGGAAATAAAACTGCATCATGCATCATCATATATTCATGCATACATATGTCATATACATCATATATGCATCATCATCATAAAATGACTCACATAAAAACCATAAAAAAATGAATCCATGTGCATATATATATCATCATGTCATAATGTTCAATACAAAAATGAGAAGCCCCATAAGCTTTCTTGGTTGAGCATACATATAATACAAAAATCCTAGTGCACCACTGCACCAAGGGTAACACCACTAGCTGCTAGTCAGAATCACAATCCTCATCCTAGTATTTTTAGTCTTTATCCTCCTCCATGTCCTCCTCATTGGAGTCCTCCTCCTCCTCCTCCATCGACACATCACCTTGTGTCATGGCTCGGACATACTCAATTATGACTCGGATCCTCTTCATTAAGGGGATCGACTCTGGAGGAGCATGGTAGCATGCGGTGATCAGGTCGTTGTACAGGTACTACCAACCGTCATCAGTGAACCCCTCTAATAAGCACTCTATATCACGACAAAGTGAGTTCAACGTACTCTAGCACCTCTCGTTCCCATGTGCAGGTGGATCTAACCCCTCCACCCTGCCCCTCCATCACTGATAGTCTACTGGAGGGTGTAGTCTGATGCCTACACATACACATAGTATGTCATCAGTATCTGTCATACACATAAATTGGATACAACTAATCTAGTAAACTATATATGAATGTAACCACATAAAACATCATATATACATACCAACAGGTCCTCGGGCCTGTCCTAGAGGTCGAGTCATCTCAGGATCTCCCCTGTAGTCCATCCATGTGTACGGGTAGTCCTCAATGAGGACTTGTAGATTCCTCCACTGTGAAAATATCTCCTGAGTAAAGATCCATCCCACTAGGCTGCCTCCCTCTTGGATCATTATCTCGCTCCACTTCCTCATGCGAGGCTCGCTGTTATACAAAAATCCTATCACCATCATGTGATAAGACATTTGACATGCCTACTTGCCCTAAGTCCCAGCTTCTAGAGTGAAAACTAAATGTTTTTTTTTATCAATCTGTCATACAAATTCCCAGCACTGCGCATGCCCCTTTATCCAGGAGCGGTACCCCTGCTCGCACCGCCTTTCATCAGTTGTCCATAAGCGGTGCCACCACCCATTGCCCTTGGTCCATAGGCAGTTATTACCAAAACCGCTCTGTCATAGAAGGAGAAGCACAATACCCTGGGTAAAAAGGGAAAAAGAAAATTTTCTTGAGGCTTCTAGATGATAAGCCTCGTGTATTTCCTTATCCCTACTGTTGTGGGTTGGTTGAGCTCAAGATCCCTCATCCTAGGATCTTAGAGGCCACCTCACCCACTAATTTCTCAACCATCTCTATCCGTTAAAGCCCTATAAATATGAGCTCATAGCCATGGTTGAGGGGAGAACATTGAAGGTATTATTATGCTGTTGGATTGATTCTTGGCCCAAGATCATTTGGAGAGAGCATAGAGAGATAGAGTCGGAGCTTTTGGGGATGAAGAGCTGGTTTCATGGAGATGCATGTCAACACTAAGGCTTGGTTGTAAAATTCTTCATATTTCTAATGCAAGTTGACTTTTGTCCCACATATGATGTTGTTGTTGTGATTTCACACATATATGTTGGTAGATTCCTTAGTCACTAGCATGGACTAGTAGATCATATTCTGGTTGCTTTGATTCATTTCGTGTTGAGATTTTTTGCAGGTACATAGGTGAACTGTCAAAGCCTTGTATTCCAGATATCTCCAGCGTCTAGGGAGAGTCTTCAACCTCTGTACTCCATTTGTTCTGGATCTGAACCATTCAGACCAGTGGAACACCTTACTGTCCGTAGGAGGTGAAATATTCCAGTTAACAAATCTGGCGACTCTGCTGGGGAATAGTTGTATTCAGTTGTTCTAATCTTCCTCAGTCTGCAACTCTTGTCTGAATCCAGGCTCCATTTTATTCAACTCTTTTCAGTCATATCTAATTTCTAATTTGTATTATTTGGGTTTGAAATTTCCAGATCTGTTCATATCTAAGTCATTTCGGTCTTTTATGCTCTGTTACCACTTTCAATTCAATATTTTTTGCCTTGATCTAGTCTTTTTTGATCTGATCCATCGTTCTCTTTTTTGTTTTGGCCATATACAGGGAACCACGTCCATGCTTTGTATGAGAAGTGGTTCCACCTCCTGAACATAGTGAGCAATATGTGGTGCCACTACCTGTATCTGTTTTACGAGGAGCGGTGCTGCTTTGGAATCGCTTTTACAACACCTACAAAGCACGATACCAGGTAGGCATTAGTCCAAAACTCTTTTTCCTCATTTTTTTTTTGCAAAAATTTGGAATTTTGATTTCTTTCAGTTCTTTTATCAGACTTTTGTTATTGAATCTGATGTGCATGGCTTGTTACTTTGATGGTTTAAGATTGGTTTGAGTGGAATTTCAAAAATTTGTTTAGTCTTTTTGATTGTTCATCCGCTTCTTCCTTGTTGGTTGTGCTTAAAGAAGGATTTCTTGTTTTCTGAAAGTTAGGGTGCTCATTGAACTCTCTTTTCGTTGCATATACTGAAAGAAGAACACTAGATTAGCTTCTTGATTTCATTTCTTGCTTGCATAGTAAACTTATTTTTCTTCCCTTCAAAAAAGAAAAGTTTTGCTTGAGATTAGGACATCATTTTTTAGCGTTGGATTTGGGCCTTCTGATTCGCTTTACAAGCTTTCAGGACCTGTATGATCTTTCATCTCTCATGCATATAGGACTATCTCGATCAAAATAAAAAATGGTAGTTTTAAGTTAGATTTGCTTATGTTTTTAAGAAATTTGAAAAGTTAGAGTGCATTGGCATATAGGTGTGCTTGGTGTTGTTCTTTTAGGAAAAGAGATTCTCACCCTTCTCAATTGCTTTCAAAAAGAAGAATTTGGTTTGTAGAAGTATTTGCTTGTCTTTGATTTGATGTTCATGACTGTTGATTGGAATGATTTTTGGTTTTGAAACAAAAAGAAAAACACTCTCTTCCCTCCCGTAAGTAGGCATACTGAATGGTAAAGTGAACATTTGCACAAGCATATTGCATGGTTTTACTTTTCTGTCAAAACATCATGCATTCACGTAACCGTACAAGTTAAAATTAACGGTAGTTGTAGGTTAAAATTTACGTAGTAACTTGAGTGATAGGTTAGAGACATGTTCGGGCATCGTAAAACATAGGAGATGTCATTATTTGTTAGCATTACATTCCGGGACTCGCGCGGTTCTTCCACGTACCATCGGTATATCGAATGGCCTTTCACGTACCCTTGAGGTATATAGAAAGGTACTTCACGTACTTGATTGTATATCGGAAGGCCCCTTGTGTATGGTTATGCATTAGACAACACTACTACCGATTCAAGCTCCCACATACCTTGAGTATATTAGGAGACCCCACTAGGGTACCTTATCGATCTGATAAAATCCCTTTGGTCGTCTTGTTTGGAGCCATACACCGAAAACAACATTCGGGGATATTACTACACACGTACCCTCAAGGTATATCGTGAGTGGCACCTTCTTGACAATCCCAATGAGAGACCTGACTTTTGAACTCCTCCTGTCATTTTAAGTCTACTTGTTTTTTACCTATAGTTTGAGTAGGGAAGTCTTTTGGTGTGTTTTTTCTACATTTTTAGACCCTAGGTTAGATAGGAATTGTATAAACTGGCTGAGTTAAGACAGTCCAGAAGAGTACGGGGCTTGCCACCTAATTTTACTCCTTTTTTAGGATAAAATCCAATGGAAACTATCGACCAAGGAGCTGCTATGACCTCCCAAGTGGGAGATAATGTGGTGGTGGAAAGTGGAGTACCATATTCTTCACACTCACCTCCCTTGGTCCAACAGCCTTCCCGAGAAGATTCATCATTCCATCCTCCCTTGGAAGGTTAGGTTGATGATACCCATCCAGACTTTGGTCCTAATGCTCCTTTTTGGGAGACACCTATCGGATAGGCCATTGCCTCATTTGGCACCCGTGTAAGTTCTCTTGAGAGTGAAGAAGAACGCAGGCAATACGGTGCTACTATTCTCTATGCACATGAAGTAGAAAAGTAGATTGATAACCTATTAGGCTCTACACCAGTACGTTCCACATCTCTTCCTGTGGGATATCATTCATTAGCCAATTTTATGAGACCCATTGAACCGATTATAGATCGTCCATTAACAACCCACAACCTAGGTCAAATTTCCACCCCTATCACCTCTTATGTTATGTTTGTTCCAAATCCTCCCAGGTATTTTGCATCTGGGGCCCAACCTTCAATTCCTGTTTCGTTAGTAATTTTGAATGCCAGGGGGCAACCCCCGACATGACCTACATTATATGATACCAGAGTTGTACCTAGTCAAGAGAAGACCTCTAACATAGAAACATCTATAGTTTTTGTCCCTCCCACCCACACTAATGTGGTAAATCCCCCATCTAGTTCAGGTCAGCCCTTGGGGGCACAACCTGTTTCCATTCAGTCTTCTAGTGGTTATGGTTATCAAATACCTGTTAGTAATCATCCATCTAATCCTACTAGAGTTCCATACGCTAGTAACACTTTCACACAATGGGGGCAACCCAACTGGTCTTACATGCCAGCCATGGGAGGGATACCTATACATACTGCAGGAGGTACGAGAGGACCACCTTATGGAGGTCCTCCCCCTAGGGGACCTAATGGTATCGGAGGATTTGGCGGTCCTCCTCATGGTCTTGGAGGTCCTAGTGGTCTTGGGGGACCTGGTGGATTTCCTCCTTATGGCTCTAAAGGGTTTGGTGGCGCTCCACCTAGTGGTTCTGGTGGCTCTGGAGGTTTTCCACCTCCTAGAGGCTCCGGAGGGTCTGGTGGTCCACCCCTTTGGTCGTAGTGGTCCTGGTGGCCTGGCCCTAGTGGTCCTCCTCCTGGAGTCCCTAGTGGTCCTATTGGTCCTAATTCCGGAAATCCACCCCCCATGGGTGGATTCTCCAGTGGTTCTTCCTCACAACAACCTGTTTATCAGTCTACCTATGGCCCTATTAGTAATTATATGCCATATCAATATTACCAGTATGTGTAGCCCAATAGACAGTTACCTTTCCTAACAACTTTGGACTTTCCTGATTTTTCCAAGTTGATTAATGATCCCATTCGACACAATCCCTCGTGGCCTCCCATTCCGGTAAAGTTACTATCGGATATTCCAAAATTCAAGAGTAAGCAGGGTGAAGATCTGCGGAACCATGTTATGAATTTTCATTTGTGGTGTTCCTCGAACTCCCTCATGGATGATTCCATTTGGTTACGACTCTTTCAGGGGACTTTGACCGGTACGACTGCGAAGTGGTACATTGAACTCCCACAACATTCATTTGCGGATTTTGGCTCGTTGGCAATCGTATTTCTTACACACTTTTAGCTCCCTATTCGTTATGAAATGAGCACTGATATTTTAACTTCTCTATGAAAAAACACCTCCACCCACATTTTTGATCATATTCATGAGTGAAGAAGGTGGAGAGGGCTTATTAAGGCCCCTATTCCGGATCACTTGTTAGCTGATTGGTTCACTAAGTCCTTGTTGCCTCCTATTTCCCGAGATGTGGCCATGGGCAGTGTCGTTACTGAAGAGCAGGCTATTAGTCAGGCTCAATACCTAGACTTGGTCTATTCCCAGTTTGGGACTCTTTATGACCTGATTCCTCAAGCTCCTTGCCCTAGCACTGACCCTGCCAAGCCACCAATAGAAGTACCTGTTTATGGGATTGTTGGTTCAATCCAGTCCCCATCCATAGTGAAATTTGCCAAGCAAACCCAAACTGCTACTCCTTTGACTCCTAAGATTTCTGTCGAGGTCTATTCTATTCAAAGTACTCAAACCTCATAAAAATAAAGGTAAAAATTGAAATAAAAAACCTGGAAACCAATAGGAGACCCCATGATCAACCAATAATGACAATGAAAAAGGGAAAAGGAAGGCTAAATATCCTTGTTTGTTATGCAGTGGTGACCATTTCTCAAAGGAGTGTCCCCGTGGGGATTAAATCTCCCAGTTTCTAAAGTCTAATCCCGCACCTGTAGTACTTACAAATCCCTTTCCCTCTCAACAACAATTGGTAGACCACATGTCTAACCAGGGTAACTCTAGCTCATCGAAGGAAATTTGTATGATGTCCTCAGATACCATCCATCTGCAAACTCGAAGCCAGAATTATGATAAACCCACAGATAAGAAATAAGATCAATCTTCTTCAGGAAAAGGTTCCTCTACTAGTTCTCCAAAATCCTCATCTATTGTTCCCTTGTCTATCGAGAATCCTACTCTCGACATGATTTTGCACCCACCAAAGAGTACTCTTCAGAAGGCTGTCTTTAATCCCAATGCTTGAGCTACTCAATTCTATAATGTGGTTGAAGATCTCACTCAGGCACCTTGTGCGATGTCTACCCTAGAAGTAATCCAAAGTTGCCCTACACAGTGCAAGAACTTGTTGACCGCATTAGCAGCTGTTGACCCAGATAACACTAACTTGATTCACTTCAATGTTGAGAACTATAAACCTAGATTATCACATAAACTTGATTTTTATATCATTACAAAAGTAGTGGGAAAAAAATTCTTTCAAATGGTACTAGATGAAGGAGCTTCAACCTCGGTGTTATCTCTGACTTGTTGGAAAGCTCTTGGCTCTCCTGAGCTTGTTACATCACCTACGACCCTTAAAACCTTTGATGGATGGGGTTTCCAACCCCATGGCCTCATATCATCCCTCGCGATCGAGTTGGGGAGAAAAATTGTTTCCATCCAAGTAGAAGTGGTAGATGCCCCTTTGGATTATAACCTCCTTTTAGGAAGGAATTGGTTCTATGCCACGAATGCTATTGCTTCAACAGTATTTCGAACAGTCCAATTCCCGCATCTTGGGAGAATTGTTACCATTGACCAACTTGATCTCTGTATGTCGGATGTTACTACTTCCATAGCTAATAACATCCCCCTGTTGGGTCAGTCCCCTCCTCCTTACCAGTCGATTGGGGTAGGTATGTTGAAGGTTTCATCCCTTATCAGGATTTTTCCCTCTACTCCTCCTAGCACGGATACTGCGATAGTACATATGATCGCCTCAATTGATTTTGAGCCCAAGGGCCAAAATGTTGTTGAGTCCACCTCGTTGAGCCCGCACGAAGCTATGTATGACACCATTCAAACTTGTTCCAATTATCACACTAATGACCTTCATTTAGTGGCTCCGGATCCTTACCATTTACCATATTGGTTAGAGCCTTCTCTTCCGATTCTAGACTATCTCTCCAAGACTTTTCCTTTCGATGAGTCCATTATAGAGATCATGAATATGGATGAGCCCATTTGGGAGGATCACCATCATAGGTCCATGTTCCTCCCCAATACCAGTTTGGGTAGCCATGATTTTGCATCCTTGTTTCCTACTGATATTTTCAACGTTCCACAAAGTCCTATATTGTTGCAAGACACATATTCTAAAGGAGACCTTTGCAACATTACTCAGACAAACCCAATTGACATATCAGTGAATCCTGATGTTATTGAGCACGTTCATGTTGGGAAGAACTGCTCCATAGATGAATATGAAGCATATAAGGAACTTTTTAAGGAATTCTGTGATATTTTTCCTGGTCCTATGAAGAGATGACGGGGATTGACCCTTCCATTGTGGTCCACAAGATTAAAACTTATCCCATGGCTAAACCTGTTAGGTAGAAACTTAGGCAAGTCCATCCTAGGAATGTCGCAGCTATTAAAGTTGAGATTGAGAAACTTCTGAAAGCTGGTTTTATTTATCTTGTACCTCTGATGGAATGGGTATCAAACGTTGTCCCTGTAAATAAAAAGCAGGGCACCATTAGAGTCTGCATTGAATTTTGGGATTTAAATAAAGCTTGTCCCAAGGACAACTTTCCTACCCCACATATTGATCATATTATCGACAACTGTGCTGGAAGTGTCATCTTTTCATTCATGGATGGCTTCTCCAGCTATAATTAGATTGAGATATTTCCCTCTAATCAGCATAAGATGGCATTCATTTTCCCATGGGGAACCTTTGCATATAAGAAGTTATCTTTTTGCTTAAAAAACGTTGGAGCCACGTTCCAACGTGTGATGTCCTATGCGTTTCACGACATTAAACATATTGTTGAACTGTACCTTGACGACCTCCCTGCTCATTCATAGTGACGGGAGGACCGTCCTGGTCATCTTAGATACATATTCCTGAGATGTCGTCATTATAATATATGGCTTAATCTGCATAAATGTGTTTTTTGCTTTGAGACGGGACATCTACTTGCCTTTGTGGTATCCAAATATGGCATCTGGATCGATCCTTTGAATATTTCCGCTATCATCAATCTACCAGCCCCAACCAACATCCTTGAACTCCAAAGTTTGCAGGGGAAGGCAAACTTTCTCCGCCCTTTCATGTGCAATTTCGCTAAGAAAACGCACAATTATAGGCGTCTCCTCAAGAAGAACAATCCATTATTCTGGGATGACCAAGCCCAACACACCTTTGACAATCTTAAGCATGCTCTAACTCATTCACCCGTGATACACCCCTCGGATTATTCAAAGGAATTTCTCTTGTATATTGCTACCTCTGCTACTACCATCGCCATGGTTTTAGTGCAGGACAATCTCCATGGTCAGGAGCATGTGATTTATTACGCCAGTAAGAATCTTATTGATTCTAAAACCCGTTATTCACATGTGGAGAAGCTAGCTTTGGCCACATTCATTGCTGTGCAAAAATTTCGTCACTACATTTTGCTTTGCACTACCATCATATTGGCAGACCAGAACCCGATGTACTACATTCTGACTCGTCAGGTACTCAGGGGCAAGTACTTCCATTGGATCGTCATCCTTCAGGAGTTCGATCTCGAGTTTGCCAAGGCTACATCAAAGAAATCCTTGGTTTTTGTTGAACTTATGTGTGACCTTCCCTGTGCTACCACGGAATCTGAGCCTAGCAATTCATTTCCAGATGAATTCCTGTTCCTAATTAGCACTATTTATCCTTGGTATGGAGATTTGTTGATTCATCTCCAAACCCAGTGTTTTCAGCCATATCTATCTCACGATGATCGTCGCCGCATCCATCACCATGCGAAGTACTATCTTATCTTGAATGATACCTTGTATATACATGGGATTGACTCCATTCTATGGCGATGCCTCACTCATGAGGAGGCTAAACACGTGTTGAATGATTGCCACTCCAGAGCATGTGGCGATCATTTATTTGGGATGGCTACAGCGTAGAAAATCCTTCATGATGGCTATTTTTGGACTTCTATCTTCAAATACTATCATGAGGCTGTTAAGAAATTCCCACCTTGCCAACATTTTTATCCCAAAAAGTGCACCCATCCTGCTCCACTTCACCCCGTCATTGCCATTGGCCCTTTTTCCAAATGGGGGATTGAATTCATGCATTGTAAACCTACCTCAGTTGAGGGGCATGGTTACATCATCATAGCCATGGATTATTTCACAAAATGGGCTGAGGCCATGCCTACATATGCAGAAGATGGAAAGACTGTCACTATTTTCTTGTTCAATCATATCATAGCTAGATTTGGAATTTCGCAGTCCATCGTCACTGATCACGAATCTCATTTCTGTAATCAAATGATGGAGGAATTGAGTGCCAAGATAGTTTTTCGCCATGAAAAATCTACGTCATATTATCTGCAAGCTAATGGTCAGGTAGAGGCCATTAACAAGGTTTTGAAAACTATGCTTCGTCGGATGGTTGGAGATCATAAATCCAATTGGCATCTCGTTCTTTTTTCTGCTCTTTGGGCTTATCGGACTTCTGTGAAAATAGCTACTGGTTTCACGCCATTCCATCTTGTCTATGGACTTGAATTTTTCTTGCTGATCCAATGTCAGATTCCATCTTTACAACTTTCCGTCGAACTTCTCCCAGACACTTCCGCAGAGGAAGCAAGATTTTTGTACTTAAATAACCTTGATGAGACTCATAGAGATGTTTCCTTGGCTAATGAGGCACATAAGAGACATGTCAAGGCACAGTATGATAAATTCGTCCAGCCTCATGTTTTCAACGAGGGTGAACTAGTTTTGAATTATGACCAGAGATATGACAAGCTAGGGAAGGGTAAGTTCGAGTCCATTGTTATAGCGGATTTCACCACTCTAGGTGAATCACACTTTGTATGGCCTTCCCCTGTCCCACTGCAGACTCCTTAGACCATATGGACCACTTCTTGTCCTTTGATGTTTCCTTGATCATCCCTAAAAACACATGAAAAATGATACATGCGACTTTTTAACCTATAAGCGCGTACATACGCGGGTTTGACCACTAAAACCGCGTACATCGGGATGTGTGCATAATCCAAATCCTTTTGGAGTTTTCCTTGACATGGATCTGACTCATTTGACTCTTGGCCTTCCCTATTCCTTGAGATCGCTCGGATTAGACCTTTCATTACCCCTTTGAAAAGCTATATAAGGAACCCCTTGGTACATTGAAGGCATGAGAGAGAATTGAGAACAAAGAAACTATAGTCCATTGTTGCTGGAACTTATGCTTGAGTCTGCATCCCTTTGTCCCTTGGAGCATTGTTGTGTTCTTCCCAAGCTTTCCTTTTGCTTGTGAGCTTGCTATCGAGAGATGGAGGATTGAAGTGGTGGAGGCCCAAGTGGGGGATTCAGTTTCTCTAGCTTGCAGACGTGCTGTCAAAGGTTGTATCTTGTAATCTCTGATTTATATTAATAGAAATATCTTTTCCTGTCCAATAATGTGTGTTTGAATGAATATTTTATCCATGGGATTATGTCAAATTCTTATACATTATTGATTATATATGCTAGAATATATCTAACACCATGATATATAGAATGCTTGCATTATTTACTTGTTGTTGAAGAAGTAACAGATCAATTCAATCTGAAGATTGGAAAGCTCAACGGGGATCTACTTCAACCGTCCAGAATAAGGTACGAGGTCTGATCCTTTAGTGTTAGACATTTAATTTCTATTGCATATTGGAAAGGATTGATTTCTAGAGTCAAGCCACCTGTTGTGGTACCCCAAGCCATAGGAATTTCTCTCCGTAACAGAATTGGTGACTCCGCTGGGGATGTTCCTTGTTTTTATTTTGGGGTTTGCGGGCACAATGGGCTTGATATTATTGACTTGCTCTTTGTTTCTCCTTGTTTCTGTGTTGCATTTTATAGTATGTTCATCCATTGACACTCCCCTTTATTGGTTTGTCCTTGGCCTGCTTTTTACCACTTCCTTCTCTGTATACATGGGTTTTTGGACAAAAGTCACATACATACGTGGATTTTTGGCCAAAAGTCGCGCACATATGCAGCTATTCTTTAAACAATCACGTACATCCTCCCTTTTGGTTGAGTTTGATGTTGTGGGAAGTTGATGGGTGGGTTGTGAGTGTGGTTGGGTCTTCCTTGGGTCTGATGTTGTCTGTTGGATGCTTCTTTTGTGACCAGAGACCGCTTTTTCATTGATTTTTCTTTGAAAGTAGTTTTAGTCATTTATCCTTTTTGTTTTGCCATTAGTGCATTACTCTTTTTGTATCGATGTCTTGTTGGGATTGTCTTTTATACTTGCTGCAGAGATTGAGAATTTTAGATGACTTTTATTGCATTTTTCATTCTTTTATATTGAAAAATACAAAGTAGTTGCACTCTTAGTTGCATCTTAGATATGGATTTGAGGAGGTACTTGCATTGGATTGCTTGGATGAGAGTTGTGTTTAGGCTTTCATATAGGAAGGATTGCATTGGCATTCAGAAAGGAATATATATTTATGCATCTCATGTAGTGGCATATCCTATTTTTCATTTGACAAAGATTGCACTTAGAATTGTTTGTTATGGTGTGCATATTTATTTCACTGCTGAGTCATAATGTCATTAGTTTCATGGCCATTCCCCTTTGAGTAATTATAGCCAACTAAAATCAATGCTAAATAAAATGAACTACACTCTTTTCTTTTCTAGGGTGCACCAACAAGCTTAGGTTTTAGGATCTTGGAATAGTTCATTGTAAGTAAATTCTCCAAGATCACTAAACAAAAACATGTATGTGTCTGTACAGGTGAGTGTGTGAAATCCTTGGTATAACCAATGTTTCTCAGGATCCTCCTCTCAAATGGGAGTTAAGCATGAGGCAGTGTGAGTGGTTATTGATTGGGATGACCCCTAGTCATAACTGAGTAGCATCGGAGATACTTTTAGGATTGTATTCATATCTGGGGGCTCTTTCAAGAGTTTTGGGCTTTGTTACCCTACCCATACAGTCAATCCCGCCTGCGACTGTCCATCTGAGCATTGATTATATTGAGGTGACCTTAGTGGCCTTACCTAGGATATCGACGGGGTACTTTGCAGGGGTTATTCTGCGGGTGTCCCGACCAGGTAGAGGTCGGACAACATTGTCTCTTTAGGTGTTGAAGTTGAGGGCCACTATAATTGGTTACATACCTCCGCTTGTAGTGTATGGGAGTTTCGAGCCTCTCCTAGGCGAGACATACCTGCTGCATTTGGGAGCTCACATATCCTCCCCTTGGTTTGCTTGTATTTTGGCTGTAGATTTTCTTAGGAGTGTGCTCTTTGTGCACTAGTTGGCCTTTGGGATCGTGGTTACTTGAGTATATTTATGCTCACTTGAGTTCAGGTCCTTTTGTTTTTGGCATGCCTGGTATCCTATCACTCATCCTTGGTCCTAGTACGGACCCTGGTGTCAGACTTGGGGGCATCACAACCCCTTACCCTACTCATAGATTTGAAGTGGTCACATTCTTCCCTCTACTCGTTTTGTGGAGGATGTTGACTCCCTTCGCTTGGTCTTTACACCGGTGGTCACCCTCATGGGGGTGGTAGTGGATGCGTGAACATTGGGTCTACACCTTACTTTCCTTTTTATGTCCCATCGTTCACCGCATTGTTTCCTTTGGGAGCAGTTGTCATGATCATTCCTCCCTATATCCTATAGTTTGGATTCTTTATTGACTATTTTGGGTTGTTTTGGACTAATATGGTTGTCATGTAGGGTCCACTTTTTGTACACTCTCTCTGAGGTTTCGACCCGTTCATGCCTATCACAGGTATTATGTCTGAACTGGCATATAGGTTAGGATTTCACATCCACTTGCACTTATGCATTGCCTTATGACCGTTCCATCTTAACCTTAGGTACGAACCCATTCCATGGTATCACGGAACCTTCATGTTGCTGTTAGAAGTGGTACTATGTGAATGGTAGAGCTTTCCTATACATGGGTGTCCTATTTCGCTCTCTTTTGCATTTGGTACCCATGCTGTGAGTCCTCTCTTAGGTCCGGGAGTCCCTTTTCATCCCACCATGTCCTTGAGCAAGAGCTTCATACTCCTATTGAACTTTATGCTAGCCATTTCCCTAGGACTCCCTTCTGTCAAGTTGTAATTGCATTATCATGAGATTTTCTTGACTTATTGAGCTTTATGCTGGCTCCCCTGACATTGTGTTTCAGCCATATAGCCTGAGCTTGTCTCATGTCTAGCCATGCAGAGCCATTTTTTTATCCTTCGCAGCTTAATTCCCTTTTTACCGAGAGGGGATTTTCCCCCGAGTGTCGATATCCTACACATGTATCCTTGCATTGAGCATAGGTATGTTCCACTGCTTGGAACTAGCTTGTTTTCCCTTGTGACACTCGTCTCCTCCTAGTTTGTAACTATAAAGCTAGTTTATTATTTTTTCAAGCTTTTTAAGTAACTGAAAAAGTCCAAAAAAAAATCAAAAAACCAAAAAGCCGGACAAGGAAAGATGTTATCTTTGGCAGCTGTCGATTCATGTTGCCTTCGAATAGAGCATTGTATATCACATCCATTGGTTGGGTTATACTTTGACTTTAGGAGCTGTACTCATTTATCTGAGTTTATCTCCACCGACTGGTTAAGCTTCCGGTCCCTATGGAGCCTCTATTGATGCCTCCTATGTCACAGAGATGTCCCAGTTTGTATATCAAGTCTATGCTTCCTTCATTCAGTCACCATACACTGTTATGCTCTTGTTTGAAGGAATTTGAAACCTGAGTCAGCCATTCGTCAGTTATCTTGACTTTGCATGTCAGCCATTCCCGGTACAGTTACTGGTTTGTGCACTTTATGATCGAGTCCTTCCACATTATACAGCTTTGCTGAGTACCTCGTGTTGGATGATGGGGGATGCCTTAATTCCCTCCTTCCAGTGGATTTCATCCCATCGAATTCGGATCATTTATTCTGGGATTGGAGTCTAGATTCATCTTGAGTGCCTTGAGACTTGAAGTCATCAGTGGCAGGTTCTCTCGCCATTGAATGTTTCTTGGGAATACATCAATGTCCCCTGATCGATGGACCCTTTCAAGTGTTCAACCTCAACACATTTATTCACACTTGTTAGTTTGCACTCTAGTACCTTGATTCCCATTTTCATTATCGGTGGGTAATCTCGTGTCTGTTAATGGTATACATTAATGACCGGTAATCATACGATGGACTACTATGTTCGACCTCGACACCTTTATTCGCATAGTAGGACATGTAATCATAGCAGTTTGTGTAGAATACTTTCCAGATTGGTGGCATCTCTTATATGCTACCTCCTTAATCATTCCAGTGTTCATGAAATTTCAGCTCTCATGACTTGATTCCAGTATATGTCAGATATTTCCAGCCACTATGAAGATCTTGATCTATTATATATCTTCAGCCATTTTGGAGATCATGGTCCTTTGTATATATTCATCATGGAGATTCTGATCTATGTATATTGTACGTGGTGATGACCACATATGTGATATCATGTATCATGCCTATTCATGGCCATTGTACTCTTATGTATCCGGGACTGCTATATGTATTTACAGTTGTATGCAGAGTTGTATTATTGTACTATGCTGATTAGGTGGCTGGTATTCCATTTGGGATCCTTCATCACTCCACTTCTGGGATGGACTTATAATTTATTTCGTCCATCGTATGACCCCTCTGACCTCACACATTAGGGGGCATCTGTTATAGCGGATTTCACCACTCTAGGTGAATCACACTTTGTATGGCCTTCCCCTATCCCACTGTAGACTTCTTAGACCCTATGGACCACTTCTTTTCCTTTGATGTTTCCTTGATCAACCCTAAAAACACATGAAAAATGATACACGTGACTTTTTAACCTATAAGCGCGTACATACACGGGTTTGACCACTAAAACTGCGTACATCGAGATGTGTGCATAATCCAAATCCTTTTGGAGTTTTCCTTGACATGGATCCAACTCATTTGACTCCTGGCCTTCCCTATGCCTTGAGATCGCTCGGATTCGACCTTTCATTACCCCTTTGAAAAGCTATATAAGGAACCCCTTGGTACATTGAAGGCATGAGAGAGAATTGAGAAAAAAGAAGCTATAGTCCATTGTTGTTGGAACTTATGCTTGAGTCTACATCCCTTTGTCCCTTGGAGCACTGTTGTGTTCTTCCCAAGCTTGCCTTTTGCTTGTGAGCTTGCGATAGAGACATGGAGGATTGAAGTGGTGGAGGCCCAAGTGGGGGATTCAGTTTCTCCGGTTCGCAGACGTGCCGTCAGAGGTTGTATCTTGTAATCTCTGATTTATATTAATAAAAATATCTTTTCTTGTCTAATAATATGTGTTTGAATGAATATTTTATCCATGGGATTATGTCAAATGCTTATACATTATTGATTATATATGCTAGAATAGATCTAACACCATGATATATAGAATGCTTGTATTGTTTACTTGTTGTTGAAGAAGTAACAGATCAATTCAAGCTGAAGATTGGAAAGCTCAACAGGGATCTACTTCAACCATCCAGAATAAGGTACGAGGTCTGATCCTTTAGTGTTAGGCATTTAATTTCTATTGCATATTGGAAAGGATTGATTTCTGGAGTCAAGCTGTCTGTTGTGGTACCCCAAGCCATAGGAATTTCTCTCCGTAACATCCATGTGGTATGGACCTTTTGTTATTTACAAGGTGTTAGAGAAAGGAGCCTATGAGTTAGTTGATTATGATGGAATCCCTTTGGGGCAACCTTGGAATGGGTTGTATCTGAAAAGGTACTATGCCTAGGTTTTCTTGGATGGTATCTTGTATATGTGTATATTGATTGACTTTCAGTGTGCTTTCAGTATTTTCAAGATGGTTTTGAGTTTTAGTGTCTGCATCTATTTATACCATGTTTTGGTCATGCATATGGATTTCTACAGCTTTGCTGATGGTGCTTGCCACCACACCTTGAATCTAGCCTTGACTGCTTGGGCTCTCTATTCCCTAGCTGAAGATTTGGTCAGTTCAGGAGCAGTTTGTTTAGGTCCTGTTACAAATAACATCGCCGAGTATGAAGCAGTCATCGGTCTTCTGACTGAAGCTGCCTCCCAGGATGTCTGTGATCTAGTATTTTTGATGGACTCTCAGCTCGTGGTTTGTCATTTAAACCATGTCTACACCATTAGGAACCCGATGCTCCTTCACCTCTTTCGGAGGGTACGTTTGTTAGAAAGATCATTTGGAACCATTACCTATAGGCATATCCCTATGGATCATAATGTAGTTGTTGATTCATTGGCTAATTACATCCTAGATTGGCATATTGCCCATTCATGATGCTAAATCAAACATGGTACATTGTAAATAAACATTTAAAGACACATAGAACTCATAGAAAATGCATTTTTCCATTTGAGACATAAAAAACACCGTGTAAAAATCTATATATATATATATATATACTAAAAAGTTTTACAAAAGTAGGTCTCGAGACCTCATCTGAAGCACGTAGGATTTCAGGAAAAATCATCATACAAAAATCCTGAAGCTATCAGCTTTCAGTATACATGTCTCATCCACTAATGGTGCTCATGATAGCACATCACTGCTCGAGCCACCCTATGTAGTAGCCTGCTGAATCGGCCTGGTACTCTCGTCGTAGATCTCTGATATCTAGTCGGGATGTCATCTATATGAGCATCTAGGATGTCCAGAGTCAACCTCTCTAGGTTCTTCTCCAGCTCCTCATTGATATCATCACCCTATGGCACAAAGTGAGCTCCGACTCGCTTGTCTAATGGAGATGCTCCTCCAGGCCTCATTGCTCCAACATTTACATGAAGACAAACAGGTCTCATCACTTATCATAAAAAATATAAAACATAAAAAACATAAAAACATTTTCCATTGTTAGGGTTTCTTGCTTCTTACCAATGTCACCCCACTGCCCTCCAGGTGGGAGCGATAGGTCAAGATCACCTGTAAAATCTATGCCTGCATAAGCATAGTCCTCGACCATGAGCATCTGATCGTGCATCCATCTGAAGAACGAATCACTGAACTTCACTCTTCCCCTACCCACTCCTGTGCAAGCCATGATGTAGACCCACCTTAGCATCCGGGGGTCCCATGCTCTCAGACCCCAGAAAGTCACTTGGGGCCTCATCTAAGGGACCCACTCAAAGAAGAAGTAAGCTAAGATGGAACCAAATCCGAACTTCTTCAGCTCTCCTTGCCGACATTTAGTCAGCTGATCCTTGAAGATTGGAAGCAATGCTTCTGCCCAGTTGAACACCGTAGGTGCCATAGCCTCTAGGGAATACAACATATGTGCCCTGGAAACCTGATGCACACCCTAGCTCCTTGCCACCCTCTGTATGGTGAATAAGACAATCTGTAGAGCCATGTCTGTCACTACCCTGATGGGGATTTTCTTCCCTTATGTGCATGTACCTGGTACATAGTGCCGATCTATGAGCTCTCTAGTGGTAATGTCCCCGCCACAGGAACCTGTCAGTGAGATGGGGGCACCCCATCTCAATAGGCCATTCAGGAAGTAGATATCATCTACCTTCACTGTAAGTATGTGTTCCCCCACCTTGAAATACTATTGTACTGGATTCCACATTCTTAGTATGTGTTCCAATAATCTCTCATGGGACACCATGCTTGGTGTCCAGAAGAACTTTAAGAGCCCACAGTTCCGGAGTGCGACAATGCAAACCAGATTCTTTTCAGCAGCAGCATCCTCATCATCATGTGTTCTTTCCTTCCATATCACCACATTTTGGAAGCCTAGACCTTCCAAAAACAACAATGGTATGTATTAATATCATCCTTGAGTCATTTCAAATCAAAAGAATGAGTAAATTTTTCCCATATCATTTGTTTGACTTCTCCACGGCCGGCACCGCCTATGCCCTGTTGGAGACAAGCGGTGGCACCGCCTGTCCATCGTATTCTTGGCATGGTTCTCAGGTGGTACCACCTATCATGTAAGGGGTAGCCGCGGTACCCGCATATTGTATTTTAGGGCTTTCCAAATAGGCCCAAAACCCCACCAAATTCCAAAATAAAAGATATGAAATGAAAGATAATGGTATTAGCTGTTACCTGCATTTGACGAGACTGAAAATGGACGGTGGAAACTCCCGGTATCAGCTGTGGAAAATCTGGCTAAAAAATGCTCCAAGTTCTCTCTGCTAGAGGTAAATAGTGAAATGCTTGATTTTTTACTATTTACTTGTCTTATATAGACATTTTTTGGGTCTGACTTATTATAGTTTTGATATTACATCATGTTTTGGTAAAAATCCCTTAATGTTGATTTTGAATGCATTTAACACTTGTTTATGAGTCGTCTACGGGTTGACTTTAGTAAGAAGCTTTGGAAAGTTTGTTTATGGATTTTTCGTACTTTCACAAAATGGAAAAGGTCGTCGAGCATTTATTACGACACTTTGTCAAAATCCTAAAAATCTAGTATCAAAGTTCCGAGTCCAGTTCAAGTTTCTTTCCAGGCTCGTAAAATACGACATTGTGTAAAGAAGCATCATGGAGTCTTCTTTTCACATCTTTTTTTCAGACTCCTTAAACATGAAAAGATAGTCGAGTCCATTTTCGAATCTTTCCAGGATCGTAAAAAGTGACATTATGTAAAAAAACCTCATGGAGTTCTCTTTAAACCCTTTTAAGACTCCCTAAATACAAAAAGATTATCGAGCGATCTTGTCTTCTTCACGCTCATTAAAGTATTTGAAGAGTCGTCCGTCCGACAGTAGGTTATCTCTTTCTTAGTTCAGATAGGACTATTTAAGAGAAATGAACACTCTAGCCAATCATGACTAGAAGAGTTCTCTAAGGTATGATTTTATACTTTTTTCGGGCCTTAGAGACTAAATCATACGAAAAAGGACCCCCATGGAGTTTTCTTCTGTGTTCGTTCAGAGTCTCTAAACATGAACGATACCGAGTTTTATTTTAGTGGACTCATTAAAATTAAACATTGAGAGACCCATCTTGGGAACGAACCCCTCCTCTCTCAGGTTCGTAAAACATATGAGACTGGACTTGTCTTTTGACAAGCTATATCGAGTGTTTGTTACCCTCTTTGAACTCGTAAAACTGAAAAGAGGCACTCATCGATCATGATGGGGAAAATGGGAAGGGAATCATTTTGCAAGTAATGGCAGTTGTTTGTCATTACCTTTGAACATGGCACTCATCTGCACAATCATGTCAGTCAATTGGGTATTGAGCTGATCTCCGTGATGATCCACTTTCATGAGTCATTACAATTCTTTGAGTATTTCAAAAGAATGCATTGTCCACTGTCACATTATGTATCTATCCTATCTAGTCATGCTGCCAAGTCATTTTTTCATGCCGCCCGATGTTTAAAGGGGATCTGAAGAAATTTTACCTCTGCAGTCTACACAGTCTTTGTGTCAGTATCTTTGAGTCATTCATGTGGTTACTACATTCACATCATTCCATAACTATGTTTCGAGTTTCATGTCATCGATGTGGGACTCATCATGGACCTCCTTCGACGAGAATATTCCTGTCGACATCAGCTCATCATCCAGGAAATAGTATTAGAAACAATATTTAGTACCTTGAGATCTGTATGCCTTAATGACAAATTCTCTCGCTCTCGACATAGGTTCACATCATTGACCTTTGATCGACAGAATCGACTAGGTGTTTGAAATCAGGACATCTATTTGCACTCAGTATATTGTACTAGGGTACCTTGGGAATCATTGACATTAATGGTGATCTCCCTCGCACTTGTTAATGGTTCACATCATTGGCCGATAATCAAGTGGTTTCTACCATGTTCGACTTTAGATCATTGTAATCACATGGATAGAATCGTACTTTGTGGAAGACGAGATGAAGACCCTAGGCATTTGTTTAAAAGAGCTCATTGATTTTTCCTCAGGTTGCAATGGAGTTTTGTATATCTAGCATGGATCCACATTTGTATGGTTGTGGCTATGATCAAATTCGCATCTATATGACATAGATCTAAGTTTTATGTCTAGTAGCTATGTCCAAGTTTGAGTCCTCTATCGCATGGATCTACATTGTATTCTAGTAGCCATTCTTGTTTATTCCACTCATGGATCTACCTTGTATTGGTCTGCAGCTATGAGTTTGGTTACTTGTGTCTATGAGTCAACATGCTGATGTACTACAAATGCCTACTTGACTACATACTCTGATTGAGCCGACATTTTCATCTCCTGGCGATGACTTGTTCTCAAATCTCTCATTTATCGTATCACTCTAAGACTCATGCTTTGGGGGGCATCATGTTATACCAAAATCCTATCACCATCATGTGATAAGACATTTGACATACCTACTTGCCCTGAGTCCCAGCTTCTGGAGTGAAAAATAAATGGTTTTTTTATCAATCTGTCATACAAAATCACAGCACCGCACATGCCCCTTTATCCAAGAGTGGTACCTCTTCTTGCACCACCTTTCATTGGTTGTCCACAAGCGGTGCCACCACCCATTTCCGTTGGTCCATAGGCGGTTATTACCAGAACCGCTCTGTCATAGAAGGAGAAGCACGATACCCTGGGTAAAAAGGGAAAAAGAGAATTTTCTCAAGGCTTCTAGATGATAAGCCTCGTGTACTTCCTTATCCCTACTATTTTGGGTTGGTTGAGCTCGAGATCCCTCATCCTAGGATCTTAGAGGCCACCTCACCCACTAATTTCTCAACCATCTCTATCCATTAAAGCCCTATAAATATGAGCTCATAGCCATGGTTGAGGGGAGAACATTGAAGTTATTATTATGTTGTTGGATTGATTCTTGGCCCAAGATCATTTGGAGAGAGCATAGAGAGCTAGAGTCGGAGCTTTTGGGGATGAAGAGCTGGTTTCATGGAGATGCATGTCAACACTAAGGCTTGGTTGTAAACTTCTTCATATTTCTAATGTAAGTTGATTTATGTCCCACATATGATGTTGTTGTTGTGATTTCACATATATATGTTGCTAGATTCCTTAGTCACTAGCATATATTAGTAGATCATATTCTGTTTGCTTTGATTCGTTTCGTGTTGAGCTTTTTTGCAAGTACACAGGTGAACTGTCAAAGCCTTGTATTCCATATATCTACAACGTCTAGGGAGAGTTTTCAACATCTGTCCTCTATTTGTTCTGGATCTGAACCATTCAAACCAATGGAACACCTTGCTGTCCGTAGGAGGTGAAATATTCCAACTAACACTTGTGAGTCCCTCCCTCCTGCACCACCAAGTGCGGTCATAGGGTCAGCAAGCGCTTAAAGAAAAATGAGCAAAAAAATGAGGGGAAATAGAAATCCCCTCCCACTGTATTGGAATGGCTCAGTGAATGCCAAAACTGTGTCAAGTACATATGGGCCCATCCCTAGTAGGTTCCCCTCAGCACACACTCGACAATCTTGAGCTTCCCCCCTAAAATCTTGTGAGTCCCAGATGACCCCAAGATCTGCATCACAATAATTGCCACATCCCAAGTCATAAGACTCCAATATCACACACCAGTATGTATGATGAGTGCACCATAGTAGAGGCATAGAAGTGCCTCTTAGAAAGGTCTTCTAGAGACACCCCATGTGTGAGCTTCAATGTAGTGTCGCCAATCACACCTAGAATTGGGAGCCCAGTCAAAAAACAAATATTGGGGAGTGTGATCTTGATCCTCTCCCCTTGGATGATAAAACAATCTGCATCTGGGTCCCATAAGCTCACCAATGTCTCCAGCAGCAGTCTCATGGTACATATGAGTGGAACTTGGAAGTACTTCAATATCCCACTCTGGGAAAGCGTTTCCACCATCGACCCATACTCTAACGCCTTCTGTCACAAGGTACCAATGTCTTTCTCATGCCATACTACCCTCGACATCCTGCATATACACACAGTACCTATCAGGTATGTTTATATGAAAAAAATCCCCCTGGGATGAGTTGCCCCTATTCATTCCTTTTGTGTGACCCAAGTTTCTCAAAACTCCTAGATAGGAGCGACAAGGTCACTTATACCTGCTGAACATGTGCAACCTGGGTCGCTCTTGTCTCCCCGACAGGTGTGACCAGGTCACGCCTATCAACTTGGTATGAGCGAACTGGGTTGTGACTTTTCCCTTGAAAAGTGCAACTAGCCCTGCGAGCCCTTTTCACTCAGTAGTAGCCTCAAGATGAGAAAAACCCAGAAATAAACCAGTGAAAAAGTTAGGTTTGACAAGAGCTCTTACCTACAAGTCATGGATTTGAAAACCATCGGTCGAAATGAAAGAAATCAGCAAATGAACTCTGGGGTCCTCCACTCCAAATTAGCATTGAACAGTAACATGACACATGTCATGTGGTACCCCCCTATTTATAGGCCTCCATTAGGTCTATTTTCTTTCATGCACCACAGATTCCTCCGAAGTCCATTTAAGACACTAATTTCCCCACCAGGTTCAGTTTTTTGTCCTCTGTCTTTTGACGAGATCCATGTCTTGTGCTCTCACTTTGATTTTCTAGGCCATTTCCTAGAAGTCACCCTGATTTGTGTTCCATCATGTGAATATCCCCTTGTATGTATTGGCATGTTCACGAGCCATTTGCTCCATTCATACTGCACCATTGTCCATTTTTGACCACCATCCATTGTCCCGCAAGGGGGCCCCACCAGTGTTCTGCATTTATGCCCATCAACCATGTTCACAGCATAACCTCTTTTAATATATCGAACACTTTCCCCCTTTCTTGATTGACCATGATGGAGTTTCTGTTAAGCTATTTTCTAACTCCTAAAAGAATGAAAAGATCGTCGAGCACACTTGCTTCCTTTCATGCTTGTAAAATTATTTGAAAGGGAATCTATGTAGCCTTGTTTATCTCATTTTTCAGACTAAGTAGACTATCATAAGAAAAGGACCACCTTGGCACACTCAAAGCCAAGAACGTTTCCCTTTGCATCCTTTTATGCTTTCTCGGACATTGGGACCGTACTTTATGAAAAAGCTCATTATGGGTTTCCTTTAAGCTCTTTTCCATATTTCTCATCAAGAAAATATCACCAAGCAAACTTGGTTTCATTCATGCTCATAAAAGTATTTGAACGACCATCCAAAGAGTATAGGTTTAACCTTTTCCGACCTGATTGGACTGCCAACGGTAAAGAAGTCTTCCTTCCCCAAAGGTTGGGAGAGCTCTCCTATGTACACTTTTATCCCTTTTTGGGCTCAGGAGACTTCATATGAAAAAGAGAACCCATGGGACTCTTCTTCCTATTTTCAGACTCTCTACAAATAAAAACACCATAGAGCACTTACTTTCTTGGGCTCGCTAAAAATCCACGAGATTGTGTCATAACAGCGTCTTTAGGCGCCACCCCACATACCACAATTCAGAAGCTTTCCCCTATTGGTTCTCCTTTTTTTAGATTATTCTGCGATGGGTATTCCTTGGATCCCTTGGATATCACTAGTCCAGTTATCTCCCTCAGTATTTCCCATCTACAGTTACATTCCTGGTATTACAGTTATGATCCCTCTCCCATGAGTCGGTTTCATTTGCTTCCAAGTCAGACCTGCTGTCATACTTTGAACAAAGGAAGTTTAAGTCCCGCATACTCCCCCTGCCCCTGTTCCCCCATTCAGTGTGCCAGTCCCCATATTGGTCCACATCTTTGGTTATCCCCTCACGCTTCTAGTCAAGGACACATCATTGTCTTGGTTAGTTACAGATCTCCCTCTATCGATATCAACACATATATTCCAGAGGATAGACCTATAGGTCCATGTATCTTGGTTTCATCCACCTCATTGATGAGTTCCTTGGACCACTTGAGAGGAGTCATTAGTGAATCTCAGGATGGTTATGTCTCACATGCTCAACTTCAGCTACATCATCGCACTATTGATGTTTGTATAGGGTATTGGTCCGTTCATTATTTTGGTCGAAGACCTTGGTTGTCACTTAACTCTAGCACATTGGTGAGTCTACTATGGGACCCATACAGTTTCATGTCCCTTGTAATTTCCAGACTGTGTTGACAACAGTGTTCGAAAGCCCCAGTGTCGTGCTTCCTTGTATCTCCAGTACTTGATGTTGCACATTGTACCACAACAATTCTACCTCTCATTCATTGAGTCCATATATATGTACACCTCCAAATTCAGCAGAGCATTAGTTGTGATGATACTGCATTCCATGAGAATGTCATTGTTCCTATGTATCAGTTCTTCATATCAGCATTGTATTCAACCTCATATTTGAGGCCACCATTATGTATCATCATTTGTATATGTATTGATTGTCTCCCATGTTTTTTTGATCCTTCATTAGAGAAAATTTGAGGTAAAAAATGGGCCTCAAAAGGACCAAAATTTACTATAAAAATCAACCAATTACATTCTAGTAGATGACATCATCCCCCATGGTTGAGGTGGCATTTCATGAGTTAAGAATGCTTATTTGTCACATTTTCTATGATGGATGAAAATCTATAGTTAACCAAGGTAGTGGTACAAGTACTTTTAAGTCATAAAGTGAAGTACTCACAATAAAAGTCATTTCACACTTTCTCATAAAATAATATTATTTTTATTTTCAAGTAAACTACTCACAATTCACTTTTTCATAAAATAATATTATTGTCATTTTCAAGTAAAGTACTTATAATTCATAAAAATGTCTTTTCACATTTTTTTATAGAATAATATATTGTCATTTTCATGTTTTTTAATTTTAAATTATGTATTCACTCAATTGTATTTAATATCATAATGTCAAACTAATATATATATAATCTTGTACTTTTAAAATAAATTAAATTCAAGAATGATATTTATATGAAAAAAATATGTTAGTTATGCATATAAATTAAATTCATTTTTGTTTAATTTTATTTACAAGTTCAAGACAAATAAATGTTAAAGGACAATAAATTTTTGGGAATTTACAACGAATCTTAGTCACATCATTCTAGAGTTATTTTATTAATTTTATTTATAGTCAATTTAGAAAAGTAACTCAACCATGGTTATTTATATTGTGCATAAAAAGTAGTGTAGGAGGTGAGTTGTCATATATACCTACCCCATAAAACCCCTAACTCATAATATTTTAATATATCTTATATTTTTGTAGTACATTTCTTAGGAGGCCCATTTTTGACCTCAAATTCTCTCTAATGTATCCAATTATTTATTTTTTTGACATTGTTACGAACATGGGTATGCCTGCCTCATCCATATACATGTCACACATTCTTTGTATCTCACCCATTGATGGGAACCATTAATAAAAAACCAAAAGCCACTATGGTTCAAACGAGGAAGCTACACTTCTCTGCAGGGCTCTACTAGTCTCTCCATTATTCCTATGATCCTATGATTTCCATCGGCCATACGATGAGATCCTTCCCTCACACATCAGGGGGCAATCTGTTAACACAAAAAATTGTTCACCTAGCTCTACATGGCTTAAAATTCATACATACATAATATTTCCACCATATTACCCTTACTTTTAACCTTCACAACTGTATTTCCACCAAAAAAGGTCTAAAACATTATTATTTACTATGGTTTACCCTGACTCTCTCCAAAAAAGGGTTAAAAACCCTAAAAAGGGGTCAAAAACCTTAAAAAAGGTTCCAAAACCCTAAAAATGGTTCCAAAACCCTAAAAAGGGTGTAAAAACCCTAAAAGAGAGAAAACCATAGGGAAATACCATGGAACAGAAAAAACCATGGGCTACCACATTGGGTCAAAAAACCCTAGATCCATTCTATAAATACATTGTGAAGGGCTCTCCCAAAATTATTTTTTTCTTCCATTTTGTGAGTATGTTGGGACACCTTTAGCTCTCAGGTATCCACACACCTTTTTTCCACCACCCCATTGCCATACCATTCCCACTTAGTATGTCGAGAGACCTTCTGTACCCACCTAGAGAACCAGCCTATGGAGAGGCGAACCACTTCCAAGACAGCCACGATGGCCCACTTTCAAGCAAGAAGGTATAATATTTATTTTATTTGCATTTTATTCTAGTATAGCCCTCATATGTATTCATTTCGTTTTACTAATCTTGTTTGTTGTCTTAATTTTTTTCATGAACTCTCCCTTACAAACTCATTAATGTAAGGCTGGTGCTTTTGCACGTAACAAGGGAGAAATCCCTATTACAATTATTATCCAAGTCATCGTTAGAACAAGATGAATTCATAGCTTGTATGCAAGTTTACTCCCTTATTAAAAGTCTCATAAAATGATAGTGTAAAGCTCGAAAGTGTCAACCTTGGAGACCATGGAGGCATGACCTACCATAGAACAAATGCATTTAAGATTGTCCATAAAAACATCTAAACAGAAAAGACAATGTGTGCACCCTGAAACCCTAAACACCAGTGAACATAGTGACAAACAATCACACCCTAGTAACTAGACTTATGTATAACTTCCTCAATATTTGCAAAGGTGTGGAGTTTAACATTTTAGTACAAAGGAATGAAAGAAAGTTTGCAGGTTGATTGATACATAGTTTTTTCTATTCGAAATATAGTTTAGGACTAGAGAGGGAAATGGGTGAACAAGATGCTATTAGATATCACAATAAGAAGATAAGGAAACCATCATACCCATAATACCAAGGTGTACCATAAAGGTGGATAACCAAAACCTTTCACCCATATGACCAACAAGACCAAGGATTTTAATCTTTTATCTCTACCAAGGTACATTGTTTCATATATTTTTACATCACTATACAAGGAGAAGATACAAACTAGATGATTTGATCCAAATGAATAATAGTATAGCAATAACAACGGAGTAAAATTTACAACATTGTGATATATGCTAAGTAGTAAAATAATTTAAACATAATTTTCATCTCTTTCAACTTTAGCACCGTTCCATGATCCTTGTGCTAAAGTTGGTCTTTGAGATGCAAAGTAACAATAGTACAAAAGAAAATTCAAGACCAATAAAATAACCAGAACTTAGTATCAAAAGATATTGTTTTAGACCTTTTTGATACTCAGATACATTTAGGACAAGATGTTGTCTTTCAAGAAACAAGTCACCAAGGAACGAGATTGACATGCTTTGAAAGAGAGAGGGTTTAAAGTAAGCACAGATCTCAGAAGGCTATAAAAAAATAATCCAGGAAGAGGGTTTCACTTAAGCACCTATGAAATAACACCTAGACACTGAAATATATTCTCTTTTGAGAATGTTAATGACCAATTCCTTATTCGAGTCAAATTAGAGAGTGGACTATGTGCATAGGTGAAATATATAAGTGCAATTAACAATCCATTTTGTCAATTGTTCAATGATAAGGAAACAACCAAGTGTCATAACACCTAACACAATGTCATACAAACATGGAGGATCATCCTTAGGCTATAAAAACCTTAGGGAAGAGTCCCAAGGATGTAGTGTTGAAGGGAAGGAAGAGCAAGGCTACTAGCAACTTGTAGGGTGACCGAGGGGTTAGAATAAGTTTGCTACAAGAGTTTGGGGGAAGGGTAAAGGATAATGCTATAGCAACAGTAGACCCAAGTTATTGGACAACCCAAGGGATACCTCAAAGGAAAATTCGAGGGTGAAACTAGGGAGAACAAGAGGGATAGTGCAAGATGGAAAGGCACACTAGGGGCTAATTAGGGTAGAGCTAGGGTTAGTTCCCTAGGATTCAAACCTTCTTCTTTCCTTTAGAATCTAGTTTTTAGGGTTAGTTAGGTTTCTTTTATTTGTTAAAGTTAGGGTTATCTTAGGTTGCTTTTAATTGTGCAAGCTATTCATAATTGTTGTTTCCAACAGAATTTTCTCCAACAATTAAAACTGGATCAATTCATTAACATGGAAAAGAGATACAATCATCCCTCTGTATGGATTCATGTGGAACAATTCTCAATTTTTATTTTTCCTTTGTATCAACGATCGTAATAAAATGTTCGAGTTAAAGAGACAGTTGGAATTTGGAGAATTTATGTACATCATGACGGATAAGGCTAGTGATATGACATAATTTATTATCCCTTAATAGCTAATATAGGTAAAACTCAACAAGGTGTAATAAAAGCTGGCAAAGAGAAACTATCAATAAAAACCTGACTACAATTTATGGAAAGCATATAGGAGCAACTCTCATACACACAAAACATTATATCTTATTCTAGAAATTGAGTTAATGGATTAACTGAAAGCAGTTGGCATTTTATTAGGCACTGATAATAATCATTGAATTCACCTTCGGGTTTGTATCATTCTTCTAGTTTTTTCTTGATTACAAATTATCTTTCTCTTTTATTAATGGTTTCTTTTTTTTGTTATTGAATTCATCATTGATGCAGACATGGAAAATATATTATTACAATTCAGCCACAAAAGCAAAGACTTGGCATGATCCAAGAGAAACAAGTCAAGTTTTTGGCTGTCAACCTATGCAGTTGGACCTCCAAATGAATCTTCCAAAAAATGGTCAGATATGGAAGAAAGAACATAAGGAATAACTTCCAGTTGGAAGGAATAACTTGTCTGATCTCTTTCATGAAAATAGAGGAGAGGTGATTGCATTGATTTCAGATAGTGATTTTATCATGCAACTAATTGAATTTATGTTTTAACCCCCAAAAATGTTAAAATAGACCAAATCTTTAAACAATTGAAGTGTGCACTAATAGTCTTTGTGTTTTCCTTCAATTCTCAGAAGAACTTGAACATATTTTCACTATTTTTTTGTTTCCTCAAGAAAGGGAAATTATAGGTAAGTGATCAACAGGTATATGTTTTTAGGCCTGCATCATCCACCCATGGGTGTTGATTGGGAAAATAAGGGGGCAAAAAAGTTGGGAATGGGCCAACAAAACTTTAAATACTTGGGATTTAGGAACAACAACTTCAAATCTTGATCATTCCACTAATTCCATATATTCCAAAGCTGAATGTGTTACCAAATGCCATGTACAATAACAATATTATAACTGATGAAACTTAACAATAACAATGTATAAGAAAATAACAACGTTACACAGTCCACTTTACATTCACGACCCACAAAGCAGTTCATGGTCCCAGCCTAGGCTCAGAAAAGGTGGAAACATAGTCCATGACCCACAATTTAGTTCATGGTTCCATCCCATGGTTGAATCACAACCTAGCCATGGTTGAACCCACAATTGAGGATAGCTCACCGATACAAGTTTATTCCACATTCCAAGTTTAATCAACATTCCATCCCACATCTAAGCCTCATGGCCCAGCTTTAGGGCACACAGATCAACATTAGGGTTCACTTCACGGTTTAATAAAAAACCCAACATTCATAAACAATACACCTCAATTTTCATGATCCAATTAATATATTTTCTGCGTTAAGTTCACCATTATATGTAGGAAAATCAAACTTAATATCAAGTTTCAAACAAGGTAAATCAAACTTAGCCTTCTCAAGTTCTTTCTTTCGATTTGAAGAAGTAGTACTGGATATTTCAGAAGAAGAAGAATAAGATTGAGAAGATGGCTCAGAATGGTCTCCTCTTTTTCCCAAAGCACTAATATATGATTTCTTCTTTGCCAATATCTCTTGATAATTTTCAAACAATTTTTCTACTATGTCTGCCATTTGATAGAAAGCCTTGCAGAAGGCCTTCTCATCTTCTTCTTGGTATTCTTCTTCTGTCATTTTTCCTCTTCCATGTGAACATCAAATATCTAGATTGAATTTTGACTTATGTGTTGGAATATATTAAACCCACTCACAACTTAGGATAAAATAATTAGGCATTATTTGATTAATTATTCACCCACTAGCTTAATTAGTTGGCATCCACTTGCACCTTAAAGTCAATACATGCCATCTATATCCTAGGAATGATTTATTTCTGATTCTGGGTTGTTCCAGAATTAGTATACAGGACTTTACAACAGATTCTACTTTTTTTGTTTTTTCTGCTTTTTCTGCTTTTTCCTGCTTTTCTATAAAAGCTAGTCAACTAGGAAACTGGGAGCTTTTGTTTCCAACCCATCCTCCATTAGTTTTTCTCCATTTTATAGTATTAGCATGTTATTTCCATATCCTTGACAACTCAGTCATTCTTTTTCCAACTCGTGAGGTCCTTGATAGATTTAGCAAGTGCTTTATCCACCTATGGGGGTTTGCTATATTTTGGTAAGTCAGCCTTTTTGAGATTTATGAGTTGTTTCCATACAATTCGACTTTCCCATGAGGGAAGCACTATTTATGTACACTATTATTCATAATTATTTAATGGAAGGATACACACCAATATTCATCTCTTCATTCATGTGATTCAATCTCTTTTCTTCTCTCTATTTTTCCTGTGTATGCTTGTGAGAATTATTAGTAGCAAGATCTATTTCCTGTGCTTATTTTTAGCATCATTGCACATACAATTGGTCTATTATTTCTACATGGTATCAGAGCTACAAGGTTGATCAAGTTATACAGAGTTGAGGAGTGCTTCCAGTCTCCTATCCCTCTTTGAAGAAGAGCTTCAAGAATTTCTCCTAGTTTGTTTTGCAGGTTGCAGAGATTTTATTGTTGAGCACATCAATTCAGCAATGTGGATTCTTCATCAGCTATAATTCTTACTTCCTTCAACTACCACGAATGGAAATCCAAAATCTCCATTCTATTGCGCAGTAGAGGATTATATAGAGTTACACTAGCTTTGGAGAATGAGCCCAATGCTGTGATTGAGAAAGCTAAGTGGCATAATAGGTTGGATGAAGCCTATGGATTTCTTTGCCTCTCTATTTCTCCTGATCTAATCTTTCATCTAGATGGTTTGACCACTCCAAACCAAGTATGGACTCAATTGGAGTCTCTCTTTGGAGTTCAAGATGAGCTAAGAGCGCATCAATTGGAGATTGAGTTATTCTCACTGAGTCCAAGTAATTTTCAATCCCTTGAGGGTTTCTTCACCAATTTCAAGTCAATTTTTCTACTTCTCAAGCAATGTGGGATTGATAAGGCAGATGATTAATTAATCCTTTCCATTCTTTCAAAATTGGGTCCTGATTACTGAGTTTTTGTGTCTACTTTTCATGCAACTAGGCTTGTTGTTCCTAAGTGGAAAATGCATTATTTAAATTATTTTCTTGACTCACTAACAAAGGAGCAAGATAAATTGATCCATATGGGTGTCCTTAATTCTCCAAAGGTCAAGGATCATGCTCTCTTGGTTCAAGGAAGAAAGAAATTCAAGTCAAAAGAGAAGCAAATTGTGAAGAAGCCAAAGTCAGAAAGTGAAGATGAAGATTCATATGAAGATTTAATGAAGAAAGTTAAGAAGAAAGGGAGCACATCCAAGTGTTCTTATTGCAGCAAGGGTTTTCATTCATAGAATAAGTGTTTCAAGAAGAAAATGGACATCATGTCTCAGCTTCTTGAGAAGCATGAGATCAAATTTCTAGATGAACTAGAGAAGCCTGCTGATTCCTCAGAACAATGTCATACTGCGCAGTTCCAAGGTGATATAACTTATGCTTTGAGTTCCATAGTTATCTCCTTTTCTCATGTCTCTGATATATATTTATCCTCTGATATATCAGAATCATAAATATCCAAACCTTTCTTTGGTGATCCTCCTCTCAGCCTACTAGATTCATCTTCCCAAAATTGTGATTTTTCACTAGATATTGACTTACCTTTGAGCAGTTCTTCCTCACAAGCTTGTATATATGATTTAGAATATTGTTTGCAGGCTGATATTCATGTCATGACACATATAATACCACCATTCATACCATATACCATACCTCTGAATAATCCAAAGACTATACAAATCCCAAGATCACTAGTTGATTCCTCATTGGTCTCTTATGCAGTGATATTTATCTTACATGGTTTGAAGTATTTCCTATATTTCATTGGTTGGTTATCCATGTCCTTAGTAATATTTGGAATGATATTAAAAATATTTTGATATGTTCTAAACACTTATTTTTCAGATCTTAAGCCCATCCATCATTCAGATTTTTACACCTATCAGTTTTCTCCAGTTGTTCATAATTTTCCTAGTCTATCCCTATATTCTCATGGAGCCACTGAAGCCCTTGTATTTGCTGTTCCATATGCTAATGTTTCTGATATATTAGTGTTTTATCAGCCTCATATCAGGTCTATACAGGTGCTACATCATATTGGAATATTGACATGTGATTCACATCACAATCTTGCAGCTATTCAGGGAATTGGGTGTGAAATAAATTGCCTTATTTTTTGTACTCTTTGGGAAGGAGTATGCACAGATCTCTTTTCCATTTCATATTATGTTTGCATATCAGATTTTGACAGCAGCAATAAGCATTCAGATAATTCTCCTACTTCATCAGATGATGAGATACAAGGAGTCTCTCCTCTTCCTTCTTGCAGGTTCTACACTCCAGCACATGATCATGGAGCTCATGATTTCTTCAACAAGTCTTCCATCCAGAAGCAGTTCACTCAGCTGAATCAAGTGAAGATAAGGATATGTTGAATACATATTTCAAATTTTGTGCCTTGTCCTATCTTGAGGCAGGATTTTCCCCATGTGGTTTTTCCTCTTTCCTCACTTTTCTGGACATAATAATTGTTAAAGGGTGACCATAGCCTTGTTGTTGGGCCCTATATGCATCCATATGCATCCATATTTTTTGTCATACCATCATAAAGTCATACTTATAGGGGGGTGTTGGAATATATTAAACCCACTCACAACTTAGGATAAAATAATTAATCATTATTTGATTAATTATTCACCCACTAGCTTAATTAGTTGGCATCCACTTGCACCTTAAAGTCAATACATGCCATCTATATCCTAAGAATGATTTATTTCTGATTCTGGGTTGTTCCAGAATTAGTATACAGGACTTTACAACAGATTCTTCTTTTTCCTGCTTTTCTATAAAAGCTAGTCAACTAAGAAACTGGGAGCTTTTGTTTCCAACCCATCCTCCATTAGTTTTTCTCCATTTTCTAGGCTTAGCATGTTATTTCCATCTCCTTGACAAATCACTCATGCTTTTTCCAACTCGTGAGGTCCTTGATAGATTTAGCAAGTGCTTTATCCACCTATGGGGGTTTGCTATATTTTGGTAAGTCAGCCTTTTTGAGCTTTATGAGTTGTTTCCATACAATTCGACTTTACCATGAGGGAAGCACTATTTATGTACACTATTATTCATAATTATTTAATGGAAGGATACACACCAATATTCATCTCTTCATTCATGTGATTCAGTCTCTTTTCTTCTCTCTATTTTTCCTGTGTATGCTTGTGAGAATTATTAGTAGCAAGATCTATTTCCTGTGCTTCTTTTTAGCATCATTGCACATAGCATTGGTCTATTATTTCTACATTATGTAGTGATGCAAACAATATTTTTCTTAGAACTAAAACCACATTGTGTCCAATCGAACTGCTGGGCCGCATCCATTCGTCAACATATATGCCCCATATACCCAAAAAAAATGCTACTTGTCATAATAGGCCCACATCACCACTTGTCATCCTATAATAGGTCCACATCATCACTTTGTTGATTGCACCTTCCAACTGTGCATGCCACATGGCACCTTGTGGGTGTGCCACATGGCTCAATTTTTTTGTAGGTGTGCCACGTGGCTCATTTTTTTTTGTCATTTTATCTATTCTGCCGCAACTTCAGAACTAAATAAATTTCATGCTTAGAGTTCATTTTGAATGAAATAAACATTGCTAGAAAGCTATTGTCAATCTTACATAGCTGCAATCATTTTTTTTCATTTTGAAGCCTTTAATTTTGATCAATCTCGGAGATCCTCCTAGATCATACATATATACAATGATTCATACATGTCTAGCATGTTTCTGAAATGGCCGCAATCCATCCTCTTGAGCAGAAGACAAATCTGTATGGTCTCTCTTGCCTTTCGTAGAAGACTTTGATTCTCTAGAAGCTATACAAGGCACGTTTTGTAATTGGTTTTCAGTATCTTTAACTTTCTGTGTACTTTTTTTGGTTTTAATTTGCAAGCAAGACATAGTTTTCTTCCATTAGCCTCTTCAACTTGTCCACATTGTTCTAATACTTCTTTGATTCTACTTCTCCCTTACTTTCCTATTCTTGTCTTTTATGGTTCAACTGATTGGTAAGTTTAGCCAATTCATCTTTCAGATTCTTTATTTCATTCTCCTTTTCTTTTGCGCTCAACTCTATCTCATTGGGAATGACAGGAATTGCCATCGTCACATTAGTTGGACCCTATAATTGATTTTGCAAATAACAATTATGGATTTAAGTGTTTGAATTTTCATATCACATCCCAAATGCTGAACTTTTCGATCCTCCAATATTTTTCATTCCAACTCTCTTATTTTTGCATATTTTTCATCCATATTCTCTTTCATTTGTTTATGTAATGGTGATGAACCAAACACGTCACCTAAAAGAAGGCTCATTAAGAAGAATTCTTGTAGCATCTTCTCTCGTTTTTCTAAGGAATTCTCTCACTCTTCTAAGGACATTGTATTTGTAGGATTTTTTTTCTTATTACCCTTACCCGTGTCTCCTTTGGTACCCTTACCTTTACCCTTACCCTTGTCTCCTTTGGTACCATTACCTTTACCCTTACCCTTGTCTCCTTTGGTACCCTTACCTTTACCCTTACCCTTGTCTCCTTTGATAGCTTTACCATCACCCTCATTGCCTTTTGTACTATCAATTTTTTCCCCTCCCTTTTTTTCGAAGTTCCATTGTTTCAGAGATACTTTCTAACCTTTTGCTTCTTAGCTTATCAGCTTGCTTAGAAATATTTTTTCTCAAATTGCAAATTAATGATTCTAATTCTCCAACCTTTTGTTCATGGATTTTCTCCCACTCGTTCATCTTCAACTGATATTCTTCTTTTAAGTCTTCATTTTCTTTCAATTTCTTCTCCAATACCTGAACATAACCCATTTATGTCCTTATTAGTGGTATATTGAAAACATGCGGTCTTTTTTTCAAATCTTATCTAAGTTCATTGTGTTCAACTTCTACTTTTTTCAAAGCCTCTATAAACACAACCCTAATTGACTCAATTTCCTTTCTATCTTCATCAATTATTTTGTCAAATTCTTTGGATAATTCTGCAAACATTTCTTATTTTCCTTTTATAATTATTTTCACTTTGAATTGATTATCCACAACTGTCATTTGCAACCCTGCTATCTTTTTGAGGCATTCTATAATATTATTATCTTTTTGTTAGGTAGTACTCTTCCTCCAAATTTCCTATAGAGGAATCTTGTTCCTTGAAATGCTTCATTTGATCATACAAGATTAACACAAATCTACTATCAAAATTATATGATCGATTGTCTAAATGCACAGTGGAAGCCCTTGAATCAAATTTGACAAAACAATCATATTCAATTTCCAACTATTTTTTAGGAATTCTGTCAAGAACCTCTTGAGGAATGGAAACATCAACAATATTTTGTTCCATTTCACTGTCTGTCACCTCCTTCCAATGACCTCCATCTACATGTCCATGTATATTTTAATGGTGTGGAAGCATGAACTACATCAATGGTGACAAAATCAGGATACTGTGTCGGTGATTGCTCATGGTGCTCAAGATATTGTACTGGAAATTGCTCATGGTTCTCAGGAGATTGTACTTGAAATTTATCATTATTTTACCTGATATTATATCTCCTACAATATGTTTTATGAAAATGTGGTTTTGGCCAAGATATATTTCCATGCTGATTGATATCACCAATCTCAGTTTCAATAGCACGGGGTTGACATAAATCAATTATTTTTTGAAGTGTTCATGGGAAACTAAATTTAACCTTCTTCAGTTGTCTCTCTTGCAGGGTAGAGTGTATTTTAATAACCAATAGATAAGGAATATCTACTGGTCTATCTTCAACACAATGCATGACTACCCTCATACATTCACCCAAAATGTCCTTCTTGTGATGGTTCAAAATCGTCCCGAGGAAAATCTAAATCAATGTTTTATATATTCTGGGATGGAGATCCCACTTTCTTAAATAATTCCTTATAACATATAATTTTTTCCCGCACATTTTATTGGCCATCTAGTTCTTCTCCAGTTTGGGGGTTTCCTAAGAGCTAAAAATATCTCCCCCTTATGCGTGGAATTTTTGTTGCTTGGGAAACCAAATCAGGTTTGAGATATACCCTCTTCCCAAAAATTCTAAATTCCATATTCCCAACATCATAATTTCAAATTGCCTCGTCTATCTCCTCGTTATTAAAACTGAATATTCCAAACAAAAATTTGAACACTTCTGCTTTCCTCAAGATAGTTTCCATACTTTATGGCCAATTCTTTTCATCTCTCCATGCATTAATACACTCATGGATTCTTTTGACTATGAACATGTCATTTGTTAACACGTATGTTTCAACTGCAGTCTTATAAAAGGATTCTTCCATTTCAATTGCGCTCGTGGTAAAGGACACCCCTGTTTTAAGTGCGACCACGATTGCTTAGATTCGAAGAAGAAATTATGCACACAGACTATATTTTAGACTTAAACAAATTTTGCATGCATAAATTATTTTAGAAACATAACATAGGCCTGGTGTAGGAGAGTTACATGTATTTCCAAGTCATAATTCATGACTTGGGCATGCACGTTTCCCTAAGATGGCATCCGAATTTTTAGATATTTTAAGGCCTTGGCCTCTGAGGGAATTTTATAAATGGGTTGTACTTTGAAATTGAGTCACGAGGCATGGGTTTGGTCAATAAACATAAAAAATATATAGACATAAGCTATCACCTTTTTTAAACAAACGTATATCCATCTTAAACCTAGATCTACCAAGCATTGAGAGGGATCCAATTTCTTGAGGGTAAATTTTTATTATCTTAATTTTTTTACATGTTCATAAAGGCTTTCACCTCGAGAAATTTGATCCCTCGTTCGTTGGTTTTAAGTTTAAATTTTTTATTTTATTGGCCAAGATTGATCTTTTTAATCAATTTTATTTTATGAGCCGACATGAATTTTTTTATTTATTTTTATTTTTTGTTATGTTATGTTATGTTTGAATAATGAGCTTGGATTTTCTGAGAAATTAATACAAATTCTAAATTCTTTGTAAAGTTTCCAAAATGAACCCTTGCATGCATTTAAAAACTAAGTTAATGGTGAAGTGCATAAATCATCCCCTTGCAAGCTTATGTTTTCAGAATAATTTTATCCCTCACCGGTGAAAAATGGTGGGCATTTTCCAAGGACATTTAGGCTATATTTAGGTGCAAAATAGGCTAAATCGTTGTTTTGGCAGGCCAATATATTATTTACCAAAGACTTTTTGTCAAAATTGAGTCAATGGTGAAGTGCATTAATCATCCACCTACAAGATGATTCCTTCATAACAATTCTCTCTCTCTAAGGTAGGAAATGGAGGGCATTTTCCCAAGGCTACTTGGGCCAGTTTTTCAATACTTGTCAAATTTTGCCATTGATGACATGCTTTGGCATGGTGCAAAACAAAATGAGTGGCTATTTTAGTAGACCAATATTTTCTTGACCATAAACGTTTTTTCAAAACTGAGCAAATGGTCAAGTACATAAATCATTCACGTGCAATATTATGTTTTTAGAATAATTTTATTCCTCACTGGTGAGAAATGGTGGGAATTTTCCTAAGCTCATTTAAGCCAAATTTAGGTGAAAAACTAAATGGTTGTTTTGGTAGGCCAATATCTTCTTTACCAGAGACATTTTATCGAAATTGAGTCAATGGTGAAGTCGATTAATAATCCACCTACAGGATGGTTCCTTCATTATAATTTTCTCTATCTCAGGGAGGAAATGGAGGGCATTTTCCAAGACACTTGGGCCATTTTTTCAATACTTAACAAATTTTTCCAATGGGGGCATTTTATGGCATGGTGCAAAACAAGTTGATTGGATGTTTTGGTAGGGCATTATCTTCTTGACCAGATAAATTTTTTCAAGAATGAATCAATTGTCAAGTTTGTAAATCATTCACCTACAAGCTGATGCTTTCATAAAAAAGTTATCGCTCACAGTTGAAATGTCGAAAGCATTTTTCTAAGGCCATTTAGGCTAGATTTAGGTGGAAAACATGATGAATCATTGTTTCAAAAGGACAATATATTCTTTACCAGAAACTGTTTATCAAAATTGATTCAATTGTTAAGTGCATTAATAATCCACCTATAGAATGGTGCCTTCATAATAATTTTCTCTCTTTCATGGAGGAAATGGAGGGCATTTTCCCAAGGTCACTTGCGCCATTTTTTCAATATTTGTCAATTTTTGCCAATGAGGGCATTTTCTGCCATGGTACAAAATAGGATGAGTGGTTATTTTAGTAGGACAATATTTTCTTGACCTTAGACGGTTTTTCAAAACTAAGCCAATGACCAAGTGTGTAAATCATCCACCTGTAAGATTATGTTTTCAAAATAATTTTATCCCTCACTAGTGAGAAATGGTGGGCATTTTCCTAAGGCCATCTCGGCCAGATTTAGGTGCAAATAAGGATTAATGGTTTTTTTGGTAGGCCAATATATTCTTTAGTAGATACTTTTTATCAAAATTGAGTCAATGGTGAAGTGCATTAATCATCCACCTACAATATGGTACCTTCATAACAATCTTCTCTCTCTCAGAGAGGAAATGGCAAGTGTTATCCCAAGGGCACTTGAGTCAGTTTTTCAATAACAAATGTTTCCAATGAGGGCATTTTCTGGCATGGTGCCAAACAAACTGAGTGGCTATTTTGGCAGGACAATATTTTCTTGACCTTAGATTTTTTTTCAAAACTAAGCCAATGATCAAGTGCATAAATCATCCATCTACAAGATTACATTTTTAGAATAATTTTATCCCTCATTGGTGGGAAATTGTGGAAATTTTCCTAAGGCCATCTAGGCCATATTTAGGTGCAAAAGAGGATTAATGGTTTTTTTGGCAAGCCAATATATTCGTTACTAGAGACTTTTTATCAAAATTGAGTCAATGGTGGTGTGCATTAATCAATGGTACAATATGGTGCATTCATAGCAATTTTCTCTCTCTTAGGTAGGGAATGGATGGCATTTTCCCAAGGCCACTTGAGCCAATTTTTCAATACTTACCGAATTTTTCCAATGAGGGCATTTTCTAGCATGGTGCAAAACACGCTGAGTGGATTTTTTGGTAGGCCAATATTTTCTTGACCATAGTCCTTTTTTTCAAAACTGATCCAATAGTCAAGTGCATAAATCATCCATTTGCAAGATTATGTTTTCAGAATAATTTTATCCCTCACTGGTGGGAAAAGGTGGGTATTTTCCTAAAGGCCATCTAGTCCATATTTAGGTGCAAAACATGCTTAATGGTTGTTTTGACAGGTCAATATATTCTTTACCAGATACTTTTATCAAAATTGAGTCAATTGTGAAGTGCATTAATCATCCACCCATAGGATGGTTACTTCATAACAATTTTCTCTGTCTCAGGTAGGAAATGGTTGGAAGTTTCCCAAGGCCACTTGAGCCAGTTTTTCAATACTCGTCAAATTTTTCCAATGAGGGGATTTTTTGGCATGGTGCAAAACAGGATGAGAGGCTATTTTGGCAGGCCTATATTTTATTGACCTTAAACTTTTTTTCAAAACTAATCCAATGGTCAAGTGAGTAAGTCATCCACCTGCAAGCTTATGTTTTCAGAATAATTTTATCCCTCACTGGTGAGAAATGGTGGGCATTTTCCTAAGACCATTTAGGCCAGATTTAGGTGTTAAACATGATGAATGGCTATTTTGGAAGGCCATTATATTCTTTACCAGAGACTATTTATCAAAATTTAGTCAATGGTGAAGCACATTAATCATCCGCCTACAGGATGGTGCCTTCATAATATTTTTCTCTATCTCACGGAGGAAATGGTGGGAATTTTCCCAAGGCCACTTGGGCCAGTTTTTCAATACTTATCAAATTTTTCCAATGATGGCATTTTCTGGCATGGTGCAAAACAAGATGAGCGGTTGTTTTTGCAGGCCAATATCTTCTTAACCATAGAAGTTGTTTCAAACTGATTCAATGGTCAAGTTTGTAAATCATCCACCTACATGCTGATGCTTTCATAATTTTTTTATCCCTCATAGTTGAAAAGTTGCGAGCATTTCCTAAGGCTATTAGGCCATATTTAGGTGCACAACATGCCGAATGGCTATTTGGGTAGGCTAATATATTTTCTACGAGAGATTGTTTATCAAAATTGAGTCAATGGTGAAGCACATTAATCATCCACCTACAGGATGGTTCCTTCATAATAATTTTCTTTCTCTCAAGGAGGAAATGGAGGGCATTTTCCCAAGGCCACTTGGGCCAATTTTTCAATACTTATCCAATTTTGCCAATGACGAGCATTTTTTGGCATGGACAAAAATAGGTTGATTGGCTATTTTGGCAGGCCATTATCTTCTTGGCCATAATTTTTTTTATCAATAATGAGTCAATGGTTAAGTTCATAAATCCTCCACTTGAAAGCGGATGCTCTCAATTTTTTTTTATCCCTCATAGGAAAGAAATGACAAGCATTTTCTTAGGGCCATTTAGGCTAGTTTTAGGAGAAAAATAGACTAAGTGGTTGTTTTGTCAGGCCAATATATTCTTGACTAAATCCATTTTCTCCAAACCTGAGACTATATTCTGGTGCATTAGTCATCCATCTATCGGATGCTTCTTTCAAAATATTTTTGTCTCTCTCAATGAGGAAATGGTGGTCATTTTCCCATAGCCACTAAAGCCAGTTTTTCAATGCTTATCCATTTTTTACAATGACAATTATGGATACAAATTTCGTGGTATTTGCAAGTATAAAATGAAAATATGAAAAAAAAATGGAGAATAATAAAACTTACATTTTCCAACTTGAATCACTCAAACATGCCAAATATTGAACCCTAGGTGAACTAGGGAAGATTTTTAGTATTTTTACACTAACAATTTTTGGGATAAAATTGAAAATATTGAATAGTGGAGCAGTGATGAATGTTGAAACGTGTGATGTTCAACTTGAATCATTCAATTTGACTCTATAACATTATTACTAGTACATTAAGAATGTTTTTATTGTCATATTATATTAAATAATGTGAATTTAGTCTTTCGATAAAATGGTAAAAAGCCATTTAATTTTTTCCTCATAAAAAATCTTATTATATTTCAAGCAGAAATGTAATATATTCTTCAACAATCTCTAAATTTCTCTATCAAAAGGCCCCAAGCTTCTTCAACGGACTGAAAGTCCAAAATGGTCAACACATTTGATCTTAGAGAAGCTACTAACGTATAAAAACATAGTGCATATACATATAAATTGCTCTTCGTATAACTGTCAAAATGAAATATTGTCTACAAAACTAATACTAAGAAGGGAGAAAAAATATTTAGAACACTCTAGAGTTAATCTTAGATGGTTTTCCCCACAAACATGAAGAAAATACCACTTTTGTAAGGTTTTTGTTTTTGGAAAGTTCTACTCTATGCTTTATGTAAGTGCAGATCCTAACAAGGCATGTTTTGATGATTATATAAGACTAATATAAGTAGCTTTTAGAGCATTTTGAAGAAATTACAAAACCATCTTCTCAATATCCCATAGGCTACAAAATGTATATTATCATTTCAAACATTCAAATTTCATATATAAAGAAAATTTTCATGGAAAAGAAAAACCATTTATAACATAACATTAAAATACTAGAGACAATTGAATGCAAAAAATAAATAATTCATATATACTAAATGATATAATTGACCATACATATTACACCAAACAATATAAAAACTTATTAATAAAAGGAAAAATGTTTACAAATCCAAATGGGGTACACCAATCCTCATCCCTAATCCATAACACTGATGGACAGTATCCCATTGGTGTGAATCCCATGAAAATTGAACTTGTACACGATGTTGTAGGATATTATATAAATACCAAAATCTAAATTTTATGTTCCACTCTCTATTTACCAAGAGGTTGAGCCTAATCACTTGAGCCTGAAGTTGGTTGATATCTATCAGGAAAGGTTTGTCCATGTATAGAAAACTGCCTCCTTAAGATTATCATATCCTTCTACGCTTAACTCTAAAGAATTATTGTTCTTTACAATATTTGGAGGTACAAGATGCATTGCAATTAGTTCAAAAGTAACCATGAAACTTTCATCTGAACAAGGAATTTCCACATAAGATTCACTACGTATAATGTTTCGAGACCTTATGTGATTGAAAACTTTATAGGAAAGAATATGAATATTGTGACGATGTAATCGTTTGCAATGCAATACTCCAATATATGATGGCAATGCATTGTGTGTTCGATATTCTGTAGATGCAACTAATCTAGCAGTCACAACTTCATTGTCACCTTTTGTTGCAAGAAGTTGAAAAGTTGTGTTCTTATCATCATTCTTAGCAATCAAAAGACAAAAAAAAAAATCTCCTTTTCGACTGCTAGTGACCCACCTTTTAATAGAGCTCACAGTAAAGAAAACATCAACAAATCCTACAACACAACATAATATAACATTAGATACTTTAAATAATTTTTTCATAAATGATTTGAAAATATATATTAAAAGATACACATGTATACTCACCATCAATTATTTTAGTTGGTTTTAACAAACCTTGTTTTGTGTAAAACACCTCATGTGGATGAAAATTCACACCTTCAGGAATAGAGTGGCCTCTACCGAAAATATCGACATGATTTTCAAATATTCTTATCCAACAAAATGTTCCACTAGTTGAAACATCTACTAAACAACCCAACACTTCTATAGGATATGGAATTTTCAATGACTCATATTTAGAAATTCTAGGTAATGTTTCATAATAAATACGGACATACATGCCTTACTTTATGGTAAAATAAAATGGATTTGTGTTGTGCACCAATAGCCCATCCATTTGAATGAATTTCTTTCTACTAATATTCACAAAACGACCATTTTGAGTTAGTAGGGGAGTCACATATGAACAAGAACCCATATAAAACCCTCACTTGATGACCACATTGGAGTGTTTTTTATGATTTTCATCTGGCCCACTTGAAGATAATTATGATTTTATTTCAGAAACTGAAGGATGTTGCAACATAAGCTTTCATTTTTCATTTGCATACACCATTTGAACGGGAAGAACATCATTCAAGTATGTGTCCATGTGTCATTGGTACTAACAGTGTAAAGAATTGGATCATTACTACAAGGATCCAATGTTGTCGACTTTACATTTCCCATATGTGTCTCATCTATAACTTTGTAGATAATGATTTCTTCTAAACCATTTTCTCCTTTAAGAAGAGCAAGTGTATCAAATTTTGTAGCCTTGCCCTTAACATACTGCAAAGTTAAAAAACCTTAGAGTTTGTAAGGTATTTCCCTATCATTAGGATGGTTCTCAACATCATTACCGTTGGATACATCATCGTCACTCAAACAATCAAATTTTTGTCAATGTATAGACAATTGTTTCTTCATTTTTGGTCTCTTTTCTCATTCATCATCCGCTTCAAGAAGTATTCAAAAAGCTTATTCCACAACCTATGGAGGAAATGAATTTTGTTCTTTATGTGGAAATAGATCAAGGTCTGTTGAACATGATCAAATTTATAAGAAGTAAAATTCTGCAATCATGACAAGAAGCCAAAATGACCTACCCGGGTTACACATGATCTATTAATTGGAAAGAAAGAGTGAAAAAGAAGAGTATTTAATAAGGCATTGTATAAATACTACATAAATTCTAACCTTTGGTAAAAACCTTCGATCTCTTCTCTCCTTCCAACCAAGCTTTTAGATTCTCATCCATATGGTCCAAATTGATTTCTGCAGCAAATAATAAAGGGTAAAATTAAGTACTCTATATATACAATATCTAATAATTCATTTTACATACTACTTAAATACTAAAATTGCACAAGGGAGACAGGTGCAAGATGAGTTATCTTTGAACTAGGTGTAAATATCATGTATTCTTATGCTTGGAGACTGGGCAAAAAAAAAATCAAGAAGAATGGATTGTCTTTGTGGACTCTTGGATTGCCATCAATAGAATGAACAACATTTAGGATTTAAGGAGAGATATTGATCTTGGGAGAATCCATAAAAGAGTCTTATCCTTCACATCAGCCTTGGAATTGGTATAATTTTATCATATAAAGCGAACCAACAATCTATTGGTTGCTAAGCAGTCCATTACTACAATAGTCGATTAACAAAAAGAGTAAAAAAAAATATTGTCAATCGATCACTATACCGTCAATTTATTTCATAAGATCTCAATGCAATCAATTTTGGTTTTATCATAGACCTGTTGAGGGGCTCATAGATTTTGTTAAAGCAGGGTAAGAATGTAAACATTTTAAAGTAAAAAAAAACTGAAAAAAAATCTTACCAATCGTATGACTACACCATCATTTTTTCTCAGAGGCTTTCAACCTGGTCCGATTTGGTTTGATCGGAGAGCTAATGTGTTGAATCAATTGGTCGATAAGCAGTCCATCACTACATTAGTCGATTAACAGAAAAAGTAAAAAAAAAATTGTTAGTCGATCACTATACCATAATTTTTTCATAAGATTTAAACACAATCAATTTTGGTTTGATCACAAGCCTGTTGATGGGTTTGCAGATTTTGTTCAGGTAGGGTAATAATGTAAATTTTTTTAAGCACAAAAAATTGAAAAAAAAAATACTTACCAATCGTATCACTACACCATCAATTTTGCTCAGAGGAATTCAACGCGGTCCTATATGGTTTGATCAAAGAGTTGATGCGTTGACAATTTCACATATTTTTTTCAAGCATGGTAAGATCTAAAATAAGACACGAGTTCACATATTTTGTCCAGGGTAAGATATAAAACAAAAAATGTAATTTTTTTAAGCAATAGAGGGTTCTTCTGCAATGCATATTTTGTAAGCAATAGAATGTTCCTATGTACTTACAATCAACTCTGAAACATAAAACAAATTTGAAAATATAAAACCTAGGGTACATAAAACTAGAAAAAATATTCTTACTAATCGATCATGATAACATCAATTTTCTTCAAAGGATTTCAAAAAAATCCAATTTGCTTTGATCATAGACCTAGTGTGTTGACAGGCTCATAGTTTTCGTTCAAGAAGGGTGGATTCAAAAAAGACTGAGAGTTCGTTTGGAAACATATTTTGGGTCAAGGAAATCGAATATTTTGGGGAAAATTGAAAAATATGAAATTGGAGGGATTTTCATTATTACTGACTTTCGAAAATTTTGATTTAACCCGACATCGAATCGTGTGCCAAACTCCACATTGTTTCTTGTCCAACTAGAAAACGTTTTAGGGTGAACTAAGGGTTTGACTAAATACTTGATTAGCATGTTAATTAAATTTTAATTATTTTTAAATTTATTTCTTATTTAGGATAAAATTTTGGGTTGGTAATATCTTATGTATGAATGATTGATATGAAATATGGGAAAAATGTATGTAGATTCCATCTTCTTCAAGGATGGGACGAGGGATGAGTTTGCATTGGAATGTGAAACGATGTGTATGGAATATCATTCTAAAATATTAAACTATAATATAGAGCAATTTCTTCATTTGATGTGAGATCATGGGCATAGGTAAGCCCTTGCATGGACATGTTAGGGCATTAACAAGGAAAATCAATCCCTTAAAATAGAAAAAATATCGTTTCAAGTCAAATGGTGAATGCATCAAGATAAAGGAATGATCTCTTGGACAAACTCATTCTAGTAATAATGTTGCCTTGGTATATTGGTGTATGCAATATTGGATTTCATTTAAGGTATGTTGAATGGAAGATTGTAGGAACATGGTCAAATATCTTAATTTGTGGATGTGGATGTGGATGTGCAAGCGCAAAAGTAGAGTATTAAAGCATTGGAGCTCAAAGTTGGGTGATGGTAGTGATTCCAATAGATCAATGACATTCCAATAACGGTTTATTGATTCTTGTAGTGTTACAAGTTTCAGGTAATCATTATTTGATTCCGGTAATGCTTATTCAACTCTTGTAACGATTCATCGTTTCCAAGCAAGTTGGATGTGTTCTCTTGTTTAATTATGATAATTCCAAGTCATAGGATTTGTATGAGAGTAAGGAATTAATGGGAATGTGATTACAGGAATAAGAGATATGAAATTAATGTTGTTAAGAAACAAGTTTGGTTTTGTTGATTTGGTTACAAAGATACACAAGCTAACCAGTGGGTTATTAAAGAGAACATAAAAGAATAGGAAGAACCAGAAAATGCAATCATGGGAAGCATTTGATTTCTATAATAGAGTTGTGTTTCTACTACGTAGTTATATATTTATCCAGTGCATTTAAGAATCTGTAATGTAAAGAAGTTTTAAATTTAAGAGTGTATGAGAATATTAGACATATCATTGACATCATTACTGGGACAGAGCAAGTCTATAATGTTAGGCCTCCATCAACATACATGTTGGATTTGTACTTTGTGTATGGTTTATGCGAATTCAAATCTTATTTTAGGCCCTAGCTAAGATATCAATGTCACTCCTCAATATACATCCATAACATTGAGAACCGTCATTAGTGTGCAAAACCTCATGATGATATGCATATGTTGATATGTGTTGGTTATGTTCATGCATGCCTTCTTATGGGTGATGAATGCACCAATCTATGGAACAAACCTAAATACTAAAATAGAGGAGTTCGTGGGTAGATAACTATTATTTGATTCAGGAACATTTACACATGGTATAGATGTAGTGCAACACCATCATCCCATTAAAATTGGTTAGAAAACAAAAAGTGAAATGTAAATTCATTTTCCATGTACCACTAATGAGATAAACAAAAATACTAGAACACATGGAGTTCTACTTGACAAAAATCAATATGCAAGTTGACGTGAATCTAATATTTGACACTCTAGAATATACAACATATCATGACAAATTTACATTCAATAAATTTATCAATGTCTTGGGCCTCACATAAATTTATTTTATCCATTATCCATGAAATCTGATATAGTTTGAACCAATCAACAATCTTACTACAAGGGAAACTAGAGTACATAATGACTAGTATTTTTGCTTGAGATTTTATCAATCAGTAATGAAAACAAAGATGTATAATTCATGCTTGAGTTGTAGGTTGTAACAACCTATTATAGTTTTTATAGGGCAAAACTTGATAATAAAATGAAAACAACTTTCAAAAGTTTACATGAGGATCATCAAAATTTTGATGCCTATCTTTCTATGATAATGATAGACTTGACAAAAAATTGCCAAACTTGTAGAAAATGCCTTCAAAACAAGTTGTTTATCTCGTGTTGTCCTAATTACTAATCAACAATCTTACTACAAGGGAAACTAGAGTACATAATGACTAGTATTTTTGCTTGAGATTTTATCAATCAGTAATGAAAACAAAGATGTATAATTCATGCTTGAGTTGTAGGTAACAACCTATTATAGTTTTTATAGGACAAAACTTGATAAGAAAATGAAAACAACTTTCAAAATTTTACATGAGGATCATCAAAAATTTTATGCCTATCATTCTATGATAATGATAGACTTGACAAAAAATTGCCAAACTTGTAGGAAATTCCTTCAAAACAAGTTGTTTATCTCGTGTTGTCCTAATTACCTTTACATACTAGTTTAAGGAAATGCATGTTTACTAACATTCTCCTAAAAGATCAAAGATATTTCATAATAAGTAAGCCTCAAGAGACAGAGCATGAGCCTAGTGATTCATAATATCTCACATATCGATCTACCAATCTATCTATGGAAATAAACATGTTATTTGATATGCTACGTACAATGAACATAACTTGACCTTGATAATTATTATAGGAAATGCCTAATGATGTTTTCCCTCTATCACATTGATGAACATGCTTTCATGAAGTCTCACTTGATTTGGAAACAAATTTGCATATAATTCCACCTCCCTTTCACAAAAAGAATAAAATTGTGTTTATAAAACAATTGAAATGTGGGAAAATCTTAATGATGCAATTTACCTCATTTTCCCAATATCTCCTTCTCTCAATCTCTCCTTCTCCCAATTTTCCTTAAGCAATTTTTTTTCATAACAAATGGATTTTTAGTCTCATGCACATAAAATGGGGAAACACAAACAAAAAAGACAACATGTATGTTGCTTAAGCAATGTTTGTCAAAGCCAAACCCAAAATTTCAGCAAAAAATTCCCCTTGTTCGACTTCATTTTGATGTCAGGAGGTGAATTTTTTCTCGAACATTAGTGGAAACATCGAATTTGGGGACCAAATGTAGTAGTAGTAGTTGTGTGTGTGTGTGTGTCTTCTTAGGGGTGTACACCAAATGGAAATAAAGTGCATTGCTAATTCATTCCTTGTGATGTCACATGTTCAAACTTCAGCTAATACATGCTCCATGCTGGGGTTGTGTGGGAGCACTTAGAGGTTATAGTCCAATTAATTCCAAATTCATATGTCTAGTTAACCCTTGTCACACAATCTCAACATATACATATATATATATATATATATCACTATATATTTAATTATCCTGGTCACAATCTCAAGAACATCTGTATATAATTACGAACCAAATTCATATGTCCAAATAGCCCTTGTCACAATCTCAACAACACATATATTATTGTTCGATCAGTTTGATAAGCCCAATGAATTCGAGTACAATCTCAACCATTAATGATTTCTCAAGACGTGTGATTAATCTTGACGAGTGATGACTCCTACGTTAGTTGTTAACTATTGCTAACGACCATGGCTTCTTAGACATCCCTAATAAAATCATTAAATACCCATTAATTTCACATCACTGTGTTGATATTCCTTTTGGTTTATCTTAGCAAAATAATTCTTCATACAGTTCAAAGGACCCTTCTTAAGTTCCTTTCTTAATCTTATCCCATTCATGACCTATGTTTAGAACTTAAACAACTATGGTCTATCAAATCTTCATCTAGCATGGTGTTTTCATTGTTAACACCAACTCCTTGTATCAGCTATATGTAGGTAAGAGTTTGGTTGAATCATTTAGTGATTTCTATCATTCTAACAAATCTATTAGGATTAAAGCATTGTGATACCCTTATAAACACTAAATATGCCCATTTTCTGAAAAATGGCCAATATATCTTATCTAGGTTGTTTTTTAGGTCTAAAATACATCCTTATAGTGTGTTGCTATGATTTTTTTTCCTATAGGGAAGTGGTATATAGAAACTGTTTTACAATGTTTCAAAGGTTTCTTTTTTTATAGAATACATATTCTCTTGAAAACATAAATATTTGAGCTTCCTTAGTGAATAAAGAAAATCAAGATTTAAATACTTGTTAACATTTTGTCTTATGCTTGTAGTCTAATGGTGATGGTGTTAATGAGGGCCCTCCTCCTTGTACGTTGTATTGATATGGGAAAGGTATTTTCTAAACAACTATAGGCTCTTCTTGATGCTTTTTTTGTGGTCTGAACATAAAAACTCTTCTTGGAAATAATTTGACAATCTTCACATAGTGATAGTACTCATGGATTTGACATATAAAGTATTGAAGGATGTATATTTACCAACAAATACTTCGAATATATCTAAACTAACCCATATTTTGAAGTTGTGGACTAACCCCTATCAATATGGCTTAAAATTTTTGATTGGCCTTGTGCATTATCATTTCTTTGGTTTCTCCTAGCCAAAGAACTATTCGTACAATTCAATGAACTCTTGTTGAGCTCCTCCCCGAGTCATATCACATTCTCAACCTACATTTGGAACTTGAACAACTATTTTATAGAAAACATTCATCTAACATGATGTTTTGATGACCAATAATGGTGCCTTGTCTAAAAACTATGTGGTAGGAGTTTGCTTGAAGAATTTAATGATTTTTATCCTTTTGATCAATCTAGAAGGCTTAAAATATTGTGATACCCTTATAAACATCAACCATAATATTTTTTTCTCACATAGATGTAGGTGCTATACAATTGGAGCACCCATCCCCTAAACACACATAACATATGACAAACAAGGCAGGTGGCATGGTAGGTGGAGGATGTTTCATGTTAGTTTTACTATTGAGACCATGCATTAAACATCAACATGTTGAAAAAATACAAGGGGGGATAATGGTGGATCTCTAACAAGACAAGGAGATTGTCCAATGTGAGTGAAGATCGATTGAAGTGATCATGGACATGTGTGATTAGGTATGGATCAATATGGATCTTAGTGGAGAGCCAACACCTAAACCTAGAAATAGATGAGTTTCCAATAAGACCAAGAATTAAACTTTTGTGGAGGAAAGTAACTGGATGTTGAACTGGAGGGAAGGAACTAGAGGCATTGGACTAATATATCTATGGGTAGTCATTGAACCTAGGTAGATATATCGATGCAGTCATGGAAGGGGAGGAAGACATTTGTCAGATGTGAATGCTCATCAAGCCTTCTGAGAGGAGTTTTGATATTGCATTGAGCATACTATAGAGGAGATGGAAGCGTGGTTTCTAGAAGAGAAGGAATGGGAGCATAAAACATGGGATGGAAATAACCATTACTGGATTGTCAAGAACATATTTATGAGAGTGTTGATGGACAAATAAAACTTGAAGTAACAACTTCTTAAGACAATTGGTAGGCTCCAAAATTAATCATATAGCATGCAAAAATACATGGATGTGTTGACTAAATTGTCATTGATTCCAACAAGTGTGTGTCGAGGAGATTGTTGATGCCAACAAGTGTGTTGTGACGTGTCTTGGTGCCCCTTGAGGATCCCTTGAGGGTTAGAAGTCATTCAATGTCAAAGGAATATACCTTTTGACCTTGTCCAAGCCCAAGTATGAATCCTTGGATCCCTTTGGACAATGACAAAATCCCTAAACATCTTGTAGAGTGTTTGAGTAACCCTAAGTTGTTTTATGGTTTCCCAGTACCATAACCTATTCCCTAGTACCCTAGAAAAATTCTTTGGTGGATTAAAAAAGTGTATAAATTCAAAGAATCCAAATGACCCATTATGTGGTCATTTTTTTTTTAATGAGGTCATGGTACCCGAGGAGAAGTTTAGGAACCCCCCACACCTTGGTGTTGTTGGGGTCCTTGATACCCTTGATATGATGAGTATATGATGGATAAATCCTCTTTGTTGATGTTAAATAGGTGGATGTGAAGACCATTGAATATCCCATGCCTTTGATGATGTCCATTAAAGCCTTTGACCTTGGAACTTATGCATAAGGTAACATGGTCTTTGACACCTTTATGTGTGGAGTCTTGATGTCCTATACAAATTGAAGAATGTAAGGGTATTAGACCAAGAACTTGCAAATAAACCCATCATAGGGAGATATTCCTCGTTAATCCATTTCCATTGATACGTGGAGCATCTTCTAACTCCTTATGGTTGAAGAGATGTGGATTTTTGAAGTTGGTGTACCCCACCTTTTTGGGTCAACCAATCAAACAAAAGAGATTTTAATTATTTGTAAATTTGAATTGCATGTTGGGCCCGTTTGAGGTACTAAATTTACTACACAACATATATAAATAGAATATCAAACATTTCATTTGGTCATCATCATTTCTCTAAGTATTTTTGCAACTCTTTGAGAAAAGTGCGAAACTTTGTGGAGGAGAAATTTCTAGGCAACTTCACTAAAGTTGGCATAAATTTCTCATACGGAATCAGAATTACAGAATTCTTGGATCATTGGAAATATTTTTACGAGGGCTATCGGGTGACATGATATATAGATTATTTCAGTTTTTCTATTGTTTCTTCATCTTGTGATATTCGAAAAGGTATGGTTCATGCTTTTGGGTTTCTCTTGTGATGGAACATGTCTCTCATGGATAGAGTTTATCTTTGATATTAGTATGTGAGCCTCTATATTGATATATATATATATATATATATATATATATATATATATATATGGAGTCATTATGGAGGCTATGATGATGATGTTGCATAAATTTATTCTATCACATGATAAAATTTATGATGAAAATGCATGTACACTCTATGATGTTGATGCACTCCTATACAATATGATGTACATGCAGACCATAGTGTGATGATTCTCTCCTATGCACTATGATGTATACTTGATGTTGATGATGCATACATGGTGCACACTGAGATAATGATGATGTATATTTGATGATGAGGATGCATACCCTATGACGATGATGCATACCTATGATGATGATACATGACGATGCATGCCTTATGTTCAATGAAAGCAGAGCAGAATTACTTGTTCAATAATTGTGTAAGATGAGGTGTACACTGATGTACACGAGCAGTGTATGGAATTGAAATGACTTGTTGGTATACATGGATGATTTGGAAGTGATCAGAGTGCATAGGTTATCAGTAGAAAATTCAGAGTTTGGTTTAACAGGTTCATAGGTTCGACAATATTTTTCTTATATGAGTGGTAGGACGGGGTAAGGAAAGGAGGTTGTAGCCGAAAACCTAGGGAGTTATAGCTTCTTTCAGGTTGTAGCCTATAAATCAGGAGTTTGTAGCCTCCTTCTAGTTGTAGTTGGAAAATTGAATTCTTTGTAATAAGGGGGTTCTTTCCTCCCTCCATTTATTTATGGAAAACTATTTTAAAAATGCTTATGTGGTTTTACCCCTAGAACTTGGGTTTCCATGTCAAAAATTATTGTGTACTGTGCAACTTGTTATTTTCATACACATTGATGATATGCTGTGATTAGTGATCAAAAAATTGCTTTTCATTAAAAATTTTACATTGTGAAAATATTGATTCACCCCGCTCTCATTATTTCAACAATTGGTATTAGAGAGAACTTCCTTTAGAATAGACTAACCGTTGGAAGAAAATAATGGGAAAGTTTGCCAAACAAAGAAAAACTGAAACACCCTTGTTTGATGGGAGAAACTATGCATTCTAGAGCATAAGGATGAGAGCCTTCATCGAAGCTCAAGGAATATAAATATGGCAAAGTATCGAGAATGGGTACAAGGTACCACATACCGTACCAATAGATGCAACTGAGTTGGCTCAATACAACAACAACTCAAAGGTCAAAAATCACCTTCTAGGTGTTATAAATGAATCTTTCTTCAACAAAGTGATTCACTATCCCTCTGCAAATAAAATGTGTGACAAACTCCAAACGACATATGAAGGAGATAGAAAAGTCAAGGAAGCCAAACTTCAAACATACAGAGGATAATTTGAACAGCTAAGGATGAATGAATATGAAGACATAAAAACCTATATTATTCGAGTTGTTCAACTTATTAATACCATTAGAGGTTTGGGAGAAGAAGTTGAAGAGGCCATAGTTGTTCGAAAAGTTCTAAGGACTCTTCCCAAAAGGTTCAACCCCAAGATCTTTGCACTAGAAGAAAGAATAGATCTAAAAGACTATGACAGTAGATCAGCTACATGGGACTCTTGTGGCTTACTAAATGAAAATTGAATACGAAGACATGCCAAGAAAGGAAGCAACATTCAATCTCTCCTCCAAATAAGATGGGAAGAACAAATAAACAAAGGACAAGCCAACAAATGATGAATCTGATGATGAAGAAATAACTAACTTTGTTCGGAAATTGAAGAGAGGTACTGGGAAATACAAAGGTAAGTTATGTCTTAAACATTTTTCATGTGGAAAGATAGGTCATTTTGATTCTAAATGTCTATATGCAAAGAAATCAGATAGTTATGAAGATGATAACTTTAAACCCTACAAGAAGTACAATAATTACAAGACTAAGAATAGAGGGAAGTTTGCAAAGAAGAAAAATATCTATACAAGAAGGGACAATAGCTCATCCGGTGGTGACTCCGACAATGATAATGGAAGTGACTCTGATGATGATGGTGAACTAGATAAGGTAATTTTTATGGAAATAAACTCAAATAAGGATCTTAATGGTGATGAAGAATCCGAAGTTGAAGGTGAAGTAGGTCTTGAAGTGGAACTTATAAGCACCTTGAAAGAGTTGAACAAAGTCAGGAGAAAATAGGGTACTTAAGGAAGAGGCACAAAGGTTTGAAAATATCATTTCTGACTTAAAGATCAAACTGGAAGAAGCCAAAATAATCGAAGAATCTCTTACTGAACAATTAATGGAAAGTTTGAAAGAAAAAGAAAATTGTGAGGCTGAGATAGTATCTCTAAAGACAAAATTACAGACAATAGATATCAACAAGTGTTATAAGAACAACTCCAAGATTCTAGAACAAATCATCAACAATCAGAAGCCATTATTCGAAAAGACTGGTATAGGATACAAGCCGAATACTGATGAAGCCTCAATATCAATGATGGCAAGTAATGAAGAGAAGCCAATAAGTTATGCAAAAGTTTTCAAGGACTCCACAAATGAAGAAGAGATCGAATGTCAACTAGAACAACCCATATCAAAAGGACGGTCATCAGAAAGACCAGATCTCATAAGAGCACCTCCTTCATATGTTCCTAGGTATGGATATCTATTTTATGGGCATTGCTTTACATGTGGAGTATTTGGACACAAAGCTGTAAATTATTTTCAAAAAATAACTTTTGAAACAAGGAATAACCATGCAAGCCTCATACAACCACAATATAGTAACATATTTGGTCCCTTGAGATCAGAAATAGAATGTTACAAGTGTAAAAAACTTGGACATATAGCCATAGGTTGCAGAATGAATATACCAACAATAATAAATGAGGAAATGTTCGACAAGGTATGGATCAAACACAAGAACAACTACGAATGTGGAATTGCTCTTCAAGCTCAGAATTACAACTATGGTAAATGGTAAGTCGATAGCAGTTTCTCCAAGCGTATGACAGAGGGAGGATGAAAAATGTACCCTTTGGCACTGGTGCCAAAGGAGGAGAAAAAGATGAATAAGGACGGTAAAGGAAGCATGCTCTAAGGGGGATATTTATGGACAAAGGAAGCTCAGTCAAAGGGGAAGCTTTGGAGTTGTCATCAATGACAAAGGGGGATAATGTTGACTAAATTGTCATTGATTCCAACAAGTGTGTGTAGATGATATTGTTGATTCCAACAAGTGTGTGTCGATGTGTCTTAGGGCCCCTTGAGGAGAACTTCAGGGTTAGAAGTCAGTCAATTTCAAAGGAGACCTTTTGACCTTGTCCAAGCCCAAGTCTAAAGCCCTTGGATCCCTTTGGACAATGGAAAAGGCCCTAAACACCCTCCACAACCTATATCAATAGAATATCAAACATTTCATTTGTTCATCATCAATTCTCTCAGTATTTTCGCAACTCTTGGAGAAATGTGTGAAACTTTGTGGAGGAGAAATTTATGTGCATCTTCACTAAAATTGACATAACTTTCTCATACGGAATTGGAATTACAAAATTCTTGTCTCATTGGAAACATTGTTACAAGGGATATGTGGTGAACGATCTAGAGATTATTTTGTTTTTTCTATTGTTTCTTCATCCTGTGATCTTCAAAAAAGGTATGGTTCATGCTTTTGGGTTTCTCTTATGATGGTGCATGTCTCTCGTGTATAGAGTTCATCTTTGATCTTAGTATGTGAGTCTCTATATTGATATATATATTTGGATTCATTATGGAGGTTATGATGATGATGTTGCATACCTTTATTCTATGATATGATACTCTTTATGATGATAATGCATGTACACTCTATGATGTTGATGCACTCCTATACAATATGATGTACATGCATACCATAGTGTGATGATTCTCTCCTATGCACTATGATGTATACTTGATGTTGATGATGCATACATGGTGAAAAATTAGATGATGCTGATGTATATTTGATGATGATGATGCATGCCCTATGACAATGATGCATACATATGATGATGATGCATGACGATGCATGCCTTATGTTCAGTGAAAGTAGAGCATAATTACTTGTTCAATAATTATGTATGACGAGGTGTACAATGATGTACACGAGCAGTGTATGGAATTGAAATGACTTATTGGTATACAAGGATGATTTGGCAGTGATTAGAGCGTAGAGGTTATCAACAATAGATTTAGAGTTTGGTTTGATAGGTTCATAGATTCGACAATATTTTTCTTATCTAAGTGGAAGGACGGGGGAATGAAAGGAGGTTGTAGTCGAAAAACTAGGGAGTTGTAGCTTCCTTCATGTTGTAGCCTGTAAATGAGGAGGTCGTAGCCTCCTTCTAGTTGTAGATGTAAAATTGAATGCTTTGTAATAAGGGGGTTGTTCCCTCCCTCCATTTATTTCTGGTAAACTATTTTAAAAAGGCTTATGTGGTTTTACCCCCAGGACTTGGGTTTCCACGTCAAAAATTATTGTGTATTGTGCAACTTGTTATTTTCATACACATTGATGATACGCTGTGATTGGTGATCAGAAACTTGCTTTTGATTAAAAATTTTACATTGTGCAAATACTAATTCACCCCCTCTCAGTATTTCAACAGGATGACCTTGTGAAAGTTGCTAGTGCTATATTCCATGTAGCGAACACTCGGCGTAAACACTCTAATGCCACTCATATCTCCATTTATTTTAATAGGAATCAATGGGATTGTTGCGTTCATATTTTTAGTTCTTGATGTCATGACTTTGCAGATATTTAATAAGTTGAATCTCTCTTTTTTGGTTTAGCACTAGAAATATTCTCAAATTTTTTATAGCTCAGAGATAGACCCAATTGCCCGATCAAGGAAAGGATATGAAACTCTTCTAGGTTGATGAAAATAACTGGATTCTTGAACCGTATTGATAATTTCTTTTTTTTTTCAGCAGAAAAAATGCCAGACCTTGTTATTCATTGAGAATCAAAGGACATCTTATACATGACAACTAGGATGATCAGGCTTCTAGGCTGGGAATAAGCCAAAGGGGATCCCTCTACTCACCAAGAATACTTTACTACCATCATGCATAAATGATACTAGTGCATTCTCTGCATATAACCAATTGAACCGTATTGATAATTAACTAATACTTGACTTAGTTTTCCTATTAGCAATTCAACCACATAATTTTATGTACTAGATGTAAAAAAATTAATGAAAGGTATTGTCTCTCATTTACCAAAGAAACTTTGGGATTTTTCTCAAAATCCAATAATATATCTTCTTTAGGTTTCCTTTAATGTCTAAAATTAAAATATCTCTTTTGAGTATCTAGTTCTACTTTTCTTCAAAGGTTAGTGATATATTGTTTTGTAGATATTCTAAGGGGTTTTCAAAATATATATTCCCTTAAAAAAAAAATTTGAGTTTTCTCCCCAAACAAATAAAATTTAGAAAATCTTTTATGTTTTGCTTGAATTTTTAATTGTGATGATGTTTATGAGAATCCTCCTTATTATTCCTTGCAAGTAGGGAATAATGTAATCGCCCGCTCTTTGGTAGATGTGCCAAACACAAAATTACATTTTTTTATGCTATGATTTTCCATTAACATCAACTATTTTTCCTAAGTTTTTTGCATCACCCTCTTATTGCGAAAAAACACTTTTGGAATCTGACACACTAACAAATACGATGAAAACTTTGACGACGGCTTGACAAACACTGGCTCGATCAAACAATTCCAAAAATGTTAGAGGGGTAAGTTCTCATTCTCATATGGTCTTGAGGCTTTCGTCTTGAAGGAGATGGCGTCTTTCTAGTGGAAGCTAGGGTTTTTCAGGTTACAGGTTTACGGTGTCGAGTAGCATCTACTCCACCCCACAGCCGTGGTACCGAACTCCTCCTTTGAACCCTTCTGGTTACCGGCCGTATTTTGAACTACTCGTTGGGGTTTTGCTATTGGGTTTGCGTCGTTCCTTGGGTATTTTGGTTGTTTGTGTGTTATTGATTGGTCTCTGCTAGCATTCGTTTTTGGGTTTTGTTGACTATGCATGCCCTTTAATGGGTCATAATTGGCGACTGGAGTCCATCCTCATGAGTTGAGGACTAGTACCAACCAGCCTAAACAAGTGGGAATTGTACATATTAGCCCATTTTGACTTGGACATGCTTTCAGCATGTGGTTGAGTTGCCTATTGTCGTGTGTGATGATTTTTTATGATGCTAGAATTCTCCTAATTTCTCGGGGGTCTGTCTGTACTTGTCCTCCTTGACCACGTTCTTCTTTTGTCTGAAGCCGGCTTTCGCTTTCTGGGTTTATTATGATAAGGTGTATGATTAGGATATTCCCCTAACCCCTTGCTCCTTCACTGTTTCGGGTTGTATTTTCTCCGGTTTTCTTGCTTTCGATCGACTTGGGTCTGATTGGGGTTGCTGACTCCGGTGTTGATGAGTCTGATTAGTAACAGTGAATCAAACCCTACCTAGGGTTTGATTTGGTGGACAATGGATTTTTTAACCTGCTTTCATCTTCTGTCTACACCCTAACTAGGGTTAGTTATTGGGTATCTTGTTGTGTGTGGGGTTTTTTTTTACTGTCCCTTACTTGGATGCGTTGGCATTTGTTTTGACTGGTGGGTGCGTTTTTTTACTGTCCCTTTCTTAGTCGCAGTGACATTTGTAGTGGAGATCTCTGCTCGGACCTAATGTCGGAGACCCATGATGGGTCTGCCGACCCTTCTATGTACCAGGCCACTGCATGCTTTTGTCGACACAGAAAGGCTAAGGCACTTAAAATATTGGAAGGTAAACTATGATTTACTGTGGGTCGTGATTTATATCTGGATAGGGTTGAAGCCTTGTGTACCCGTGTGCTTATTGGCATATTAGAGTACGTCTCGATGGAGAAAAAAGATTGGTTTGCATGGGCTACCGAACATTGGAAGCCTTTCTTAACCTATGTCCCTGCTATTAGCCTTCTGGTTCGGGGTTGGATAGTTTTTGTGTTCTTGGAAGATGCGCATGTGACAGAGATCCTGAATCGAATGTGGAGAGTTGGAAAAGGGTCGCTTGTTCTTAACTGATGGCATGTAAATTTTGATCCGGCGTGAGAGAGAATTCGGAAAAGGCACCTGTGGGCTCTTCTTCCGGGACTACCTTTTCCCCTCTGGAATCGGTCTTTACTGGAGGGATTCGGAAACACTATTGGCCGCTTTGTGGCTTTGGAAGATGATTTTATGAACTCCTTCGATAAAAGGATGGCCAAAATACTCATTGAGGTAGACATTACGAAAGGGCTTCCTCCTGAAATCGAGATATTATGTCGAGAGTGACTGTTTATTCAGCGTTTGGATTACCAAGGCATCCCGTTCAGGTGCAGTTTCTGTCGGGAAACGGGCCACCTTCGACGTGCCTGTTTGTCCCTTTGCAGTATGTCTGTTTCCCTGGATCATAGATCTCCATCTGTGGCTATACATACCAACTCACCTATCAAAAGGCATTCTCAGGTATGTTTGGCTTTGGCACCTCCTGACCCCTCTATTGGTAATTTAAAAAATGATTGTTCATTTTTTTATGACGCTTCGGACTTGGACTTGGCACTATTGGATTCTATGGATGTGAACCGTGGTTTGCCTAAATCCTCAACCGTTCCCCACTCTTTGGATAGTACTTCTCCTCGATCCTGTCTCCCTTTGGCGATTCCATGACTACTCGTTCCCCTTTGTCTCCTGTGGATAATATCCGTGGAACTTCTTTGTCTACAGATGCTCCCCTTCCATTGGATAATTCTTCTCTTTGATCTGGTCACCCTTCGTGTGATTCTATTGTTCAGCCTTCTTCTCCTTTGGAGGATCCTAAGGCAACCCCTTCTCGGGATTCTAGTGCTGCTCCAACACTTTCTCTTCCTATACCATCTCCCCCACCGATAACTGCTCCTCCACTTTTCTCTGATGCTGATTTCCCTCCTCTTGGCACATCTGGTACTTCGCCCTTGGTTTCATCTCCTCACAGCCCGACATCTTCTCCATCTTTTACCGACCCCTCCCTTCAAAAATCTCTGAGCATTTTTTATGTATGACTCCTCTTTCCCCCTCAGTTCTTCCTCTCGATTCCATTCGCTTTGAGAATGTAACTATAAGGCAGGAAAAAATAATAATAGAACCCCTCTCGATGCGGTGGATGTTTTCCCGGCCCCTTATACTCCTCTATCTACCAGACTTAAGGCTGTGTCTCGTAAGTCTTCCTCGCTTCCTCAAAGGGTCATTAGAGCTATGACCCCTCAGCAGATTGACTCCTAATGTGTATACTCACCTTGAATGTTCGTGGTTTGGGAAGTTTAGCCAAGCAAAAAAACCTCCGTCATCTGTTTGTTTCACTATCACCGGATGTAGTTCTTTTCCAAGAAACTATGACAAGTTCTTATCCTGCTCTTTTCACCTTTTCCAAGCTTTGTCCTGGCTGGGAGTATTGTGCTCTAAATTCGAATGGTCTCTCATGGGGGATACTATCTGGATGGAATCCGAAACTCCTCAAATGTAAAGCCTATCAAGCTGCTGCTGGTATTTTGCTAAAAGCTTCAATTCGAGGCTCTCCTCTCGAGCTTTCTATTTTAAATTGCTACGGCCCTTATCACAACCGTGATTCTTTCTGGAGTGCTGTAGCTTCTGGTGGCCTTCTCTCATTACCAAATCTTATATTGGCCGGTGACTTGAATCTAACTCTGAATGCTTCAGAGATTTGGGGCTCTAGAGCCCAGCTTGATCCTCTGGGATCTTTTTTCTCCAAGCTTTTCTCTGATCATCATTTAGTGGATGCAACCCCCTCCTATGCTGGTCCTACATGGAGGAATGGTAGGATAGGGGAAGATGGTATCTCGAAAAGGCTTAATTGTTTTCTGATTTTGGATCATCTTATTAGCTATCTCCCCAGGTATCGGGTTTGGGCCCATAGAAGTGGGATTTCTGATCATTTCCCTATTTTATTTGATTGGATGGATCATCAGAGAGCTTGTGCCTATCATTTCAAGTTTAACCATTCATGGTTAGATAATGAAGATTTTGTCCATATGATCCATTCCGAATGGCCTCTAATTCATTCGGATTATCCGATGGATGCTATGTATAATCTCTCTTACAAACTACGTGTCTTGAAAGAAAAAGTCAATCTTGGACTAAAGTTGAATCTCTTCAGATGAAGGATAAGTCTGTTTTTCTGGAAGAAGAGATTAGTTCTCTTCTTTCTTCTTCTCAATCAGCAATTTTAAATGAAGATCAGTAGTTCGGATTAAACTCCCTTAAAACTGATCTACAAAAGTTGTTAGGTCATGAGCTGTATTCTGCAAGACTTCAAAGCAGGGTAACTTGGGCCCTTAAAGGAGATGCCAATACTAAGTATTTTCATGCGGTGGCCTCAGCACGGAAAAATCATAATGCCATCTGGAGCTTACAAGATGATGGGGGTACTTGGGTTTCGGACGAGCATAATATAAAAACCCTTGGGATCAGTTACTTGAAGTCTTTATTTGAAGATGACCACTTGACTAATCTTGCTGCTCAACTTAAAGTTTTACGACTTTTCCCTTCCTATCTTAGTGTTGGGGAGATTGAGGCCTTCAATAGTTCTGTTACTATTTCAGAAGTTGAGAGAGCCCTAAAAACCTTTAAAAGAGATAAGGCGCCAGGTCCAGGTGGATGGCCTGTTGAGTTCTACTTGGATTTTTTTGATATTCTGGGTCCTCTCCTTGTCAATATGGTGGAATCCTCTTGGATATTGGGTAGAGTGACTCCTGCCCTTAACTCTACTTTTTTAGCTCTCATTCCTAAAGTTGATTTGCATGTCACCTTTTCTGACTTTCGCCCCATTTCTCTATGTAATCTCTGTTATAAATTGATCTCTAAGATTGCGGCCCTAAAGACTTAAGCCCTTCTTGGACTCAGCTATTTCTCCTCAGCAATTTGGCTTCCTCAAGAACCGCCAGATTCTAGAACCTATTGCCATAACTCAGGAAGTTTTACATTCAGTCAAAACAAAAAAGAAAAGTGCTCTTGTCCTTAAGTTGGACCTGTCAAAAGCATTTGACAGGGTAAATTGGAATTTTATACGTCTTATTCTTATTCAGATAGGTGTTCCTCTTGTAGGGGTGAACTGGATATTGGGCTGTATCTCTTCTGCCAATTTTGTTGTCCTCGTGAATGGTTCTCCTTCATCTTTTTTTCCGACCTCTCGCGGAATCAGGCAGGGTTGTCCATTGTCACCATTATTGTTCATTTTAGTTATAGAAGGACTCAGTCTATTGATTGAAGATGCCAAAAGAAATGGTAAAGTCAAAGGGATCAAGATTACGACTGAACTCTCCCTCACTCATTTACTTTTTGTAGATGATGCTATTATATTTGGTCTCGGTTCTTTGGAAGAATGGATGGCTCTTAAGGTCATCTTGGATCCATTTTGTGAATCCTCTGGCATGAGTATCAATGTGAATAAGTCTATTTTTCTTCATATTGGTTTGGATGGGACCCTTATTCGAAGAATTGTTGACATCCTCCCTTATAGATTTGATGACATTAATAAAGGTTTTGCATATCTAGGATACTTCCTTAAGCCTTCTGGTTATCTGGTTAAGGACTGGTATTGGCTTATCTCTAATTTCGAGAAGAGAATCTCTCATTGGACAAATCGACTCCTGTCACTTGGTGGACGTTTGGTCCTCATTCGATCTGTTCTGTCTGGTTTACTTGTGTACTGGTTGGCACTTTTTCCTGTTCCCGCCTCTATCTTAGATAAGCTCAGAAAGTTGATATTTACTTTTCTTTAGGGTTCCTCTTCAAGAAAAAAGAAATTCCATCTGGTGGACTGGCATCTTCTAGTGCAACCTACTCTTCTGGGTGGCTGGGGAATAAAACATCTGCTCAGCTTCAGTCTTTCATTGAGAATGAAAAGTTTTTGGTTTGCTCTTAATAGCAAGGGCATTTGGCATAATCTCATCGCTGTAAAATATATGAAAAACTTGCCTATGCATACTTGGTTTAGGGAAAAAAGATTCACAGTTTGGAATGCATCTATAATTTGGAGAGGTTTTCTCTCCACATTACCGTGGATTGGAAAAGGTCTTTTATGGCATGCTGGAAATGGTGACACTATTCGTATTGGGGCAGATCCTGTTGTTGGTATGGGTTCCTCTTATATACTACCGAGGGAGCTGAGATTGTACCTGGAAGACTTCGGAATAGTTTCCTTAGCACAAGCAAGAAATTACACTCCTAATGCGAAGGGCTATTGGTTCTCGGCAGATGAGTTAGATCTCTGTGGAGAGTGGAAAAATCTTTGGGATATTTACATCAAAGGGCTGGAATATGGCAGAATCTGTCTAACAGACCAATGTGATACTCTTCTTTGGTCTCAAAATAACTATGTGGGGCCTCGAACTGCTGAGAAAGGTTATGATTGTATTATTTATGATGGTTGTATTGACTTTCATGATACGGTTCTGGATTTTCTATGGACTCTCAACTTACCTCTGAAAATTGCTTGCTTTATATGGCTTGTGGTTAATGGGTGAATATTAACATGGGACCAGCTTCAGAGTAGGGGTTTCCAAGGCCCGAGCAGATGTGTGTTGTGTGAAAGAAATGAAGAGGATATATACCATCTTTTTATGGCCTGTTCCTTCACGGTTTGTATTCGTGCTCATTTTGAGACCAAGTATAGGCTCTCCTTTCCTCCCCTTAATTCTATCTCGTCCCATCTGGCTCTGTGGTTCAATTCGGTGGGGCGTTTAGCTCCTTACAGGCACTTGCCATTATTTATTCTCTGGGGAATATGGCGGAACCTCTGTCTGTTCGAAAACAGGAAACCTGCTCTTTTTGTTTTTATCTCCAGGATTGAAGGATTTTTAAATGCTTATCCTGTTCCTTGGAAAATTAAAAAATTAAGGATAATTGGTTCTGTTCTGGTGAAGGTATTTCCTTGTGGCTTTTTCGATGGGGCGGCTACAATGAAGAAAGGAGGTTCTGGGTTTGTATTATATCTTAATGATTCCCATTATTTCAGTTTCTCTTTGGGAGCTGGCAGTAGCACGAATACTAGAGCAGAATTATTGGCTCTTTGGGCAGTTCTGAAGGTGAGCTTGATGATGGGTCTCCCCATGCAGTTAATTTATGGCGACTCTATGGTGATTATTTCCTGGCTGAACAGACTCTCTGCACTTGATGTTCCTTCACTGATGCATTGGTGTATTGATATTAGAAATATGCTTCGCTTGGCCCCTCCGGTGATTTTCAAACACATCTTCCGAGAGCATAACACACAGGCAGATAGTCTCTCTAAACAGACCCTCAATTTGTATATGGGATATGGATTCTTCACGGAAACTTTGGATGCAATGGTCATTAATCAAGGCCATTTCGTTCTTTTCTAGTGATGCTGAGCCTTATTGTTTATTCAGCATGTTTTCAGCATTGATTGATCATCATTTTCTGTTCTGTATGAGACCTTTCTGCTAGTGAGTTCTGCTCAGGAATATCTGTTTGACGATCACCTTCGTTCTTATACAGTATATTCTGACCTGATATATCAGGGATGATGAGAAAAGTCTGCTATGATCAGACTTTTTGTCTTTTTCTGATTAGCATAGTCAGCTTTGTTTCAACATTATGTTTATGTGATCATAAGATGCTATATGTAAATGATGTCTTTTGATTCCTATGAATAACAAAGACTGGTATTTTTTCCTCTGAAAAAAAGAAACTCTAAAAAACACTGCCCGCTGCCCTCTGATGCATTGGGAACTCTAAATGCCCTGTCTCGCTCTTGGTTCATTTCGGTGGCATGTCGCATAGTGCATTTATTTATGTGGCAGGTTGCATGAATGCTTTGCGTCGCAGGTTGCATGCCATGCCAGGAAAATCTAACAAAGATAAACGCAAATAGTTGTATCGGCTGCTAATTATCCGAAGGCAGATTTATTGCTTAGTTATTTTCTAAAATTGAACGCATGTTACCTATAGAAAAAACAGAAGATCCACTGTTTCAGGGAGGGGAAACTCTCCAGAAATTTCTGAAAATTATTTTTCAAAATTGGGTTTTGTTCTTTCATCTAAGGATTCGAAAGTTCTGTGTAAAAATGCTTTGGAGACTGTAAGTGATATTTAAGTGGAGCATTTGGCAAGATTTCATTCATGTCAGCCGCCGTAGTAATACACCGATACTATCTTAAAGTTTACTATAAAAGATTTTGTAGTTTTTTTATTAGTAAATGTATGTTCATATTTGTTAATACTTGAAATATTGATCCTATATCTTTTGAATCACTCTGAACATTTGAACATTATCTATAATGGTTAGTGTTACTGTATTTACATTTAATGTTAAATAATTATTTTCTGATATATTCATTGTTAGTCCTTCGATTCCTCTACTATTGATGTGTATATATATCTATTTCAAATTTATTGATGTGTATATATATCTATTTCAAATTTCGATTCCTCTAGTATTGATGTGTATATATATATATATCTATTTCAAATTTAGCAATTAATGTTTGAGAAATTTGAATATGGATTAATTTATTAAATATGTTCGTAGTAATGTGAATGCATTTATGGGATATCTCTAATTTTTTTTATTAAATTATGAACAGATGTGTTAGCATATTTGAAGTTAAATAGAATGCCAATAAACCCACAATAACTATGGATTGGTGTCCATATTTATTTGATGTCTTGTTAATTGATGTATGACGTGATGCAACAAAACAAAAGAAGGCTGTGAAGCAATAGTTTCTGAGCAATTTTATTGTGATGTTATACCTTACCTGAGAAACAGTTATACCCGAGTAACGAACATTCTTCTGTGGCTCAGCTTTGGCTTTAGAACAAGCTCACAGAAATATTTTGTGTGTCTCCTTCCATAGGATAGGATATGAGAGGTATCCTATTATGACGTCGAATTGTTCCTTTGGAATCCAGGACGAAAACGTTTCACAAGGAGTAATAAATAAATAGACATGGTATGTTAGTCGCTCCACCTTAGCAGTCAAAGGAATAGATCTGAATTGAATTCAAGCACACAACTAAGTAAATAAAAAACCAATATGGAAGATATCTTACCCATTCAAATATTCAATATGAAGGTTCAATTCCTGCACAACTCCCTAAGGAAGGAGAACTGTTGAGAAACCTGCAGGAAAGCGATCGTGGCGAGATGCTATTTATCTAACCAAGCATGAATTGCCTATGCTATACAATGAATGGTTCAAGAGTAACAACCCAACCCAGCCCACATGGATTCTTCTTTTTCTTTGAATCAAAGTTGTTGCCATTCCCATTCCCATTCCCATTCCTGCGTGGTAGAAAAACGCCGCCTGTACCTACGGATTCCTGGCTCGATCCATTAGAGATGCAAGAAAAATGGCTTGCATGCCTAGTCCATCCTTTTGTTTGCAGGGAGGGACCGAGGGAGGGTTGATAAGCATGATCATCAATCCTTTAAGGAGCGACCATTTGAAACTAAAGCCCATGTAGTTAATTACTTATATTCCATTCATAATAAACCTTTTGAAACTAAAGCCATGCCATGTACTTAATGCTAAGAAAAAAACCAAGACCTTTTGGAAGGTCACAATCTGCCAAATTAAAACTTAGGTGAACAATGTCCCATAAATTTAAATTGGTTTTAGCCATAAAGTAAATTATATGTTTAGCACCTATTAACTTAGCTTTGGGAAAATTTTGTATGAATGAAATCGAAATTGAGTATACAAATTCCATCTAATATGCCTTCTTAAATTCTTTATGTATTCGTCTTTTTAAATTCTTTATGTATTCGTCTTTTTCTGTTCACAAATGATTGTGAATGCATTTATTCAATAGACCACCTAAATCAATATCAAATATACATTTACATGGATTTTTGGTTCAATATTATGAGATAGATGCAAGTTGTCTGTTCAATGTTACTTTGTTATGCAAAGTTGTCTGTTCAATGTTACTTTGCTTGTTATGCAAGCAGTATAACCTTCGTATGTTGCGATGAAGTCATCATTGAAAATCTTCTTAAAATTGGTCATTCTCTTCTTGAGGTGGTAAAATCGTTGTTCTCAGGTGGAAGTACATGTAGATACCATGAACATTAGGTGAAATTGATGACTAGGTATGTAAAATCTAAGAAAGAAATTGATGACCAGGTATGTAAAATCTAAGAAAGAAGATCGCCAAAATACTTGCTACTTCACATACTTTTCATACTTTTCGATGAAGTGCATCTATTAAAAAGCATCGTAGTAGTTAGAAATTTTTCATACTTATATTATTCTAATTCTAAACATGAGTGTTATTAAAAAGCATCGTAGTAGTTAGAAATTTTTCATACTTATATTACTAAGATTTCAAACATGAGTGTTGGAGAATTTCAAAGGATAAATTTTCATACCTATCTAGTGAGCTTTAATTTGATATGTGTTCCTTTGGCTAGTTGGAGCATTGCTTTTTTGAAAGTGATGATCAAAGGGGTTTTGACTATAAAGGAGGTGTGCAAAATTTAATGTTATTAATGCTCTTGTCACTTCGCATCACCACTTTTCCAAAATTTAATGTTATTAATGCTCTTGTCACTTCGCATCACCACTTTTCCAAACTAAAGGCAGGAAATATTCAACTTTGCTGTTAAATCTTGTTTGTTTTGTCTTGAAATACACATATTTTTTTAATCCAAATAAATACTACTTTGCACACTAATTTACCATGGATGTTTTTTAATCTTGAAAGTTGCTATATGTACCATGAACCTTTTTTAATCTTGAAAGTTACTATATGTAGAGTTATTCCATAATGTTTTGTGCTTTATGTAAACTTACTTCACTAATGCTTTGAATTTAAGATAAATGTTCTCATTTATATAGTGGACTCACCATTAAGATTAGGTTTTACATGTCAAAATTACATTCATTCTAGAAATTGTAGCAAGGTTTTAAACATACTCCTAAACCTATTTCTAAATGTATTGTTTATGTTTATATACCCACCATATTGACTTATATACTTTTGTTTATAATTTTAAATACAACATAGTGATATTTTATTTTTCATTAAAGCATTGTGTTTATGTTGCATTATGTTCCCATTCAATATTTCCTTGTTTTCTTATTATAAGACATTTAAACCCTCATTTTCTTTATCCATAGGATCCTCTCATCATTGTTCAAGTGGGTGAGTTTCCGCCCATATATCTGTCGTCTTTTCTCATTCCCAGTTGGAGATGGCGCATGCATATTGCTACATCATCAGGTATAAGGAAATCGAACCCCACTAACCCTATAGGGGTGTAGTATGCTAATACCTCATAAGTATTAGAAAGATTAATGATTTCCTAAGTATTTTTCATCACCAAAATAGTGTGTTCATGTTTCAATACATTGAAAATTGTGATTCAAGATTTACTTATGCTTATTCAAAGGTATTAAATCTTATGAAAGCATAACGTAAAGCATGAAAGCATAGTTAACTATCTTTATATTTTTGAATGAGATCTAGTCATTTCCTATCATAATTTACATCCAACTTCTACTAAGAAATTATATCTTCCATTATTTATGAAATTATATCTTTCATTATTTATTTACACTACTTTGGCTTCTCTTCATTGGAAGAACTCTCCTCTTCCTTCACTGGAATACAAAGACTATACAATTTCAAGAACTTTAACTTCCCATAATTCATTTGCACCATATTTATCATAAATGGAATACAAACACATATTTATCATAAATGGAATACAAACACTTTATACAATTTCAAGAACTTTAACTTCCCATAATTCATTTGCACCATATTTATCATAAATAGGTGACATTTTTTAATGATATTAATCTTTTTTTTTAATTCAAAGTACATATCTATATTCTTTGTAATCTTTATAATATCTCCCTATGTTAGATCTTTAATGATAACACATTACCCCATATAGTGTGAAGCATTACCCCCTATATTGTGATGAATTACATATTATTTATGTTGGCTTGGATCTATTAGTTCTTATTGTACACCTTTGTCTCCTATATATAGGAAGGAGATATTCTCATTTTAGTGATAATTGTATTTTATCTTGTCTTGTGTACTTAGTACATTGTGTAAGGAGGTTTCTCCCTTGAAGATAATTGATATTTATCTCTATTATTTATTGTTAAGGAGTGGATTACTCTCTTATTGTCTATTTCTACTCTTTTTATGTTATTTCTTGTACTTGGTTGCATAACTTTTGGTATTAGAGCTCTTTCCTTGGGACTAGCTTCTGCAAAACAAGTCATCTTGGAATTTTCGCTAGAACTATTTTTTTACAAGGATTCAAAGGTCAAGGTTAAAACCCCACTTCTAAAAGAGGTCGAGCTATATCCAATCCAAAATTCATATCCTGATCCCTTACAGTTTCATACATAATTTTAGAGGAATCTAGGGTTTTTGACTAGTCCAAAACCTAGTCTAAAACAAGTGCTCTAAGGAAAAATGTCATATATGAGGAATCCAAGATCCAAATTGAGTCAGACTACTTTCATACAAAATAATATGGACCAGGGTATCTATGGTAGAATTTTCAGCTACATAAATGAAATATTGAACACGTGACATATAGTATAAGTTCGATCTTCTAGATAGGCCAAAAATACAAAGCTTTGGGAAATTTGCAATAATGATTTATTGGCACATCTAAATTATTTCAAACATACGACATTGGAAATATCACACATCAGGGTACCATAGGCCAAAGTTTCATACCCATGAGTGAAAATTTAAATTTTACCTCAGGTACAAGTTTAATCAAGGTTTAAAAAAGGGACGTCATTTTGCATTTGAATAGCTTTGAGTAGAAGGAACTATTTGTGGTAAACCCTAGGGGGTGATATATATTTATTATTCAAAACTCCACCAAAAGGAAGTGGAAAGAATCACACTCCACTCGTGCTCCACTCAAACCCCCAGAGGATTCATCCTCGACATACGATGAAATGGAAGACACATCTTTTAGAGTGGCCAAGTTGGAAGATATGATTAAAGGAAAAGTGAAAATTGATGATTTAGTTAAATTGGAAGATAAGATGGCTAGTAAAGAGGATCTCAAAGGGATGTATATAAAATAATATCTTCAAGACTTGAAGGAATTAATTAAGGATATAAAACATAGCTTTATTCCTCATGTAGAGGATAAGGAGGAAAAAGAGGACTTATTCCAGTTACGTCTGGAGAAAATTGAAAAATAATTGGAGAGAAGGAAGTTGGAGTCCTCAAAAGTTGACGATTCACTACAACATCATGGGTTCAATTTAGGTCCAAGGAACTACTTTATCCCCAATATTGACATGAGAAATTTTGATGGAAAGAAGCCAATCACGTGGATTTTTCATATGGAGTAATTCTTTGATCTACACCAGGTGCCCACTTTGCAAAAAGGTAACTATTGCATCCTTATACTTAGAACCTAATCAAATTGTATGGTGCCAATGGCTTTGTGACCACAAAAAGGACTATGTTATCTCTTGGTCTATATTCACATAAGACTTGATTGAACCTTATGGAGATATAAATAGAAACAACTTCTTTAGCTAGTTGGTAAATATCAAGCAAAAAGGTCCAGTTACATAGCACATCAAGAAATTTTAACAGCTAAGTCTCATAGTGAAGAATATTTCAGAAGATAATTTATTAAATATATTTATTGGAACCTTGAAACATAACATTCAACATGAAGTATGTATCTTTGAACCATCATCCGTAAAGAACGATTTCATGATGGAAAGAAAGGTTGAAAGTAAAAATATGGAAATGACTACTAGAAAATCCTTCTCGAACACATACAGAGAAAATAATGTTCCCTCTTCTAAACCACCTCAAATGTTGACACCCCAACAACTAGATGAAAGAAGAGAAAAAGGATTATGCTTTAGTTGTGACAACAACTATAGTAAGGGACATAAGTGAGGTGAGAAGAAATTATTCTACATAAATTGTGAAGAGGAAGAACCAAAAGAAGAGGAAGCATCTCAAGAAGAGGTAACTTCAGAAGAAATAGAAGAGGACACTTCAGAAGAAATTAATCCCACCATATATTGTCATGCATTGGCTGGAATTAGCACTCCTCAAACTCTCAATATCGAGGGATACATTGAAATAAAGAATGTAATAGTGTTGATTGATTCCGGTAGCACTCATCATTTCATTCACTATAAATTAGCCAAAGTTCTTAATTGCTTTGTATATCCAATACCATAGTTTCAAGTAATGATTGCAGACGGAGGAACTTTAAGTTGCTCATGGAAATGTTATAATATCAATCTGTCTATGGGGGAATATTTATTGAATAGTCCAATGATTTCTATCCCAATGGGTGGTGTTGATGTTGTCTTAGGTTTCCAATGGTTACAATAATTTGGAACATTGGATTTTAATTTTCAAAAAAATTTCATGAAATTTTCATGAGAAGGAAAAGAATATGAGTTAAATGGTATCACAGGAAAACCAAGCAAGGTGATAAGCTCAAATGGTATGGAAAATTTGTTAAAAAAGGGACATCAAAGCGTAGTTTCACAATTATGTTCATTAGATGTTCAAACCTCAAAGTTTCTATTTCCCTAGATCTCCAAGGGGTCAGTAATAAGAATTCCAAGATATTTAAAGATATTACCAAAGGTATTACACCTATTTGAGACTTTGATCATATTCTCCACTTAATTCCAGGCCGTGTTCCCGTCATTGATGAATTTTAGACGAATTACGTGGAGCAGTTGTCTTCGCAAAGTTGGATCTTCGTTCTAGGTATCATCAAATTCAAATGAAGGATGAAGACATCCCCAAAATGGAATTTAGAACTCATGAAGGTCACTATGATTTTTTGGTCATGTCATTTGGTCTCACAAATGCACCTTCCACATTTCAAGGTTTGATGAATGTTATTCTTAATCCTTTCCTTAGAAAATTTGTGTTGGTATTCTTTGAAGATATACTAATCTATAACAAGTATTGGGAAGAACATGTTCAACATGTTGACAAGGTACTACAACTACTAAGTGAGCAAGAAATGTATGCAAAAACCTCAAAATGTTTCTTTGGGATAAAGGAGGTAGAGTAGTCTGGTCATATTTTTTCTCATAAAGGTGTCAAGGTAGACCCTAACAAAATTAAATCCATGATGGATTGGTCGATTCCCAAAAACCTAAAGAATATTTAAGGATTCTTAGGTCTGATAGGGTACTATCAAACGTTTGTTCATAAATATGGAAGAATAACAACTCCTCTAACAACATTACTGAAGAAAGATGCATTTTCTTGGACTCCATACATAACTCAATATTTTCAACAACTGAAGGAGACCATGTGTAAAAATCCTATTTTGGTGACACAAGACTTCACAAAAACCTTTATTTTGGAATGTGATGCTTCAGGAAATGGAATGGATCTTTACTAATGCAACAAGGACATCCTCTTGCCTTCATAAGTCATCCAATCAATGGAAAGAACTTAAAAGGGACCATTTATGAGAAGGAAATGTTGGCGATACTACATGCCTTGAAGAAATGGTTACCCTACCTTATAGGGGGACATTTCAAGGTTAAAACTAATCATGCTATCCTTAAATACTTCTTGGAACAAAGGCTATCTTCCGAATAACAACAAAAATGGGTGACAAAGATGTGAGTATATTACTTTGAAATAATCTACAAAAAGGTGAAGAAAAATGTTGTTGTAGATGCACTCTCTAAGAAATATGAGGATGTTGAAGCATTACTCTATGTTATCTCAATTATCCAACCAAATTGGATAGCTGAAGCAAGGGACGAATGGAAAAATGATGAATAAATATGGGCATTTAATCAAAAGCTGTAGCAAGATCCCAATGCCTTTAATACATTTAAGTGGAAAGATGACTTGCTATGGTACAAGGATCACTTATATCTTGGTAAGAGTTCCCAGATCAATAAAAATGAACTTTTGAATTCCACTCCTCACCGATAGGAGGGTACTTAGGTTTCTTAAAAACATACCTCAAGGTAAATAAATTTTTTTTTGGGGGTGGTCTTAAAACTGATCTTCAAAAATTTGTGACAAAATGTTTAGTTTTCCAACAAATAAAGTGGAAACAATTAAGACTTCTTGTCTCCTACAACCACTTTCCATTCCAATATAAAGGTGGACAGAGTCCTCAATGGATTTTATCATAGGTTTACCGAATTTTGAAGGAAAGAGTGTCATCATGGTTGTTATTTATAGACTTACTAAATATTCACACTTACGTGAACTATATCACTCCTTAAAAGCAAGCACAATCACTAATTATTTTATGGAGATAGTCCAAAAAGTGCATGGTACTCCAAATATTATAGTAAATTACAAGGATCCCATTTTCACTGGAAAATTTTGGACCAAATTATTTTCTTTTTTGGGTACTCAACTGGATCATAGCTCATCTTATCATCCTCAATCTGATGGAAAACAAATATCATAAACAAATGTTTGGAAGGGTATCTTCGATGTTTTGTAGATGATAAACTAACACAATGGGTCAAGTGGTTTACCCTTGGTAGAATGGTGGTATAACACTTCCTTCCATACATTAGCAAAAATGACCACATTTATGGAACTTTATGGCCATCATCCACAATCCATTACATATTCAGTAAGAGACTCCTCTAAAGTTCAAGCAGTGGAAAACCACATGAAGCATCAACAATAAGTCCTTCAACTCTTAAAGGGTAACTTGATTCTAGCACATAATCAAATGAAACAGCAAGAATATCAACACCAAAGTGAACAAATCTTTAATGTGGGGGATTGTTTTTAAGACTACAACCATACAAACAGATGTCCCTGAATAACACCAAGAAGGATAATAAATTATCACCTAAATACTACGATACCTACAAGGTGTTACAAATTGGTAGTATGTCATACAAATTGGAACTACCCGCATCTTCACAAGTCCATCTAGTTTTCCATGTTTCCTGTTTAAAGAAGGTAATCAGTGATAAGCTACCAGTTCAAAGGATATTACCAGAATTTGATTGGGAAAGAAAAATGATCTTGGAGCATGAAGAAATCACTGAAATGAGAAGCTTTGAAATTGATCAATTCGAGAGTATCTCATTAAATGGAAGAACTTACCTGTAGGATATTCAATATGGGGAAATGAGTCCTTTATACAACATCATCTAGAACTACTTCAATGTTGAGGACACCACTTTTTGAAGGGGAGGGGCATGTTAAGCCCTTAATGATGTCACATTACCCCATATAGTGTGGCGCATTACCCCCTATACTGCGGTGCATTACATATTATTTATGTCGGCTTGGGTCTATTAGTGGGTCTATTAGTTTTTATTGTACACCTTTGTCTCTTATATATAGGAAGGATATTCTCATTTTAGTGATCATTGTATCTTACCTTGTCTTGTGTACTTAGTACATTATGTAAGGAGGGTCCTCCCTCGAAGAGGATTGCTATTTATCTCTATTCTTCATTTTTAAGGTGTGGATTACTCTCTTAGTGTCTATTTCTACTATTTTTATGTTATTTCTTGGACTTGGTTGCATAATACCCTAGAATGACATCTTCTAATGCCATATAGTTTTTATGTGGTCTCCTTTAAAATGTGTATGTATGTTATATTGCTAAACACTTTGAAATATTTTATAGTTGGTATGTGACCATTCTAATATTCTTTCATGTCTAATATTCTTTCATGGCCACTCCATAGAGAGTTTTCTTGTAGGAATCCTATACAATATGTACATGTTTGTATTCACTATTAGAGCCAAAATGTATCAGTCGTCATCTTGTTCTCATACATGTTGTTTTCCATTTCTAGACTTATTCGGATCTTCCTCTCAATGATACCATTTTGCTAAGGTGTATGTGTAATGGTCCATTATGTCTTGATTTCATAACATTTTCAATACACCTTAGTATTATTACTTTTTCCACTTAAGACACCCTTCAACATGTGTGTGCACTTTGTAAGAAAAATAGGTCTAAGTCCAAGGCAACACTTAGTGCACACCTTATATGATTTACATGTACTCACTACTATTTAAGTAATGCAGTTGATTTTATAGGTATAATTTAATGAATAACACATACTTAACTATAGTTGAAGAAAATAAATTGCACATTCATGTTACATGCTTATGAATTGCATAGCCGATGATGATATTTGATTGGAACAATAACTTCATTTTGTTTCTTGAATTGATCTAAATTGTAGTCTAGCATTTGCATTATTTATAAAAATGGATCTTTATATGATTACATTATATTTGTATGTGGAATTTGCATAGTTATTAACATTTTCTTACTAGGGTGCTTTGTTTAGATATCCACTTCCAAAGTCTAGTTTGGCTTGGACTAATATTCGTACATTTTATTTTCTTTATATATAATCATGGAGAAAGCTGTTCTTACCAAACACTTTGGATTCTTTCACGACTGCATCCAAAAATATTGATTTCAATAGCCATGAATCCACCTCATGATGGCATTCATTAGGGGATTAATCTAGGTTATAGATATACACCTATTCATTGTAAGGGATTCAAATCTTGCGGTGAGAGTAAGGTAATATTTAACGTAGATTTATTGCAATAGTTTTAAAAATATCGAGAATGAACTTTTTTATGTTAATTAGACATGCAAAGTTGGTCTAAACTAGTTTTATTTAATTTGAATGTTGTAGGTATTGTTGAACCTGTGACCACAACCATCCAAGCATGGCAAGAGCTCACATGTGAGAATTATTGGTTTACTGAGTGATTTCACTTTAAATCTTTCTAGTTTTATTTGTATTTAATTTAACATAATCGTGTATATTTATATTTAATTAAAAATAATTGTTAATTTGAATGTTGTAGGTATTGTTGAACCTCAACCACAACCATCCTAGTATGGCAAGAGCTCACATGCGAGAATTATTGGTTTACTGAGTGATTTCACTTTAAATCTTTCTAGTTTTATTTGTATTTAATTTAACATAATCGTGTATATTTATATTTAATTAAAAATAATTGTTTATAAGTTATATATTTGTTAGAGTGTGTTCCCATGCATTTAATTTTATTCTTCATTTTCAAATTGAAGGAAACCAAAACCCTATAATTATGCTCATTGGTAGGATAAACTTTCGCAATTTACATTGATACATTTCAAAAAGGTACATTAGAAATTGTACTCTCCAAGCTCAAAAGAAAATCTATGGATAGAATTAATGCTAATACTTGGTAGTCCATGGTAGTGATGTTCCAAATTTTTTTTATGTTAATGATCATATATGAGCATCTTGTTCCAACTAGTGATATATGGGATGAGCTATGTGAAAAAAGGATAGAGTTGGCAATGATTTCATATAAATTGATTACAATTAAATATTAAATTAAAAGAAACCAAGTGGACGAGAGAACTTTAATGCTTAATACATCTCCAACATTACTTGCATGGTAGAATATCAAAGGTTCTAAGAGTTCTTAGGTTAAAATTTGTGAATGTTGTGCCATTTGTATGTGATAGATTTATCAGTGCATTTTGGGAATTTTACCAATCATGATGAGGTTCCCATATATTTCACACAACAACTTCATATAGATAATTGTTGTCCCTTTTTTCACATAGCTCATCCCATATATTACTAGTTGGAACAAGCTGCTCATATATGATCATTAACATACAATTGGTTGTAAATGTGGGGTTCATTGTCTCTCATATATATCCACCCAAGCCTATAGAATTGGTTGTCCCTTTCTTTTCATATTATGAGATTTAGCTCATGTCATGCTAATTTAGCGGCCTATTCAATGTAGAGTAGAGATACATATTTTCCAATTTATCACGAATCATTTCAAATGGGCATAAGAAAGGTAATTATATAAAATTTGAGTAATATTTAGGTGTTTAAAATACAATATATCAAATAATTGTTAACATGATGGAAAATTTCATTATGGACTAACCTCTGCCTCAAACTCATATTAAATCTAGTAAATAAATTTATCAACTTAAAAAATTTGAAATTTGAGTGCTTTGCAAGGGTATCAAAAGGCATATAAGAATGAATATTAAACAAATCCACCTAGTTACATGTTTCTATAATGAATATTGTTTCCACATTCAACTTGTATATTTAAATAATCAATGGATGACTGAAGAAATTTCTTCTTTTTGGTCTTCCTAGTAATAGTTATTTCATGGTATATGTGTCTGAAAATGGTTCAAGATTCATATTTGATGCATGGTTCCATGGTACAATGGTGAGAACATTGGACTATAAATACAATAACCCAAGTGTTTAATTTAGAAAATCTTAGGATCCTCAAGCATGAATAAATTACATTCATGGTGAAATTGAACAACCAAGAGATAAAATTGGTCATCATAAGATGACATCAATATTTATTAACCTCTTTTTAATACAATGATGATATAATAAGGAGAATTCGAATCTACAAGGTATTATTTGAATTCATCAACTTGTACTAACTCTAGTGCTAACTCAATGTGGGAAAATCACCAGTTAGAGCTCACTAATGCAAATCAGGACAACTAAATCAGTTCTCAGTTAGTTAACTGAACAAGGTAGGTAGGAAAAGGCGCTTACCCTCTTAAAATTAGGCAAATGTGGCGCTATACTAACTGAAGATGTATTAACTGATGCATGTTTGAGGATAACTCAACATAGACTAGGGTGAACTAATGGTGGGAATCCCATTAATCAATGTGGGATCCTAAATTATAGGGATTGGAATATGGAGCTCCTAAACTCATGGAAACTAGCACATCAAGTGGTAGGTGGCCCCCACTAGATGAGTTCCCCATGGCACTAGTGAAGTGGGAACAAACTCCTAAGCTAGGAAATGAGATTTAGAGTATGGTGTTCAAGGGAGGATTATAATTAATCCTAACACCCCTCCTTAATACAAACTTGGACAACCTAGGACCTAGAAACTAAGACAAAAGGTCACCCATACAATCTAATGCAAAAAATAACTGCTAAATAAACCAAATAAATGGGGAAAATCTCATGGAAAAAATCCCCCTCAAAATGAGCAGGAAAAACCAGGAACAATAACTGATCAAATATTTGCACCAAGAAGAGATCTAAGATAGAAAAAAATATTTTTAGTGAAATATTTAGTGAATATATATGCAATCTACTCCTATGTGGGGAATTAATATAGAATGATAACCTTACTCTGCACTAGTTTTTGGATGTAGTGCATGTGTATTTTAATGTGATTAGTTCGTTGCTTATGTAATGGATCACTAGATATCGTGATTGCACTTTGATTATCATAGAAAAGGTCTGTTGAAGGAGAAGTGTGAATTCCAAGCTATGGAAGAATCCCATGTAGCAAAACTTCTTGAATAGTTGCGTTCACATCCCCCCAATACTCTACTTCAGCTAAAGAGAGAGACACAACTGCTTGTTTCTTGCTTGACCAACAGATTGGTATAGATCCTAATATGAACACAAATATTGATGTATATTTCCTGTCAGTACTATCACCATCCTAGTCTGAATCAGTAAAACCATTCAGATCTAGCAGAACCCTAGCAGAATAGTGGATCCGAAACTCTCTTGTACCTTACACATAACGCAATATGCACTTTGTTGCTTTCCAATGCATCTCATGTGTCTCCTGCATGAATTTGGTAACAACACTCATAGAATAAGATAAATATGTCCTCGAATGGGTGATGTACAATAGGATACCAATGAGCTATCTATAGAGTGTACTATCAACCAATGGTGTGGAACCACCTTCTTCCAACCTCATGCCAGATAAGAAGGGGAAGGGTGTTGATTTATAATCAATCATGTGGAATTGTATGAGAAAATATGCTATGTATTTGGATTGTGTAGTCATGATCCCCAAAGTTTTTTTATTCAATTCAAGGCCAATAAATTGCCTTAGCATCCCAAGATTAGTCATGGAGAATGCCTTGCTCAAAGTTGACTTGATATCCCTTAATCCAATATTTGAGGCACTAGTAATGAGCAAGTCATCCACATATAGACCAATCAACAGTAAGAAGCCTCCTTTCTGCTGCATGTAGAGATCATAGTCATACATACACCTCGCAAATTTCCATGGCATTAGAAAGGCATCCATCTTAGCATACCATTAACTTGGGGATTTCTTGATCTCATACATATTTCCTTAATTTGCAAACCAAGGATGAATATTCAGTGTACCCCTCAGGATGTCTCATTTAGATCTCATATTCCAGGTCACCATGGAGGAAATAACTCTTCACATCCATGTGATGTACCTCCTACCTCTTTGAAGTTGCAATGGAAAAAACTAGCCTTATGGAATCCATTCTTGCAACAAGAGAGAATGTATCGTTGTAGTCCAGCCCATGAACTTGTGATTACGCCTTTACCACTAACCAAGCCTTGTACTTGGTAGTGGATCCATTAGTTTCTAGTTTGGTCTTGGAGATCCATTTTCACTGAACTAGCTTCCTCCCACGAGGCAAAGTGAAAATCTCCTAGGTATTGTTGCTTTGTAGTGAATCATACTCATAATCCATGGTTTCCTGCCATATTGGATCATGGAAAGCCTCTCTATAGCATTGAGGATGAAACCCCATCATCATGAAGCACCTCTCTCAGAGAAGTGGATTTGTATGGAAGAGTGTAAGGTTTTCATCCTGATATTGATATCTTGTCCTTCTTCTATCATATGGATCCCCTGTACTATTCCCAATAGCTTTAATGATATTTTGGGTCCATTTAGGCCTTGGGTTGGGAGCAGGTGCTAGATCTGGATTTGGATCTAGTTAAGCTTCATTCTCAATATAAATATCTTGATCCTCTTATTTAGACTCTGAGTCGAAAATATTAGTTAAGACATCATCATCTGCAAATGGAATTGATTGAGTGATTATACCTTCCTCTTCAGTTGGTGGTATATCTTGTAATGGATATTCATTTGAACTTAACACTTTTCTCTATGAAGCATCTTCTGGTTGTAATATTCATCAGTTTGTAAGACTTTTCATCATATGCATATCCCAATAGTATGCATTCGCTACTTTGAGGTTGGAAGGATTTCCTCTTGTCAGTTGGAATTATACCCCGCGCTTTGGAGCCAAATACCCTCAGATGTGAGACATTGGGGTTATGTCCCATTAATGCTTTGAATGGAGTGACCCCAACCACTAGCTTGTGGGGAAATATGTTCTGGATGTACGAAGCACAATTCACTTCTTCAGCTCACAGATATGATGGAATGTTTCTTGCTTGAAGAAGTCCCGTGGCCATCTCTTTCAAAGATTTGTTCTTCCTCTCAGCTACACCATTTTTTTGTGGTGTGTATGAGACTGAGTGTTGCATTTGAATACTTGTTTAAGCACAAATCTAATGGAATTCTCTTTTGACGTAATATCCTCCATTATTTGATCTGAGTTCTTTGATATGCACAATTCACTTCTTCAGCCCACAGATATGATGGAATGTTTCTTGCTTCAAGAAGGAACGTGGCCATATCTTTCAAAGATCTATTCTTCCTCTCAGCTACACCATTATGTTGTGGTGTGTATGAGACTGAGTGTTGCATTTGAATACTTGTTTAAGCACACATCTACTGGAATTCTCTTTTGACGTAATCTCCTCCATTATTTGATCTGAGTTCTTTGATATTCTTCCCAAGTTTGTTCTCAACTAAGGATTTGAAAATTTTGAAGGTTTCAAACACCTCAGACTTCTACTTGAGGAAGTAGATCGAATAATACCTTGAGTAGTCATCAATGAAAGTTAGAAAGTATCTGGATCCATTCAGAGATGTTGTGGGAATTGGTTCAGAGACATCACCATGAAATAGATCAAGTGCAGAGGCAACTCTTCTTTCCTTCCCAACCTCATACCTTCGCTCTAGGTGCTTACCTACACAGAAACCACTAGAGACACCTTCAGAGGAGTTGATGAGAAGCAATCCCTCAACCATCTCTTCATTGTGTAGCTGCTGAAGATATTTGAAATTTAGATGGCCAAATATTTCTTGTATCATTAGCATGAGTCAATAGGGAACTTAGATATGAGTTAGGAAGAAAGTGAGAAAATTCATATTCCTTGAAGGCATATTTTACAACTCCTTTTTCTATCGGATGCCCAGTAGAAATTTCAGAGATCTCCACTGAGTCAAGATCAAATGTGAATCACTAGGGTTAGCCAGTATGGGTCATCTGGTATACATATAACAAATTTTCTACCAGGGAGGGCACATAGAGGACATTATTGAACACTCCATGCTCAAATTTAATTGAACCTTTCCCAACATCTAGGATTTGGGAGTCATCTCCCATGTGAGTTCTTGGATCATTAGAGATATCTAGAGAAAAGAATGATTCTTTGGAGGGCAACATGTGGTTGGAGGCTCCAGAATCAATGATAAAATCTTGTGGCTGAGAAAATATTTCCTTCAGAGCATGGAATATCTCATGATATTCAATCTTGTTTCTAGGATCAAGCTTCCTTGCACCTTTAGGAAGGGAAATTTTGTTATGTTCAAGGAGTCTAGACACCTGGTCTATGGTTTTCTTCATACAGAGGTTCTCTGGATGATTCCCTCTCTTGCATTATGAGCACTTGGCCTTGTCAAATATTTTGTGCTTTTCCTTCTTGGAACCAGAGGCTCCTTATAAATGATTGTGCTTCTCCTTAGGCTCAAAATCAATGTTCTTCTTTCTTTTCCTTTCCACTTCCCCTTTTCTTATGCATTCTTAGTCTCCCTAGATAAGAGAGCCCGATTTTTAGAAGCTTTGAGGGCTCCCATCCGTATCATCTTATCTTGTTCCCTAATAAGAGATTAGGTGAAGGAATTAAGGGATGGAATTCACCAATTAGGATTTTTTGATATTCTAGAGTGAAAGGTGGATATGAAAAATGAGAATTCTGGGCTAAGTTTGCTTAGAATTGAGATAACCAATTGCTCATATTTCTTGTCAATCCCACACTGCTTGCACTACATGACAAGGGATTTGAATTTTGAGAAGAATTGTTGGATGGTTTCAAAGTTGTTGGGATGCAAACAAATCAACTCATTCTCCAGAATATGGTCTCTCAGCTCATCCTTCTTGCTGAACAAGTATTCGAGACTCTCCCATAATTCCCTTCGAGTTTTTAATCCATCAAGATGGAAGAGTAAATTCCCATATATATGAATGCACATGAATCCAAATGCTTCATCCAACTTATTAAGATAATTTGACTTCTCAAGAAGTTGCTGCAGTTCGACCTCCCTTCCCATGGTAACCTTGTATAGACCTTTGTTGCACAATATTATTTGCATATATACTAGGAATTATGTGGAACCCAATTACTTATTTTGCATCAATGGAAGTTTTTGAGGATTGAAGTTGGCCTGATTATCTCCTCTGGTACCATGTTTAATTTAGAAAAGCTTAGGATCCTCAATCCTAAATGAATTACATTCATGGTGAAATTGAACAACCAAGAGGCAAAATTGGTCAGGATAACATTACATGAATATTCATTAACCTTTGGGTAATATAATTATTATACAATAGGGAGAATTTGAATCCACTAGGTATGATTCGAATTCATCAACTTGGAGTGAATCTAGTGCTAACTCAATGTGGGAAAATCACCATTGGGAGCTCACTAATACAACTCATGACCACTAAATCAATTCTCATTCAGTTAACTAAATAAGGTAGGTAGGAAAAGGCACCTACCTCCTAAAATTAGGAAAATGTGGTGCTATACTAACTGGATATGAACTAAGCTTTGCACATCTAAGGATAACTCAGCACATACTAGGGTGAATTGATGGTGGGACTCCCATGAATCAGTGCGGGCTCCTAAATGATAGGGATTGGCCTCTAGAGCTCTTAAACTCATGTATACTAGTGCATCAAGAGGTAGGTGGGACCCATATGTGTTCCCCATGGCACTAGTGAAGTGGTAAAAAACTCTTAATCTAGGAAATGACATTTAGACTATGGTGGTCATGGGAGGATTATAATTAATCCTAATACCAAGTTCAAATATTTGTGGAACCTTCTATACAAATTCTACTTATTTTTTTGTTTCATGTTTACCCACACTAAGGTAGAATAAGGCCAATTAGGGTTCTTTCATTGAGGTATTTTTTTTAAACTAAGAGAGTTTTAAGTAATGAATTAATGCAAATTAATGTACTCTTTATAGACATTATAATCATAGTATTTTGTTCAACCTAAAATTTGTGCTTGCTTTAGTGATTACCCAAGACATTGTTAAAATGCTTCAAGTGATGCTTTGGCCTCGGGGTATTCACTTACTGAAACTATACCATAGAGAATTCGTTATGGGATATTAAAGAATATCCCTAATTTCACTAGACATTGATAAATACTTACTAAAACCCTTTTATCGTCCCCCCTTCCCAATACATATTTCCAATTAGAAAAATTATTTTTACAAGATATTTCATATTTTTACTTGACACCCCTTTTTATACCCCCCAATACTTATAAACCCCCCATACCGTACTCCTCTCCCCCCAATACCTATAAACCCACCATACCTATAAACCCCCATACCTTACTCATCTTCCCCCAATACCTACAATATATTGAACTTACTTTTAACAATTTAAAAATCTCCCTTTATGAATGAATGTGACAAGATATTGGTAAAGAAGATGAATCCACCGTGGCTTTGGAAATCCTAATTTTTGTAAAACTAGATATAATTATACCAAGAGAAGTGCATCCTTCATCATGGATTCATATTTACAATATTGGTTTGTCTTCGGGATGATATGAGTTCATTTGGAAGATATGGAATACCCTCCATTAGAACACAGATGGATCGAAACTTTGAACATAACTATCTTATAATTGAATTTTATATTGCTCCTTGATGTTTATAGATGAGGCATCATATTTACTAATCAATTTAGTTTTTAGGTCAAGTGTTAATGATCCATAGAAAATGTACGTTTCTCTAATAAAAAAATCATATGATTAAATATTTAATATTATATATAATTCTATTAACCTAAAAATAATATTACCATTGCTTCTAAACCCTTCTTCGTCTATTTTTATAATCTCCTTTATAATTATTGAGTTGAGGGATCTCAAAAGGTATATTGGCATGACTTTAATTACTGTGTCAATATCCACTTAATGCAAAAAATTTCCACATTTAGCTTGTATCTTTAAATACTCAATGGTTGAGTATTTGGGACGTCATTTGGGACGTCCAATTGAACCTTGGTCGTAGTGTAGAGGAGTTAATACTCGTGCATGTTTTTTCATCATTCTATGAAGCCAACATTTCACATTATGGATCCTTCTAAAATCCATACTTCTGGCCTTCTTGTCTCCATGCTACTGCTAATCATCTTCTCCTCCACCAGCATACCAAGAGAGATGTGTGTGAAAATGCCAAGGAAACGTGACACTCCAAGGAGAGGCAGTGCTGGTATGGGAGGTGAAAGACGTAAGGTTAACCTTGGAGCCACTGATGGATAAGCATTGTGGGTCTCCATGCCAGTTCGATGCATGATAGACGAATGAGAGTATAGGGTTGTGTTAGCACCATATTCAAAAATTTTGATTATGAGAGATATATGGGGAAAGGACCCTATCGAATAGGTGATTGGGAAGGCATCCCCTGAGTTGTAAGGGTTATGAAAGTGTCTGTGAGATGGAATTTTTCCCCTGGGACAAGCGACGATGAAAATGAGGTAAAGGGCAGTATAAACCAACGACCGCGATTCGATATGATAAAGATTGGCGGTGGAAAGGCATCCCGCGAATCATAGATGCAGGGCAAAGTGGGATGTCGAAATGCACTGAAGGTGTTAAATGGGAGCCATAATAGAAGGTGTAGATTAATCCAAAGATATATCAATGGCACCAAATCATTTTGCGTAGCGAACGTGCTTGACCAAAGCCATTTTTCCAAATCACGAAGTAGATTAAAGAGTGGAGATAGCTGACGGCCGAGATAGGAGTACAAGCAGATCCATGACCATAAATGATTTCGGGTCCCAAAATAGCAATGACACAGTCGTGATTTCAAATCGTGAAAAGCGGTATTGGCCGCAAGGATCAACGGTTACTACAAGGGCGGAGATATATCTACGGTTGTATTTTATTTCATGATCTGAACTAGCGCGGATGGGGTCAGGATCTCAAATCGGGAAAAGTGGTAGGGTTTGCTTAGATCGATGGTTTCAAGGGGAGATCATTATTGATCGACGGCAGAGGCCAACCCTTCCAGATTAAGCTACACATGCAAATAGTGAGGAAGAATTTGGCTTAAAGGGCATCACATATCAAAGGCTCAAATCGCACAGAGAAAGATCCATGGTGCAAACCACATGGAAAGAGCATGGAGATTACGCAGTATAGAAAGTTATAAAAGGATCTACGTGGAGTTGGAAGGGTTTGTCTTTTCCAAAGCCTTGAAATCATCGAATGCCCTGACCGCATACAAAGCGCCAATGGGGACAGACCAGAAGACTGTGCTAGAAAAGCAAGGTAGGCCCCTGATACTCCCTCAGTGCGATTTGAAAATGGAAACAGTAGAAGTGGTAGATGTGAGAGATAGTGCAGAGCCATAGGTCGCATGTTGGAGGGTAGAGGAAAGTCTTGTAGATGAGAATGCCGAGATTTTTGATACCATCCTGGTGGGGGAAACCATTGAAGCCGCTAGGGGTAAATTGGAAGTCCTTAAGGACTAGGGTAATGCCGTACCTGTGGTGTTTTAAAATCTTTTTTCCATTTTTTCTCTATTGACCAAACCCCTCCACTGCCCTGAGTTTGTCAAGTGGTGTGCAGAAATTTCTCTGTCACTGAAGGAGTCATTATGAATAGGTCAAAATCCAAAATCCTTTGTTCAGTCTAGCCTCCCATCGTCTGTAAAACCCTTCACATCCTAGACAAGTTTGTCAACATATCCCAAAAATACCAAGAGGAAAATAACATATGTTTCTTCAAGAGAGTCTACCGACAAAAATAGGGAAGCCCTCTTGAAGGCCTGTTCAAAACCTAATGGTGAATTCATCAGCCTATCTTACCCCATTGACCTTAGCCAATTTAATAAAGAAACTCAATGGTGTATATCCCTGGACAGTCCGTTTTTAGGTCTAGATACCAACGGTTATGTCACAGAGTCATTGGTGAGTCTATTGTTCGTCTTGAGTACTTGTCCTGCCGAGCCTAAATTTCCAGGGCAATCTTATCAGTCCTATTGTCTTAAGTTTGATGAATTCATAGCTGAAAACATTCGTTCTCAGTTAGTGAATTTCCACGGCACCAAAGTATTCAGATTCCAGTCGTTTTTGTTGCGAATGTTTATAGCTTATAACGAAGAATACCTACAAGTGCATGAGTTAGAGATCACTAGTGATATGGCCAAGGACTACTGTAAATTCATGAACCGTCTGATGGCCGAAGTGTATGACCTTTTCATTCAATAAAATCCACCCAGGGTGTTTCCTGAGATGAGGCAAATACTACAATTGTCTCATAGCAAGATGATAGGATACTGGTTCCTGACAGAATTCGGAACAATCATAAGATTGTACGGCTTTGTGCATCAACCCTACATTCTACTAGCTTTTCTAAATACCAGGGTTTTCTCCCTGGAATTAATCAGGAAAAGACTCACTATTGAGGAAGAACACTTTTTGAACTATAAGAAGAGCTCAAATTTGATTTTTCCCTGGGAAGTGGGACCATACATAGTCAAGAGCAGAGCTGCTTTGCCACTGGTTGGAAACTTACTCAAAGACATGGGATTTTCTCTAGAACAAGCTATGAATTACGACCCACATCAAATAATTTCCAAAAGAAGGAAGGCTCATAAGTGCAAGCCTTTTGAGCACACTGAAATACCCGGGCTCAGGGAAGTGGCAATCTGGGATGATTTCCCTAACCCTACTGTGATGGATGTCATCATAGGACGAAGCTCTGTCTCACCCATGCCATGGGTAACTTCTCCACAAAGGGAATTGTCCAAAATAGTTGCAATAGTTGGGAATGTCTCATCGTTGGTCAGCTATTCAAGGAGTTCAATGAAAAGAGGATGTCTATAGCCTATGGAGAGCGAAGAGGTAGACATTGCCAGCATGCCAAAAAAGCAGAAAACAAAACAAGAGCAGTAGTTAGTGCAAGTTAAAAGGAGCAATAAAAAGGGGCAGATGAAGAAGAAAAACGTGGGGAAAAAACAGTAACAAGAGGAGCCCAAAGTAGCCAAGTTGCAAATCTAGGAATATGTATTTGATGGACAGGCTCCAAATAAGCATGCCTCTAAAGAAGACTGGCTAGACACTTACTGGGAAAGGGATGATAAAACTTTTAAGGAGACATCAGAGCTGTATGACGACGTAATGTAGTTGACCTACCCAAATGTGGCATAAAGACTATCAGGGATCACTCCATTGACACCCTCATCCTGGATTTGACAATGGGAAACAAAGTGTCAGAAGTTAATGTGAACCTCGCAAAGGTTCCCACTACTAACATAATACACCTTAATAGAGAAACCAGAGACATATTGAATTCTATATTACTGAAAGCCACACTACAGTTGTCCAAGTTGGAGGCAAGTAAAACAAAAACTCTAAATCTCTTGAGGAAGGTAAGAGTCGAGAACAAATCCCTCAAGGCCCAAATTAACAATTTGCAAAATGAAGCAGTACAAATAGAGGGTCTATCACCTAAAGGAGCTTTGGCTCAGAAGTTGCTAAATGAGAAAGAGAAGGAGATCCAGATACTAAAAAAGAAGCTGAAAATCACTTCTACCCAGCTCGCTCAGATAGATGAATTGTCTGAATTCGAAAAAGAGAAAGAGACATTGAAAGCTGAGCTTACAAATTTCAAAGCCAAGCTACTAAAGCTCGAAGAGAAGGAAAAGGAGTAGGAAGTAGTTACTGAGCTTTTGAAGGAGAGCGAAAAAGAATTAAAGGCTACACTAGCGACAAAGGAAAAAGAGCTTCAAGAAAAATGTACAGATACTGCAATCCAGCCTGTAAGTGTAGTTGGAGAAGTAGACACCAGTTCTCTTTCTAGAGCAATGTCCCAAATAGGCCTTAAATATACAGAGCTTACTAAGTTAAAACAACAGCTTAAGGATATGGAGGAGGAGAAGGAAAAGTAGAGACAAGAAAAGGAAAAGGTAGGGGATAAATGTCAAGAATTAATACAACAAAATGCCAAATTAAGCCAGCAGGTGATCGGTAAATCGGCCTTGCAAGGGGATAGAAATTTTATCTAGGATCAAATCATTACAAAGGCCGAAAAGTTCAAACATTATATAGATTTCATCGCATACCAAGAAAAGGCTTTAACAAAGGCCAAGAAAAAGGTTTCGACATTTTTAGGAGAAGTGCAGAAAAGACCTATGGTAACAGGAGAAAATGTCGTTGCTTTCCTAAGCTCCTTGTCAGATGATCTGACCAATTGGTACAATATCCAAAATAGAGTGGCTATCATCTTTGGGGCTAGGAAGGTAATTTCTAAACATATGTTGGACACCATACAAGCCAAGATAGATATTATTGAGCACAAGGTCAAGGAGGTGATCCGGTTGTTCAAGCCCCTGGTAGACAGAGGGATTCCTTTCTTCTAGGAAGAGAAGGGACCCTTGTTGTCTCAAAAGGAGTATATGGAGCGTTTGGTTAATTGCCGATCAAACAACAATGAGTTTCGATACATGCAACAATCCTTGTTAGATAGGACCATTTGTGATAAGCTGGCCAGTGAATTTGAACTATTGTTTGATTTTAAAGCCACCTGTGCCAAAGCACCTGAGACCTCGTACCCAGAAACTATGGAACTCAAAGTGCAAGCATTGGACATGGTGGTTGCAACTTTTCTTGGTCTTGACCAATGGAGATCAATTCAGCAATATGGGTCGAGCAATTTTAAGATGTAATCATAGAAGTGGAAATGACAGTATGCAGGAAATTTGCTCCATGGACACACCCCTCCAATGGTCATCTCTCCCAGAAGTTTGTACAGCTGGCACTCACCCAATGGAAGCATAAAAGGCTCTTACGCATATTTTCTCTCACAGTCCATAGTTCATTTTTCAGTTTTTTATGTAAATCGTGGCAGATATGTCACATTAGAGTTTGTTAGAAGTTTTTATTCAGTTGTAACAAATTTTGATTCCCGAGACATCGGATTGGAAAGTCTCAAATATTATAAATATACCTCCTGGAGAAGGAACAAAAGGTTGGAACCGATGTAATTTTTTCAGTGTATGTTTTCAAGAGTTTTTAATAATGTTGCAGAGCCGAAGTCATCATTTTACACAGGGATTCATGTGTTGTTTGTGTTACAGTCTGTTGCTTCCTTTCTTATGTGAATGTTTTTCTAGTTTATCTCTCCCATTATGTTTTCTTTCATGTCTGAAATAAGTGTATAACAGTTTGGAATTCATACATGCTATGTTCCGTCTATTGTTTCAGATATCCACTAAATATTTCTTCTAAAGTTAATGCATAATTCATTCTCAAATGCTCTGTATTGATGGTATGTTCATGTTCTTATTTTCCACTGGAAAATTATGATTTGACTATGGCTTAATGGCTATCTTTCCTCTGTGTTAAAATTGCCTGCATAAGTTCTGTTTATTTCTGTTACACATCTTGACTCCATCGCCCAATGGTTCTATGTCCTGTTTCAACCAATCTTACAAGCAATTCATATTTTCACTTGTACATATCTAGCATTGTTAATATTTGGTAAGAGATCCCTCTCGGAAGAGCAGAAGGCCAGTTCTCTCTTCAAAAGTGGTTTTGTTGTTACATGGGAGAAAGCCTTCTGCAACATTTGGTTCAATTCCAGTGCTAACAAACTAACGCCGTTCCTGGGGATGAAGTGAAGATCATTCATGGGAGAACGAAAGGAACTACAAAATTTCAAGAAAGAGATTTCTGGGGGCAAACGAAAATTTCTGCAATCACCAAAAGGTTGTACATTTTCCTTGGAAACTCCACACTCACTTCGATCGGTGTTACATGAGAATACCCTGGCTTCCAGAAGGATCCAAATGTGAGGTAATCCTAATCTTGAAACTTTGCAAAGTATGGAAAATCCAGAAAGAATACTTAGGAGTAGAAATAAAGAGAACGTGGATTTTCCGTTGTTTGGTACATCATCATATCAGGATTTGTGTGACATATCTGAATCTGAATGGGATACTAGAGCTGAAATATTACTGACCAAATCAAAATCCAAATCCGACCTAAATAAAGTTGAGGTTAGCCCTAGTGTACTAGAAACCTATCTTCTTGACTTGTTGTGCATGAACCTTGAGACCTCTGCAAAAGCTGAGAAGGCAGTCCCTGTTTTTTGGAACACCCAATTTCCTAACCCCCAGATTTCTCCTAATCAATCGATTGCAATGGCCGCTGCTATATTTTCTCCATTAGCCCTACCTGTAGTTCTACACGACGTCCCCTTAAACTATGCCCAAATAATTGCACTATACGATGGGGAGGGGAATGTCTCGGAAAAATACCATGTGGGAAAGTTTGATGACATCATAGACCTAGAGGAAGTGGATTATGAAGACTTCAAGATGAGGCTGTTTACACGGAGTTTGTCTGGGAAAGCCAAGAAATGGTACAAATATTTTCCACCTAGGTCTATTATCAGTTTTGTCGGTTTTCAAGCCCTCTTTCTAGAAATATGGGATGATAAACAAAGCCCATTGCAAGTCCTATCCCAGTACAACAACCTCAATAAAAGAGGTTTTGAGTTGCTCCATGAGTTTTCTAGCATATTCATGAGAGCCTATAACTCGATACCTGCTGACATTAAACCTTGAACCAAGGCGGCTAAGCTTCATTATGTCAATACCTTTGATAATGATTTTGCTTTATTATTAAGAGAAAGAAAATCAACCACTCTTCCTACCATGTTCACTGATGCTGTAGAAGTAGAGGCCAATATGATGGCATGTGGAAAGATAAAACCAAGGGAGGAGGTTGATAGGAGGAAAAGCAGAGAAGAAATACATCCCACCTCTTCTACTTCTTCATCCAATGATGTAAAGTTTGAAATGATGCTAAAAAATATGGAGAAGTTAATGGACCGGCTAAAGGTGGAAGATAAGCCTATAAATAGAGAACATAATGAACCTCAGATCAAAAATCCCAATTTCAGAAGACCGATTCCTGCCCCACTCCAGCTGAATAGGAAAAGGGATGTGAGAAATCCAAGGAACCAAGAAGATCAGCAAATTAGACCTCCCTTCCCTAAAAAATATGTGGGATGATGTAGAGTCTATCAAAGATCATATTCATCATTTCAGCGATTTAGACTCTTAAATCTATTTGACCGAAGAGGAACATAGTATGTTTGCACAGGTAGATGATAATCCATTGACATAGGAATTGGAACAATATTAGAAGGGATATATGGATGCCATAGATGATGTCAGAAATATCAAATTGAGGAATAGAGACGCTACTGTAAATAAAGGAGGGTTAAATCCAAATCAGCCTTCTAGTAGTCAGACCAGCCCAGAAAAGGGGAAAGAGAAACAAAAAGAGCCTGTTGTATCTAAAGAAGCGGGAAAAGGAGTTGGTAATGTAAAGGAGTCGGAACCGACAACGCTTGTGGAGATAGGAAAAATCTCTTCCATGTTTAACCTCCAAAGTGAACTTGCCAAGTTGAATATTTCAATCCCTTTCAATGAAATATTGAGGAATTAAGAATAGAAGGACACTATAACAAAAATGATCATGAATCAAGGAGAAGCTCACCCGGATATTCTAGAACTGACTGAAGATAATCCCACCATTATCTTGGGATCTAATATTGACAATGTGGATAGAGAGGACAAAGAAGTACCACCCTTTTACATGAGTTTAAATGTGCATGACATGGTGTTGCACAATGCTATGTTGGACTCAAAAGATTCACATAATATGATGCCAAAGGGAGTGGTGGAGAGTTTGGGGTTGGAGATTACTAGGCCTTATAAAGACCTGTATTCCTTTGATTCTAAAAGGGTTAAGTGTCCGGGTCTGATCAAAGACATGGTGGTGTCCTTAAATAAATTACCATCTAAAACCGTGGTCATGGATGTTGTCATGGATGATATTCCTCCCATGTTTGGTATTTTGTTATCAAGGTCTTGGAATTCAACGCTGAAGGGTAGCTTGCAAATGGACATGTCTTACGCGACAATTCCAGTTCAAAATGAAAACAAAAGGTTGTACGGTGAGAAAATATTACCTTATGTCATGAGCAGTCAGGCTCAACCTGATATCCATCATGTCTATGCTATCGATACATACCTAGGGTCATCTATTTTCTTCAATGACATATCTCCTTGTAACTCAAAAAATGCTATGCCATAGAAATGTAAAAGAGATAAAGAAGAGACAAATGCACAGGAAGTTTCAGAAAGGGAAAAAGAAAGACCCAGGACTATGGAAGATGTATTTGGATGGCTCGGTGGCTAAAGTAGGTGCTGGTGCAGGCGTGTACATAATCTCCCCCATTAGAGATACTAAAGATTATTCTTACAAGTTAGTTTTTGAATGCACTAACAATGTGGCAGAGTATGAGGCTTTGTTGCTGGGTCTACATGCATTAAAATATTTGGGAGCCAAAAGGGTCCAAATATTCAGCGATTCGGAACTTGTAGTGAATCAGGTGAATGATAGCTACCAGACTAGACATCCAAGAATGAGATATTACCGAAATGAGGTATGGGACATGTTCGGGAACTATTTCACCGAACACAAGGTACAAGTGATCCCTAGGTATGAGAATACAGTGGCGGACTCTCTGGCGACCGTAGCTGGAAAATTTGAGATTCCTACCGCGAGTAAGAGAAAATACAAAGTATACATTGTGAATAGACCCTCCATACTAGACAACACCAAATATTGGCAGGTTTTCGAAGATGATATGCAAATAAAAAGGTTCCTGGAATTGCCTGGTGAGTTTGTGAATACCCGCATAAATGAATATGATGCTGACTCCGAGAATTTCCTAGATGCTGATGAGAAGGAGGAGGAGACCGTCAAAATAGGGGAACTGAAAGATTCTTTGGGATGTAAGGATATAGTCCAGTTAAAAATTAATCACATCCCCAGAGGTGTTATCCCCTTAGAGTCTTTGTTCGACCAAAATGACGTCGTCAAAGATCTAAAGGTCGATCCTGCTCAAGAAATTGTAGAAGATAAAAATATTGGCACTAAAGATAACCCAAAATTATAAAGTTGTCCAAGAAACTACCCGCTAAATAAAAGGAAGGATATGTGAACCTGATGAAGAAATACACGGATTTGTTTGCATGGAGTTATGATGACCTTAAAGAGTATGACACTTCTATCATATAGCATACTATCCCAATTAAACCTGGAGAAAATCCATTTAGGCAGAAGCTTAGGAGGATAAATCTGAAGCTAGTACCTATCATTGAAAAGGAGATAAAAAAGTTGTTTGATGCAAAAATAATTGTGACTCTGATGTTTTCAAAATGGGTAGCTAATTTGGTTCTTGTTAGGAAGAAGAATGGAGAGATAAGACTGTGTGTAGATTTCAGAAACTTGAATAGAGTTTCTTTGAAGGAAAATTACCCGCTGCCGAAGATGGACCAGATCCTACAGAGGATGGTGGGATCAGAGAGAATATCTACTATGGATGGTTTCTCTAGTTACAATCAGGTGAAGGTGTTACCTGAAGACTAGGATAAAACTTCTTTCACCACACCTTGGGGCACCTTCATGTACACAAAGACGTAATTTGGGTTAATGAATGTTGGAGCCACTTTCCAATGTGCCATGGATATTGCCTTTACAGATGAAAGGGGCAAGTTTATGGTGATATACATGGATGATATCATTGTATATTCTTGGTTGGTCAAAGATCACATTAGGAATTTAGAAAGGGTATTCATTAAATGTAGGAAGTATGGCATCTCATTAAATCCGAGGAAGTCAAATTTTGGTCTAGAAGAAGGAAATTTGCTGGGGCATATTATTTCAAAGGAAGGAATCAGAATTGATCCGAACAGGGTAAAAGGCATCTTGAAGGTGGAGCAACTCAGAAGTAAGAAGGAAATATTGTCTTTCATTGTTCAGGTAAATTTCTTGAGAAGATTCATTACTAGCTTTGCCAAAATCCTGATGGACATTACCTATACGCTGAGGAAAGATCGTGAAATCAAATGGACGATGGAAGCCAAGAAATATTTCAAAGACATAAAACAAGCCATTTTGGAAGCTCCCATGCTGGTCATTCCAAACTTTGATAAAGACATTTTAATATTCTCATATTCTTTGAAGCATATTGTGGCAACTATTTTGCTACAGAAAAAATGATCGAGGTGAAGAGCATCCTATAGCATTTTTCAGTAAGATATTGAGAGATGGAGAATTGAAGTATGATATAATGGAAAAACAAGCTTATGCCTTGGTTAAGGCCTTGAAATATTTTAGAATTTACATCCTCCATTCCCATATAATTGCATATGCCCCCAGCAGCATGGTGAAAAAGCATACTTACACAGCCAGATCTAGAAGGGAGAAGAGCTAAATGGATTGTAGTGCTTCTAGAGTATGACATAGAAATTAAGCCCACAAAATTGATCAAGGGGCAAGGATTAGCTAAAATCATGACAGATTCCCATTGCGATTCTCTACAGCTGAATATTTTAGCTGGTTAATCTAATCAGTTGGATGCAGAAGTACCGGTGAAGCCTTATTTTTCTATGTCTCCCTAGTATGCTGATATTGTTTTTGTATTGTAGAATTTACAACCCCCTACAGGGTTAAGCAAAACTAGAGCTAGGTCTGTGAAGTTGAAGGATGCAAAATTTTGTATCATAGAACAATATCTTTATTAGAAATACCCTGGGGGAATACTGCTGAACTGTCTTTTGGAGAATGAAGCTCAACATACAACAAAAGAGTTCCATGAAGGAGATTGTGGAGGGAACCACTCCTGGAAGGTAACCACAAATAAAATTCCGAGGGTAGGATTCTATTGGCCTTTGTTATTCTTAGATGTATATAAGGAGACAACTAAATTCCATCAGTTTCATATTTTTGAGGGAAAAAGGAAAGTGGTTTCACTTCCCCTCAACCCTATATTAGTAGAAGCACCTTTCCAGCAATGGGGGTTGGATTTCATCAGAGAGATAAATCAAAACTCCTCAGGACAACATAGATGGATTCTAACAGGTACTAATTATTTCACAAAGTGGATTGAGGCGGTACCCACTAGTCTAGCTACAGAAGAAGTGATAATGAATTTCATAGAAGAGAATATTTTGGCGAGATTCGGTTTCCCTAAGAAAATCATGACAGACAATGCACCTACGTTCAAGTACAAGAAGATGATCAATTTTTGCTATAAATATCATATAATCCTAAATCATTCTACTGCTTATTACCCACAGGGAAATGGATTGGAAGAATCCTCTAACAAAATTCTGGTGAGGATTATTAAGAAACTATTAGAGGAAAACAAAAGAGCCTAGCACACAAAGTTGAAACATGCCTTGTGGGCTAACAGAATCAGCACAAAGAGGGCTATTGGTATGTCACCTTTTCAATTGGTATATGGAGCTGAGGTAATTTTTCCTACATCTCTAGGTATCCTAGTTATGAAATTATTGCGGGACCGATTAGATGAGCCTAATCCCATTCAAAGAAGGATCAACCAGATTATTGAATTAAATGAAGAAAGGGAAAAAGCCTATGATAAGTTCCAGATACATCAGGAGAAGATGAAGAGAACCTTTGATATAAGAATAAAGGAGGACATTTTTTGGGTCGACGACCTATTGTTAAAATGGGATGCCCCACATGAAGAAAGAGGAAAACATGGAAAGTTCGACCACTTATGGGTGGGTCCATACCTTATTGCAGCACTCAGAGGAGACAATTCTTTCATTTTGCAATATCCAGATGGGTCACAATACGAGGGAGGCCCAGTGAATGGGAGGTTTTTAAAATGTTACCTGGAGTAAAGGGACAAAGTTCCATGTATTATAGTGTAAATATTGATTTATGTTTTAGTCAGTACAGATGGTGAATCAAAAGATTTGAAGCCCGTAGAGAAGGCCCTAAGATCAGAAGAGGTAACCTTTTTCCAATTAGGTTTTTCTTTCAGAAAGTAAAATAAGAAGATGTTGTCAATGGATTCAGTGACTAGTTTATGAGTTCTTTGCTACCTCACTGGGAGGATAGCATCCCTTGTGGAGCTGGTTGTTAGCACCATAATCAAAATTTTTGATTATGAGAGATATATGGGGAAAGGACCCTATTGAATAGGTTATTGGGAAGGAATCCCCTAAGTTGCAAGGGTGTTGAAGGTGCTTGTGAGATGGGATTTTTCCCCTGGGATGATCGACGATAGAAATGAGGTAAAGGGTAGTCTAAACCGATGAACACAATTCAATATGATAAATATTGATGGTGGAAAGGTGTCTTGCGGATCATAGATGCAGGGCAAAGCGGGATGTCGGAATGCGCTAAAGGTATTGAATGGGAGCCATAATAGAAGGTGGAGATTAATCCAAAGACAGATCAATGGCACCAAATCATTTCACGCAGTGAACATGCTCGGACAAAGCCACTTTTCCAAATGGCAAAGTATATTAAAGAGCGGAGATAGCTGATGGCCGAGATAGGAGTACAAGTAGATCCATGGCCATAAATGATTTTGCATCCCAGACTAGCAAGAACACAGTTGTGATTTCAAATAGTGAAAAGTGGTACTGGCCACAAGGATCAACGGTCACTACAAGGGTGGAGATAGATCTGCAGTCGTAGTTTATTTCGTGATCTGAACTAGCGCGGATGAGGTTAGGATCTCAAATCATGAAAAGTGGTAGGGTATGCTCAGATCGATGGTCACGAGGGGAGATCATTCTTGATCGAAGGCAGAGGCAAACCCTCCCAGATTAAGCTACACATGCAAATAGTGAGGAATAATTTGGCATAAAGGGCCTCACATATCAAAGGCTCGGATCGCACAGAGAAAGATCCACGGTGCAAACTACATGGAAAGGGCATAGAGATTATGTAGTATAGAAAGTTATAAAAGGATCTATGTGGATTTGGAAGGGTTTGTCTTTTTCAAAGCCTCAAAATCAATGAACGCCTCGACTGCATACAAAGCGCCAACTCAGACAAACTAGAATACTATGCTAGGAAAGCAAGGTAGGCCCCTGATACTCCCTCAGTGCTATTTGAAAATGGAAACAGTAGAAGTGGTAGATGTGAAAGATAGTGCAGAACTAGAGGTTGCATGTCGGAGGGTAGAGGAAAGTCTTGTAGATGAGAATCTTGAGATTTTCGATACCATCCTGGTGGGGGAAACCATTGAAGCCACTAGGGGTAAATTGGAAGTCCTTAAGGACCAGGGTAGTGATACCTATGGTGTTTTAAAATATTTTTTCCATTTTTTCTTTGTTGACCAAACCCCCCCATTGTCCTGAGTTTGTCAAGTGGTGTGCAGATAATTTCTCTATCATCGAAGGAGTCATTATGAATAGGTCAAAATCCAAAATCCTCTGTTCATTCCAGGCTCCCATTGTCCGTAAAACCCTTCACATCCTAGACGAGTTTGTCAATATATCCCAAAAATACCGAGAGGAAAATATCATACATTTCTTTAGAGAGTCTACCAATGAAAATATGAACCCTTATTGAAGGCCTATTCAAAACCTAATGGTGAATTCATCAGCCTATCTTACCCCATCGAACTTATCCAATTTAATGAAGAAACACAATGGTGTATATCATTGGCCGAGCAGTTTTTAGGTCTAGATTCCAACGGTTATGTCACAGAGTCATTGTTGAGTCTATTGTTCCAGTGCTTTTTGTTGAGAATGTTTATAGCTTATAACGAAGAATACCTACAAGTTCCTGAGTTAGGGATCGCTAGTGATATGGCCAAGGACTACTGTAAATTCATGAACCATCTGATGGCTGAAGTGTACGACCTTTTCTTTCAAGAAAAACCACCTAGGGTGTTTCCTGAGATGAGGAAAATACTGCAATTGTCTCATAGCAAGATGATAGGAGATTGGTTCCTGTCAAAATTCAGAACAATCATAATATTGTACGGCTTTGTGCATCAACCCTACATTCTGCTAGCTTTTCTAACTACCAGGGTTTTCTCCCTGGAATAAATCAGGAAAAGACTCACTGTTGAGGAAGAACACTTTTTGAACTATAAGAAGAGCTAAAATTTGTTTTTCCCCTGGGAAGTGGGACCATACACAGTCAGGAGCAGAGATGCTTTGCCACTAGTTGGAAACTTACTCAAAGACATGGGATTTTATCTAGAACAAGCTATGAATTACGACCCACATCAAATAATTTCCAAAAGAAGGAAGGATCATAAGTGCAAGCGTTTTGAACACATTGAAATACTCGGGCATAGGGAAGCGATAAACTGGGATGATTTCCCTAACCCTACTGTGATGGATGTCATCATAGGATGAAGCTCTGTCTCACCCCTTCCATGGGTAACTTCTCCCCAAAGGGAATTGTCCAAAATAGTTGCAATAGCTGGGAATGTCTCATTGCTGGTCAGCTAATCAGGGAGTTCAATGAAAAGAAAATGTCTAGAGCCTATGGAGAGTGAAGAGGTAGACACTGCCAGCATGCCAAAAAAGAAGAAAACAAAACAAGAGCAGTAGTTAGTGCAAGTTAAAAGGAGAAATAAAAAGGGGTAGATGAAGAAGAAAAATGTGGGGAAAAAACAGGAACAAGAGGATCCTGAAGTAGCCAAGTTGCAAATCTAGGAATATGTATTTGATGGACAGACTCCAAATAGGCATGCCTCTAAATAAGACTAGCTAGACTCTTACCGAGAAAGGGCTGATAAAATTTTTAAGGAGACATCAGAGCTGTACGATGACATAATGCAGTTGACCTACCCAAATGTGGCATAAATACTGTGAGGGATCACTCCACTGACACCCTCAGCTTGGATTTGAAAATGGGAAACAAAGTGTTAGAAGTTAATGTGAACCTCGCGAAGGTTCCCACTACTGACATAATACACCTTAACAGAGAAATCAGAGACATCTTGAATGATAGATTACTGAAATCCACACTACATATGTCCAATATGTAGGCAAGTAAAACAAAAAGCCTAGATCTCTTGAGGAAGGTAAGAGTCAAGAACAAATCCCTCAAGGCCCAAATTAACAATTTGCAAAACGAAGCAGTACAAATAGAGGTTCCAGCACCTGAAGGAGATTTGGCTCAGAAGTTGCTAAACAAGAAAGAGAAGGAGATCCAGATACTAAAAAAGAAGTTGAAAATCCCTTCTACCCAGCTCACTTAGACAGATGAATTCACTGAATTTGAAAAAGAGAAAGATACATTGAAAGCTGAGCTTACAGATTGCAAATCCAATCTACTAAAGCTCGAAGAGAAGGAAAAGCAGTGGGAAGTAGATACCAAGCTACTGAAGGAGAGCGAAAAGAATTAAAGGCTACACTAGCGACAAAGGAAAAAGAGCTTCAGGAAAAATGCAGAGATACTGCAATCCAGCTCGTAAGTGTAGTTGGAGAAGTAGACACCAGTTCTCTTTCTAGAGAAATGTCCCAAATAGGCCTTAAAGATAGAGATATTACTAAGTTAAAGCAGTAGCTTAAGGAGCTGGAGGAGGAGAAGGAAAAGGAGAGACATGAAAAGGAAAGGGTAGGGGAGAAATGTCAAGAATTGATACAACAAAATGCCAAATTAAGCCAGCAGGTGATCGGTAAATCGGCCTTGCAAGGGGCTATACATTTGATCTGAGATCAAATCATTGGAGAGGCTGACAAGTTTAGAACTTATATGGATTTCATCGCAAACCAAGAAAATGCTTTAACAGAGGCCAAGAAAAAGGTTTCGACGATTTTAGGAGAAGTGCAAAAAAGACCTGTGGTAATAGCAGAAAATGTCGTTGCTTTCCTAAGCTACTTATCAGATGATCTGACCAATCAATACAATATCCAAAACAAAGTGGCTATCATCTCCAGTGCTAGGAATTTAATTGCTAAACATAGGATTTTGTACACCATACAAGCCAAGATAGATATTATTGAGAGCAAGGTCAAGGAGGTGATCCGGTTGTTCAAGGCCCTAGTAGACAGAGGGATTCCTTTCTTCTGGGAAGAGAAAGGATCCTTGTTGTCTCAAAAGGAGTATCTGCATTGTTTGGTTAATTGTTGATCCGACAACAATAAGTTTTGAGACATGCAACAATCCTTGTTAGGTAGGACCATATGTGATAAGCTGGCCAGGGACTTTGAACTGCTATTTGACTTTAAAGCCACCTGTGCCAAAGCACCTGAGACCTCATACCCAAAAAATATGGAACTCAAAGTGCAAGCATTGGACATGGTGGTTGCAACTTTGCTTGGTCTTGAAAAATGGAGGTCAATTCAGTAATATGGGTCGAGCAAGTTTAAGATGCAACCATAGAAGTGGCAATGATAGTATGCAGGAAATTTGCTCCGTGGACACACCCCTCTAGTGGTCATCTCTCCTAGAACTTTGTACAACTGGAACTCACCTAATGGAAGCATAAAAGGCTCTTACACATATTTTCTCTCATAGTCCATAGTTCATTTTTCAATTTTTTATGTAAATCGTGGCAGATATGTCACATTAGAGTTTGTTAGAAGTTGTTTTTTAGTTGTAACAAATTTTGATTCCCGAGACATTGGATTGGAAAGTCTCAAATATTATAAATATACCTCCTGGAGAAGGAAAAAACATTGGAACCGATGTAATTTTGCAATGTGTGTTTTCAAGAGTTTTTAATAAAGTTGTAGAGCCGAAGTCGGAATTTTACACAAGGATTCATGTGTTGTTTGTGTTACAATCTGTTGCTTCCTTTCTCATGTGACTGTTTTTCTAGTTTATCTCTCCCATTATGTTTTCTTTCATGTCTGAAATAAGTGTATAACAGTTTGGAATTCATACATGCTATGCTCCATCTGTTGTTTCAGATATCCACTAAAGCTTTCTTCTAAAGTTAATGCATAATTCATTCTCAAATGCTCTGTATTGATGGTATGTTCATGTTCTTCTTTTCCACCAGAAAATTATGATTTGACTGTGGATGAATGGTTATATTGCCTTTGTGTTAAAATTTCCTGCATAAGTTTTATTTATTTCTATTACACATCTTGACTCCATCTCCCAATGGTTATATGTCCTGTTTCAACCAATCTTACAAGAAATTCATATTTTCACTTGTACATATCTGGAATTGTTAATATTTGGTGAGATATCCCTCTCAAAAGAGTAGAAGTCCAGTTCTCTCTTCAAAAGTGGTTTTGCTATTACCTCGGAGCGAACCTTCTACAACCTTTGGTTCAATTCCAGTGCTAACAGGTTGTTTCTCAACATTTGGCCTTAGGAAGAAATGGTGGAAATATTAATCACTACTGGATGATAAAAACATGATGGTCATGTTGATAGAATACCTAACGATCAAGTGGAATGGATCCATGGACATGGAGCAGATCATGCGTACCTATCTCAACCAGACCGAACAACACCTGAGCACCCTAGAAATGAATTTCAATTGGTGGCATTATACTATTTTTGACAGCAAGGATAACAATGAGGGTGGTAGAAACATGGAACAGCAGGGTAAGGGTGGTGAGACATCAGTAGTTGCAAGAAAATCCACTTCTCTGGTACAGGAACACCTAGAGAACACTAGGATAACGACGTCGATAAAGTGCGTCCATGAAGATTCAAACCGTGCCATTTCTGCTCAACCGCTTCAAGAGCTGCAACCTACCAGTCAGTGAAATTGTGAGGATGAGTATGGGCCTTTTCCGATCTTGGAGGAGATGCTGGATGCAATAGATGGAGATGCTACACCCTATACACTTCACTTCCATCCCCGGTTCCTTCTATGACTCACAGTTTTTCTGGTTTTCTCTGTTTTACAAATGTTTAATTTTCATGTCAGTCCACAACCTCTTTTTAATTTGTAATATGTCGGTTGATTTGCATAGCTTTTGGAAGAGAGGAAATTTTTCCTTTCTGAAAAAACCCAACAGGAACTCTAGTATTTTTTACATAATGGACGAGTGGAATAATAGTCTTAGGCCGCCATAGAAAGACTTTGATGCTCTGTACTTTGTTTTATTTTCTCTGTTAATATGAATTTATGTTGCTTCTTACAAGAAAAAAGGTACAAAAAGGGAGGTATATTAGAAAAAAGGGTGACAAAAAGATGGCATCTTTTAGACTTATCATCTCCCCCAGTCTAGTTTCATTGCATGTCCTCATGCAATAAAGTAATTTTGAGTTGAGGGGTCAGGTGGCCAAGACACAGAAGGGGCCTTGCTCCAATTGTAAGAAGGATGCCTTGGTTCTTTATATATATAGTATCCCAATATTTGACTTGTATTAGCCCAAAATTCCTCTTCTTTGGTTTCCTTAATGAGGAGCCATAAAATAGGGAAGTGAATTCTGAGCATGATCCATTGTATTTCATATGCTTTGAGGAAATCCATATACTGTTGGGAATAGTCCAGTGAAATTTCAAACCTTGAGTAAGAGAAGGGACATTATCATTTGAATTCAGTAAGTATCACATTACTTTGTTTATCAAGGAATAACATAGTTTCAAGTGGATCCTGAGATGTCATTCTCTTACATGTTGAAATAGTTGTGCCTAAGATTCCTAAAAAGAAGAAACTAACTTGTCATTCTTAAGCATAACAACTTTTTCAATGATTATCATGGTAGGGTTGGGGCTTCCCTTGACCCATAAACCCTCATTTATTTATATAAGGTCTTGTTGAGAGAGTTTCTTGATCCAAACAATATGATTCTTTATGAATGACACAAAGGCCCGAAGTTGCACATCTCTTACGAATGGGCTAGGATCCTAATTATCCTATCCTTTAAAAAAAATGTTAAACTAATATAATTCATAGATAAAATGTTGATATTCCTCTTGCACACATGTATGTATAACCTAGTATGTATCCAAAATACCAAATGATTCCCTTGATTCTCTTCTTTTCATTTGAAAGGATATCATGCTTTCCTTAAAAAAAAGAGATTATATAGGGGAGGGATACTTACATCCTATCATGGTATTTTTGACTAAATTTTCATTGATTCCAATAGGTGTGTGTTAGTGTGTCTTTGTGCCACTTGAGGATCCCTTCAAGGTTAGAATTTTTTCAATGTCAAAGGAGACCTTTGTACCTTTTCCAAGCCCAAGTCTGAAGCCCTTGGATCCCTTGGGGCAATGCCAAAATCCCTATACACCCTTTAGAGCATTTAAGTTACCCTAATTTGTTTCTATGGTTCCCCAATTGTTTCTTTGGATTCCACAGTACCACAATATATGACCTAGTACCCTAGAAAGAGTCCTTGGTGGGTTGAAGAAGTGCAAAACTTCAAAGAGTCCAAATGACCCATTATGTGGTCATTTGTGTTTTGAATGAGGTCATGGTACCCTAGGAGAAGTCTAGGCACCCCCACACCTTGGTACCATTGATATGATAAGTATATGGTGGCGAAATCCTCCTTGTTTATGTTAATTATGTGTATGTGAAGTCCATTGAATCCCCCATGCCTTTGATGGTTCCCATTAAATCCTTTGACCTTGGAACTTATGCATAAGGTAACATGGTCTTCGTCACTTTTATGTGTGGAGTCTTGATGTCCTATTTAAATTGAAGGATTTAAGGGTATTAGACAAATAATTTGAAAATAAAACCATAATAGAGAGATATTTCTCATCAATCAATTTTTGTTGATATGTGGAGCATCTTCTAACTCCTTACGGTTGAAGAGATATGAATTTTTTAAGTTGGTGTACCCCACCTTTTTGGGTGAGCCGACCAAACAAAAGAGAATTTAATTATTTGTAATTTTGAATTACATGTAGGCCCAAGGTAATAAATTTCATCCACAACCTATATAAATAGAATATCAAACATTTCATTTTTTCATCATCAATTCTCTCAGGAATTTCATAACTCTTGGAGAAAAGTGCGAAATTTTCTGAAGGAGAAATTTTTGGGTGTCTTCACTAAAATTTACATAACGTTCTCATATGGAATCGGAACTACAAATTCTTGTCTCGTTGGAAAGATTGTAAAGAGGGCTATGTGATGACGGGATATAGATTTTATTTTGGTTTCTCTATGGTTTATTCATAGTTTTATCTTCGGAAAGGTATGGTTCATTCTTCTAGGTTTCTCTTGTGATGGCACATGTTTCTCATGGATAGAGTTCATATTTGATCTGAGTATGTGAGCCTCTTTATTGGTATATATATTTGGAGTCATTATGGAGGATATGATGATGATGTTGCATACCTTTATGCTATTATATGATACACTTTACGATGATAATGCATGTGATAATGATGTACACTCTATGAAGTTGATGCACTCCTATAAAATATGATGTACATGCATACCATAGTGTGATGATGCTCTCCTATGAATTATGATGTATACTTGATGTTTATGATGCATGCACCGTGAAACTGAGATGATGATGATGATGTATATTTTATGATGAGGATGCATGCCCTATGACGATGTGTTGGAATATATTAAACCCACTCACAACTTAGGATAAAATAATTAATCATTATTTGATTAATTATTCACCCACTAGCTTAATTAGTTGGCATCCACTTGCACCTTGAAGTCAATGCATGCCATCCATATCCTAGGAATGATTTATTTCTGATTCTGGGTTCATCTAGAATTAGTATACAGGACCTTATAGCAGATTCTGCTTTTTTCTGCTTTTTCTGTTTTTTCTGCTTTTTCCTGCTTTTCTATGGATAAGATAAAAGCTAGTCAACTAGGAAATTGGGAGCTTTTGTTTCCAACCCATCCTACATTATTTTTTCTCCATTTTCTAGGATTATAATGTTATTTCCATCTCCTTGACAACTCACTCATGCTTTTTCCAACTTGTGAGGTCCTTGATAGATTTAGCAAGTGCTTTATCCACCTATGGGGGTTTGCTATATTTTGGTAAGTCAGCCTTTTTGAGCTTTATGAGTTGTTTCCATACAATTAGACTTCCCCATGAGGGATTTACTATTTATGTACTCTATTATTCATAATTATTCAATGGAAGGATACAAATCAATATTCATCTCTTCATTCATGTGATTCAGTCTCTTTTCTTCTCTCTTATTTTCCTATGTATGCTTGTGAAAATTCTTAGTAGCGAGATCTATTTCCTGTGCTTCTTCTTAGCATCATTGCTCATAGAATTAATCTATTATTTCTACATGGTATCAGAGCTACAAGTTTGATCAAGTTCTACAAAGTTGAGGAGCGCTTCCAGTCTCCTATCCCTCTTTGAAGAAGAGCTTGTCTAGCTTACAAGATTTTCTCCTAGTTTGTTTTGCAGGTTGTAGAGAGTATCTCTTAGATAATATCAACAACTTCAATATGGATTCAAAAGTTCCTTTACCATCTCCTTTCAACTATGCTGATTGGAATCCAAAGATGAGTGCATACTTGAAGAGGCAATGTCTCTTTGATGTCTCCATTGGTGCATTGAGTGAACCTGAGTCTTATGAAGAGAAGATTGATTGGCTAAATAATTGTGATAGAGATTATGGAATTATGTGTTTGGGAATGTCTCCAAATATATATCATCTCATAGATTCTGCTGAATATCCATTTGAGCTTTATAAAATTTTGGACAAATCTTTTGGTTTGCAGGAAATTGAAGATGAAGCATGGAGCGAACCTAGCATCTCCTCTTGTTCTCTTTCTCAAGATTTCTTGGCCTCTACATTCTCTAATGAAGTTGATCATGATGAATAAGTTTCTCATACAGTTCATGTTGCTGCTGCCCTCTTTCATTCGAATGCTTCCTCCTTCAATGAAGAAGCAAATATTGAAGAGCCATCTTTTTCTGTGTCTCTTGAAGGTGATTTTTCTTCTTGTGATACTATTGATGAAAAATAAGTAACATATGGAGATGCTGCTGATATTGATTATGATCCTATAACCCATTAATTTTTATCTCAATATCCTATCTTAGATTATGAGATCTATGTGCCAAATCCTTCACACCTCTTGCTTACCTCTCTCATTGATGGTGCGCAACCCAGTGACTTCCAGGATGTTTGCTTTGCCACATCAAGCCTTATTTGTGTCATACCACTTACCTTAATTGATATCATGTGCTTCAGCATATCCTTCTTTGTTCTTGGCATCAATACTCAGAGACTTCTTGAATATTGTGAACATCTCATTCTGCCCATCCATCATTCATATTTTTACACTTATCAGTTTTTCCCAGTTGCTCATAATTTTCCTAGTCTAGCCCTATATCCTCATGGAGCCATTGAAGAATTTGTCCTTGCTGTTCCATATGTTAATGTTTCTGATATATCAGAGTTTTATCAGCGTCATATCAGATCTATACAGGTGCTACATTAGATTGGAAGATTGACATGTGATTCACATCACAATTTTGCAGCTATTCAGGGAATTGGGTGTGAAATAAATTGTCTTATTTTTTGTACTCTTTGGAAAGGAGTATGCACAGATCTCTTTTCCATTTCAGATTATGTTTGCAGATCAGAGTTTGACAGCAGCAAGAAGCATTCAGATAATTCTCCTACTTCATCATATGATGAGATACAAGGAGTCTCTCCTCTTCCTTCTTGCAGGTTCTACACTCCAGTGCATGATCATGGAGTTCATGATTTATTCAGCAAGTCCTTCATCCAGAAGTAGTTCATTCAAATAATTAAAGTGAATATGAAGATATGTTAAAGACATATTTCAAATTTTGTGCCTTGTCCTATCTTGAGGGAGGATTTTCCCCATGTGGTTTTGCCTCTTTCCTCACTTTTCTGGACATAATAATTGTAAAAGGGTGACCATAGCCTCGTTGCTGGGCCCTATATGCATCCATATGAATCCATATTTTGTTGTCATACCATCATAAAGTCAGACTTATAGGGGGGTGTTGGAATATATTAAACCCACTCACAACTTAGGATAAAATAATTAATCATTATTTGATTAATTATTCACCAACTAGCTTAATTAGTTGGCATCCACTTGCACCTTGAAGTCAATGCATGCCATCCATATCCTAGGAATGATTTATTTCTGATTCTAGGTTCATCTAGAATTAGTATACAGGACCTTATAGCAGATTCTGATTTTTTCTGCTTTTTCTGCTTTTTCCTGCTTTTCTATGGATAAGATAAAAGCTAGTCAACTAGGAAACTGGGAGCTTTTGTTTCCAACCCATCCTCCATTTTATAGGATTAGCATGTTATTTCCATCTCCTTGACAACTCACTCATGCTTTTGCCAACTCGTGAGTTCCTTGATAGATTTAGCAAGTGCTTTATACACCTATGGGGGTTTGCTATATTTTGGTAAATCAGCCTTTTTGAGCTTTATGAGTTGTTTCCATACAATTCGACTTCCCCATGAGGGATGTACTATTTATGTACTCTATTATTCATAATTATTAAATGGAAGGATACAAATCAATATTCATCTCTTCATTCATGTGATTCAGTCTCTTTTCTTCTCTCTTATTTTCCTTTGTATGCTTGTGAGAATTCTTAGTAGCAAGATCTATTTCCCGTGCTTCTTCTTAGCATCATTGCTCATAGAATTGATCTATTATTTCTACATGATGATGCATACCTATGATGATGGTGCATGACGATGCATGCCTTATGTTCAATGAATGCAGAGCAAAATTACTTTTTTAGTAATTGTGTATGATGTGAACAATGATGCACATGAGAAGTGCATGGAAGTGAAATGACTTGCTGGTATATAGGGATGATTTGGTAGTGATCAGAGTGAAGAGGTTATCAACAACAGATTCATTGTTTGGTTTGATATGTTCACAAGTTCAACAATCTTTTTATTATCTGGGTGGTAGGACAGGGCAATGAAATAGGGATGTAGCCTTGTTCTAGTTGTAGATGGAAAATTGAAGTATTTGTAATAAGGGGGTTGTTGCCTCCTTCCAATTATTTATGGAAAACTATTTTAAAAAGGATTCCATGGTTTTTCCCCCAGGACTTGGGTTTCCACGTCAAAAAATATTGTGTAATGTGCAGCTTGTTATATTTAAATGATGATATGTTGTGATTGGTGATCAACAATTTACTTTTGATTAAAATTTTAAATAGTAAAAATACTGATTCATGCCCCCTTTAGTATTTCAACAATTGGTATCAGAGTAGGTTCATTTAGAACAGACTAACTGTTGTAAGGTAATCATGGGAAATTTTTCTAAACTGAGCAAAACTGGAACTCCCTTGTTTGATGAAAGTAACTATGCATTCTGAAGCATAAGGATGAGAGCCTTCATAGAAGCTCAAGGAATAGAAATATGACAAAGTATTGAGAATGGGTACAAGGTACCACATACCCTACCAACAGATGCAATTGATTTGGCTCAATACAACAAAATTTCAAAGGCCAGAAATCACCTTCTAGGTGATATAAATGAATATGTCTTCAACAAAGTGATGCACTGCCTCTCTGCAAATGAAATTTGGGACAAACTCCAAACCACATATGAAGGATATAGTAAAGTAAAATAATCCAAACTTCAAACATATAGAGGTCAATTTGAACATCTAAGGATGAATGACACACGAATTACGATGAATACATTGCAGCTTACATTCTCTGTGTGGATCAACTTGTGAATACCATCAGAGGATTGGGTGAAGAAGTTTATGAGGCCATAGTGGTTCAAAAATTTCTGAGGTCTCTTCCCAAAAGGTTCAACCCTAATATCTCTGCTCTAGAATGAAGAACAGATCTGAAGACTATGATGGTTGAGCAACTGCATAGAACTCTTATTGCTTACGGAATGAGAATTGAAGATGAAGACACACTACGAAAGGAAGCAGATTTTAAGGTCTCATCCAAACAAGATGGGAAGAACAAATCAACAAAGGACAAGCCAACAAGTGATTAATCTGATAATGAAGAAATAACTAACTTTGTTTAGATATTGAAGAGAGGCACTGACAAATACAAAGGTAAGTTACCTCTTAAAATGCTTCTCATGTGGAAAGATAGGTCATTTTGTTGCTAAATGTCTGTATGAAAAGAATTCATATAGTGATGAGGATGACGGATCTAAACTCTAAAAGAAGTACAATAATTACAAGAATAAGAACAGAAGGAAGTTTGCAGAGAATAAAATTCCTTATACAAAAAGGGACAATAGCTCATCTAGTGGTGAATCCAACAATGACAGTGGCAGTGATTATGATGATGATGGTGAACCATATAAGGTACTCTTTATGTCAATAAACTCATATGAGGATCCTAATGGTAATGAAGAATCCGAAGATGAAGGAGAAGTAGATCTTGAGGAAGAAATTGTAAGTGCCTTAAAAGAGTTGAAGAAATCCATGAAGGAAAACAAGATGCTTAAGGAAGAGGCACAAGGGTTTGAACAAACCATTGTTGACTTGAAGACCAAATTGGAAGAAGCTAAAATAAATGAAGACTCTCTTACTGAAAAATTAATGGAAAATATAAATAAAAGGAAAATCATGAGGCTGAGATAGTATCTCTGAAGAACAAGTTGTAGATGAAAGATACCACAAAAGGTTATGAAAACAACTCCAAGGTTTTAGAAAAAATCATCAACAATTAGAAGCCATTATTCGACAAGACCAATATAGGATACAAGAAGAATACCAATGAAGCCTCAATCTCAATGTTGCCAGATAACGAAAAGAAGCCAAGAAATAATGTAGAAGTTGTCAAGGACTCCACAAATAAATAAGAGACCGAATGTCATCCAGATCAACCCCTTATCATAAATAGGGCCAACGGAACAACCAGATCTCAAAAAAGCACCTCCTTCATATGTTCCCAGGTATGGATACCTCTTTTATGGGAATTGCTTTACATGTGGAAGATTTGGACACAAAGTTGTAAACTTCTTTCAAAGAAGAAACTTGGAAACAATGAATAACCTTGCAAGCCTAAGACTACCACAATACAGTAATAGATTTGGTGCCTTAGAGATCATGAATGTTACAAGTGTAACAAATTTGGAAATATAGATAGAGATTGTAGAATAAAGATACCAACAATAAGAAATGAGGACATTCCCAACAAGGTATGGATCAAACACAATAACAAAAACAAATGTGGAATTTCTCTTCAAGCTCAGAATTACAGCTATGGTAAATGGTATGTTGATAGCGGTTGCTCCAAGCATATGAAAAGTAACAAAGATGATTTTGTCAGTATTGAAAAAGATAAAGGATATGTATCATTTGAGAATAACAATTCAACAAAAGTATTGGGAAAGGGCATAGTAAAGCTCGAAAGTAAAAAATCCCTGGCTGAAAATGTCTTACTTGTAGACAACATGAACCATAATATGCTAAGCATTAGTCAGATGTGTGATCAAGGACATGAACTCACCTTCAACTCAAAAGGATGCAAAATAAGGAAGCATGGATCAAGGAAATTAGTAGCCACAACCACTAGGACTCTAAACAACATATAAGTGTTGGATGAGATTGAGTCAGAGAAATGTCACTTGGGAAAAAAAGATGAAAGCTAGCTTTGGCACAGAAGAATGGGACATATACATTTTGACAACTTGGTCAAAGTTTAAAAAAACCAAGTAGTTCAAAATATTCTAGAAGTTACAAAGTTCACTAGATATGTATGTGAATAATGTCAACATGGAAAAAAAATAAGAGTACACTTCAAGACAAAAGAGAATTCTTCTACAAAACCATTGGAGCTCGTTCACATTGAACTATGTGGACCAACAAAGAGAAAAGGAATGAATGGTGAAAAATATTTCATGTTTCTTATTGATGACTACACCAAGATGACATGGTTATGTCTTCTCAATAGGAAGTTAGAAGATTTTGGATACTTCAAAACATTCAAGGAACTGGTTGAGAATCATATAGGATCACGAATCAAGTGCCTCAAATATGCCAATGGTGGAGAATTCACTTTAGATGAATTCAACAAGTACTGTAAAGAGAATGGAACAAGGAGATAATTTTTAGTAGCCAGAACACCTCAACAAAATGGAGTTACTGAAAGAAATAATAGATCGGTAATGGATATGGATCGAACCATGTAGAATGAATCCAAGTTGAATGAAATTTTTTTTGGGACACACAATTCATACAACAGTACACACCTTGAATAGAGGATTACTGAGAAGAAAAAATGATAAAAATCCTTATGAGATATGGATAGGAAGAGAGGAAAATGTATGACACTTAAGAATTTTCGAAAGCAAGTGCTACATCAAAAGAGAAGGTTGGAAAATTTGACTCTTGAGTAGAAGAGGGAATTTTTGTTCGATATTCAAGCAAAAGGAAAGCTTACAAATGATACAATTTGAGATTATACAAGGTGATCGAAAGTACGTGAAGATAGATGAGGGAATACTAACATCATCCAGAGAGGACTCGGAAGAATCAGACGATGAAGAAGAAAATTAAAATGGAAGAACAAATAGATGAAGGAAAACTCTCAGAAGATGAAGAACAAAATCAGCCAACTATGTAACAAGAAGAACAAAAGGATCAACAGATACCTAACAATATGTGCCAGAAAAATAATCCATTAGATCAAATTATTGGTGATAAGGATGTTGGAATAGGAACTAGAATAAGACTATCCAGAAGAAATGAGCAGGTACACTTCTCTCTATTGTCTACAAATGATCCAGGAAGTTTTGCAGAGGCCAATACAGGTAATGGGTCAAAGAAATGGAATAATAATTAGATCAAATTGATAAGAATGAAACATGGTAACTTTTTCCTAGACCAAGAAAAAAGAATGTGATCGACACAAAGTGGGTTTTCGGATACAAAATGAATGAATATGGACAGGTGATCAGAAACAAGGCTCGATTGGTTTGTAAAGGCTATGCTCAAATCAAAGGAATAGACTTTGAAGGAAATCTTGCACAAGTAGCCAGAATGGAAGCTATCTAAATGATATTGTCTTATGCTTGATCCAAATACATCAAAGTGTATCAGATGGAAGTAAAATCAACTTTTCTAAATAGGGAATTAGAAGAAGAAGTTTACATCGAACAACCAAAAGGATTTAAACTTTCAGAAAACAAGGACTATGTATGCAAACTCAAAAGGGCTTTATATGGGCTAAAGCAAGCTCATAGAGCTTGGTACTCCAGATTGGACAGGTACTTGCAACAAAAAAAATTAAGAGGGGAAGTGCAGATAGCAATTTGTATATAAAGTAGGAAAATGAAAACATACTCATCATTGAAGTTTATGTCGATGATATCATCTTTGGAAGTGTTGATGATTCACTGAGTCAAAAATTTACTTAGGACATGAAGAAAGAGTTTGAAAATTCATTACTCGATGAATTGACCTTCTTCTTGGGACTCCAAATATATCAAAGAACAAAAGGAATTTTTATTGCTTAGACAAAATACATCAAGGAAATGTTAAATAAATTCTAGATGGAAGATTGTAAACTTGTGAGTACTCCTATGATCACCGGTTGTAAACTCAACAAGGAAGATGCATATAAAGAAGTTGATCAAAGGATCTATAGATAAATGATTGGTATTATACTATATGTAACAAACTCAAAAACATATGTGATGCAGGTCGTTTGACAAGTTTCAATATTCCAATATGATCCAAAGGAAACTCACATTATATAAGTTAAAAGGATCTTCAGATATCTCAAAGGGACTATGGAATTTGGACTTTGGTATCCAAAAGGAAATAAGATAACATTGATAGCTTATTCAGACACATATTGGGAAGGATGTGTTGACGATAGAAGAAGAACTAGTGGAACAACATTCTTTTTAGGAAATTTTCTAGTATCTTGGTCGAGCAAAAATAAGTCTTCAATGTCCTTATCAACTACATAAGTAGAATATATAGCAGTAGCAGCTTGTTGTACTTAGATTCTTTCGATGAAGAAAAGCCTGCAAGACATACATGTGACATGTGATGAGCCAATTCCAATTCTATGTGACAATATGAGTGCCATCAGTATCTCCAAGAATCTAGTCACGCACTCCAAGACCAAGCACATTCCTACCAAGTTTCACTTTCTTTGGGAACAAGTCACAGAAAAGAATATCAATTTAGAATATATTGGGACAAAAGAATAGATTCTAGAGATATTTATGAAGCGTCTCCCAAGAGAGACTTTTGAGTACCTCCGAGAAAAATTGGGATTCATACTATCTCCTAATTGAATTGATCCATCTTCAACAACACATTAGCATGACAGGGGGAGCAATAATACTACAAGGAGTAACCTTTTCCATTGATGCCAAAGGGGGAGAAAAATTTGAACAAGGAAGGTAAAGGAATGCTGCTCAAAGGGGGATATTTGTGAACAAAGGAAGCTCTTTATAAGGGGGATCTTTGAAGTTTTGATCAATGACAAAGGGGGAGATTGTTGACTAAATTTTCATTGATGCCAATAGGTATGTGTTAATGTGTCTTGGTGCTCCTTGAGGAGCCCTTCAAGGTTATAATTTTGTCAATGTTAAAGGAGACCTTTTGACCTTATCCAAGCTCAAGTTTGAAGCCCTTGGATCCCTGGGGACAATTCAAAAATCCCTATACACCCTTTAGAGTGTTTAAGTTCCCCTAAGTTGTTTCTATGGTTCCACAGTTGTTTCTTTGGATTCCCCAGTACCACAACCTATTCCTTTGTACCCTAGAAAGAGTCATTGGTGGGTTGAAGAAGTGTAGAACTTCAAAGAGTCCAAATGGCACATTATGTGGTCATTTTTGTTTTAAATGAGGTCATGGTACCCCAAGAGAAGTCTAGGAACCCCCACACATTGGCACCCTTGATATTATAAGTATATGGTGGAGAACTCCTCCTTGTTGATGTTAAGTATGTTGATGATGTCCATTAAATCCTTTGACCTTGGAACTTGTGCATACGGTAACATGGTCTTTGGCACCTTTATGTGTGGATTCTTGATGTCCCCCAATTTAATTTTCCAAATACAACCATTCTTAAAATCCAATTTATTTCCAAAAACAATAGTAATTAAACAATTCTACCTTGTTAGAGATTTGGATGAAGTGATTCAAGTGTAAATCCAACTTAAGGGAAGAATGGTTTAATTTGGAAAACTTGGGTGAAGCTCTTGTAGATATTCCACCTAATAGTAGAATTAATTTTCTCCTTTGTGGGGAGAATGTGGGACAGGGCATTAAGTGAGATTGAGTAAGGTGAGATGAAATCAATGAAAATAATACTTCTCAACTTAAGAAGAAACTATGGATCATAAATCCAACAAGGGATCTAACCTGTTTCGTCAAGGATGGAAGTATCTCAAAAGAGAAGAGTGTCAAAAATGGGTATCTGTAACATATTGAAGGGGAGTCTACCATATGTCATACTCTATGAAGATATATTATAACTATGAATGTTGTCTCAAGGTGAAATGAGTATGAAAAAAACTATACCCATACAATATACCAATGAATGCTCCTTTGCATTGAATACAGCACTAGAGCATAATAGTTTGTGTTATCACATGGAAATTCCTAAGATGAAAGAATCCAAAGGTGTTAGGATGAATTCAGGAAGTAGGTCCACATCACTGCTTTAACATCCTCTTAACTAATAATTGGTGCATTTCCAAATCAAAGAGGTTATCCCTAAATGACTTTATTATTAAGGTATGAAATCTAGGGGGAATGTAATACCTCATGATGATGTCATCAGTCTAATTTTCATGGATAGGTCTAGGGATTTTAAAGTCCTATTCATGGCTATGATAGCATTGTTAAATGTGTTCCATGGTTTATCTTAATCTATCAATTGTACCATTGATGGATTCCTTTACAAATAATGCTACTTCTAATTTCTAGTTATCCCTTGTATTGAGAAGAATGAGACCATTATTGGTGCTCCCACAAGTCTAAGAAAATTTTATATTATCATTGTTGTGTTTATGGTAGAAACTTGTGGTTATAAATGGAATCAATTTTGCAATTATAATCTATAATTTTCTTGAAACTAGGATGAGAATCTAAATATGAATACTCAAATATGTGAATAATAGATATTCTAACACTATATCTACTAATATTAATGCTAAAATATGTCTACTGGCCACTTGTCTTAAAAATTAAGGTAGAATGGCGGAGTGGCTCTCTGAAATGCGACTAGGGTTTCCCTAGCCGCCGCCTCCCTTGCTATGTAGAGCTGAGTTCTGGCTGGATCGTTGGCTACCGCCTCTCCTCGTGTCTCAGCGTGGGGTTCCCTTTGGCTGCAGCTTCTCTTCATGGTCTCAGTGTGGAGTTTTCTCTAGCAATGGGCTCTCATGCCCATCTCGCCACCTTCAAGGCCCTTGTTCAAGCTGCAGCCCCTTAGGTAGCTTCTCACACTTCATCCAAGTTCATGAAAAAGATGGATGAGATCCCTTCTCTGGAGCTCTCTCCTTTAGATCCATGCCAGAAATCACTCACCCTCTCTGAGAAATCCCTCATTGGTAAGTTCACAGGGTTGTGGTCCAGCCCTAAGGTGGCGGAGCTCTGGATTGCAGAACATTGGAACCCTCTTCTGCAAGGACAGGTCTCTCTCTTTGTAGCTCGACGAGTTTTGTTTTCGTGTTTTCGAACAAAGAAGAAAGAGACCTAGTCTTTCATTCGGGTCCTTTCTTCATGGGTTTGAGAGGTCTATTCCTAGCCCCATGGTCTCTAGGGTTTAACCTAGACATAGATATTATTTCCACTCCAGTATGGGTAAGACTCCCTAACCTCCCTCTTCATATTTGGGGAAAAGCACTCTGATTGACATTGGTAATAAGCTAGGACGCTATCTAGATAGTGCAGAACCAAAAGGGGGTCAGTTCAAATGTGCCCATATCTGCGTAGAGGTGAATCTAGAAAAAAGGCTCCTGGAGGCCCTAAAGCTTACATTAGGAGAATGGAGCCACAATCAAGAATTGGATTACGAGCATATCCCATTCAAATGCAACTTCTATCATGTATACGGTCACTTCGCCAAAAGTTTCCCCAAGCTTGCAGAATCACAGAAACCAGCAAATCTCCCAGCTTCCAAAGATACAGAGTTCTAGACAGTTTCTAATCGACGACATCCTCCCTGATGAAAGGAGCCTCAAGCTTCTCAGCACAAGGTTTCTCCTCAAGATCATTCTCCTCTTGCAGATACTCCACGCCCAGAAAACAAAAATAGTTTTGAAGTTCTTCAGGAAGATGAAGTACAAGAATTTGAAGATGCAAATGTCCTGGAGCAGGGCATCCTTGGTCCCCTTGGATCCTTGGAGGTAGATGAACAAGCTTCTCCAAAACCTGCTTCTTCACGTTCTAAGAAAGACCCCAATGCTTTGATTCACGAGATCCCAGCCCATGCAATATTGGCATCCTCGGTCCCTTCGTCAGAGGAAACCTTGGAATCCAAATATTTTTCAGCTCCTTCTCCACCCCTCACCAGAGGGTAAAAGACAAACAAAGAACGTAGAGAAAAGGAAGCAGCCTAAAACATCAGCTCGAGTTCCCAGAAGAAATTGGACCCTTTCATTAAGGGGCATTTCTCCTCTCCGCCTATTTAATGTTTTGTTTCTATATTCTTCTGTGCTCACAATTCGTGAGAGTCTACTCTTGCAAGCAATTTTTTTCTTGGAATAGCATCACAAGCATTTGGGATTCACTTCTCAAAGTACTCATAAGAAGGATGACTGTTCTAATAGAGGTCATCAGCTTTCTTTTTCTGAATTCCCTTTTGTACACCTAGCTGGGCTACAACCATTTTTAATCAATCAAAATTTCCAGTTTATGTTAAAAAATAAATATTAATGCTAAAATATGTGAATAATAGATATTCTAACACTATATCTACTAATATTAATGCTAAAATATGACTAAACAAAACTAATTTTGAAAACTTATATAATTTTGGATGTGAAATTTGAATTTAGATGTTTGAATTTGTTTTTTTTTCAAACTCATCTAAAACTTACTAAAAACATATCCAACTCTTGAATAACTGGAGAAATCTCAAATGGGTTGGATCCAATGGTGAGGAATGAGGAGTTTCTCACCATTTACCAAGATTTAATACCCATTAGTTCCCATTATATCCCCTCGAGGTTTCTATTGTTGGGACAAAAAATCATACTCACAACCAAATAATATTCATGCCTTACAAATTTTCATGGGAGAGTCATCTTACCTGAAAATGTTTCTTGCATAAATTTTCCATGTCATTTTCCCACTTATTGCATTTAACTATGACCAAGACGAATTGAATTAGTAAGTTTTGTAGCCAAAAACATTTAAAGAGATCAATAATTAAGTAATTACAACTCTTACACTCATCCGAAATAATCATAAATCCTTTAAGATTGAAGTGGATGCCTCTCGACTTGCAATAGGCATAGTTTTGATGTAGCAACATAGAACCATTTTATACCACTTTGAGAATTTTTAAAGCACTGTTCTAAATTATTAGGTGTATTAATATTAGATATACACACTAATTGAAGCACTAAAGCATTCATGGAATTATTAGTTCTGAAAAAAGACATTCACAAATACCATAGCTCTGAAAATTAATGAACAACAATTCAATACAACAAATAGCAGGCCTAGGCACTCTTATAACCTCCTATAATAAATCCAGGCAATTTTAAAATGGTAATAAAGCATGGAAAGGATTATTCCTCCAATTTGGGTTAACAAACAGACCTAAAGGGAAGTTCTGGATAGTTTATGGCACACTTGATAGTTTGGAAAACAATTTTAGGCATCATAAACCAGATATGGGCATTGAACAAAAGGAGTGACTTGTGGTGGTTATTTTGTGCTTAGGTCGGGCCTTAAAAACAAATAAATATTCAACTCCTAGGAATTGTTCCAATTTATATTTTAAGTGGTGGTTTATAATATAATCATTGACACCAATGTTTTTATCATTCCATTGTAGAAACTGACACAACATAGGGAAACATGTTGGTTCCAATATAGACTTGTAAAAAATAAGACTCATTACTCCCTGCCAACAAATCAAATGCACATTCCCGTTAGATCTTCCCTCATGATGACCAAGGAACAACAACCTTCACTAGATATGCAACAAGCCCAACCTATATCAATAGCATTTTGATGGAAAAATTAGAAAAAATAAATGTGTGTATGAAAAAACTATAAATGGATCAAAATTTATTAGTATCAAAACTAAAACTTTAGAATCATTTTACATAGAAGATTCAGAATCATATTACATAGAAGTGTTGACGCCAAAGTCTTTCCCCAATGCAAAAAATATATTAAACAATTTTTTGAAATAAACATTGTAATATGCTCCCTAAAAAGTGCATCTAGCTACTAAATGTTTTCTTTGAGACATGGCTATCTCAAGTAATTTGCATACACCAAAGTAATTAATTTTCTAAATAATAAAATTATAAGAGAGGCATGAGCCACTGAGGAATCATATCCTTAGTGTAGAAAAATTATTGCAAATGGAATAAAATGAATACATTCTATTAAATAGAAAAATTCATCCAAACAATCATAAATGAAAGAACAACTACTACACCCCATTGGTTTTGAAATCCTAGAGAGAAATGTAGTTACTGGAATTTCCTTGTTTTGGAAACTAAATTACTTCCACTGCTATAGGAATCACCCAAGCTCAACAATTTTTACCAAAGAGAATCTTAAAAACTCATATCAACTCACCAGTCATGTGAACACTCAACAAATCTTAATTGACTTGAGAATATTAAGAAAATGTTTCAAGCATTCTCTACAAACAAAATATAAATGCATAAAACAGTGAAGCATAGGAATTAATAATAACATGGGTTCCTACATTCCAGATAGATTAGGAATTATGAACATTGCCAACTAGTCCCAGACAAGGTTTGAGAACATTCCTAGTTTGTCAAGGAGAATCTTGACAAGGACTAGAACTTCACAACATTCCCAGTCAATCAAGGTGCAGGGGCATGCCAAGATGTTTCCAACCCGTTGAGGAGTGTCTATATGACCATTAATAGGGATTGGAATTCCCAGACATTCCATGTCCTACTAGTTTCCATACATGCAATAAAACATTCATATAAAAAACTTGTTTTTGTGCTTAGTCAACTAAGTGTGGGATTGAAATGGCTCAGATTGGCATGACATAAAAATTTTAAAAACACCAAAATAACAAGCAACCCATGATACCCTTTACAAATGGTCTCACATCAATAAAACCTTGCTGCAATTAGTTACAAGAGTTGAAAATGTAAAAAAAAAAGACAGAGTAAAAGAATAGAGATTTAACTCGATCACAACCATTAACCTTTAAAGCATGAAACATTTTGTTTTGAAAATTGTGAGTTTAGTTTCTCTTGGAGAGCATACTAATAACTAGACTTGTGTAGTTTTCACATTGTTGGAACATATTCTTTGCTTTCACGAAGTGTTTCCCAAGGCCTTTCCTCAAGATAAGGGGCAGGTAGTGGTGACTGAACTCCCCAATCATGAGAATCAATATCTGAATATCAAATATGAGATGGTTATTGTACCTGCACAAATGTATCATGTAACAGACAAAAATAAAAATCTCATGAGACATTAGAAATTTATAATATGATATAATAAAAGAACAAAAAAATTAGAGGAACCTTAACCAATTCCTTAAAAAAAACATTTAGATCATCAATCACACGTTTAATAAAATACAAGATAAACATTCTTAATCCTAACCTTTACTTTGTTATTAAAGATATAAAATTGACCACACAACACATTAAACAATATGTACATTTAGTCAATATAAATCAGAGCCATAGGAATTTACAAATAATAAAATCATCACACATACATTAGTATCACCACCACCCCAACTTGAGTCATCCGTGACAAAATCTAATTCTATCTCTTGTCTAGACTTGTGAATCTTATCAAGTATGTTCATGGATTCCTACATATTCAACAAAATAAAGTAATGGTTATTGTTAACATGTCAATGTCAAATAATCTTTATGATCATGATAATATCTCAAAAAAATTAATTCATATAATGTTACCAATGAAACAAATATTAAGAGAATATTAAAAAATACATCAACAAAGTTGTTCTTCCACGAAAATAGATACTTGACATCAAGATTTTAAAAAGAAAAAGCATTATGTATTACAATAAAGTGTCCCAGTAAATTAATAAAACTAGGAAGAATAAGGCCAATAACTTGTACTAATAGTTCATGCTACCATTCTCTAACAACAAGCATTCAATCTTTAGAGTTACTATTAAATTGTATGGCCAAGAAGGAATGCATAACAATGTGTTAGCACTATTTATGTGCTAAGTAGTTGGAGAGGTATAAAACAATGTAATGATGTCAAATAAGGTATGTACATTTTTACATCATAGAACCTCAAATACTATTGATGAAGTTCTACAGGTGTTTGAAAGGACATTTTTACATCCAGAATGACCAATTACACAATAAATTATGATTTTTGACTTTGAAATGCATGTAAACAAGGAACCCGCCCTTAGCTGATTGTTGACAGGAAATGGATGGCCTAGATGAATAAGTGCAGAATATCAAAGGCTAAAAACTCATTTCCGCCCAAGGAAAATATGAAGCGGAAGCACAGAGAGGACTAAAACTTGGTTATAAAAAGTGGAAAACCTGACTTCTGGCTTCTGCAATCTGGGTGAAGATACGAAAGCGGAAACGTAACACAACAGAATTTGAGCCCAAAATCCGATGTCTACCATGTCTGAAATTTGACAATAACCTGTCGGTTATTTGACAACCTCAATTTTATCTGTCGTCGGTAGAATAACGTCAGATATTTGATGACATGCCAATACCCATCGATTTTTCAATGTACTAAGTTGAAAGCTTTCACCACTAAGTCGGTCCGACGCCTTCTCGTCGAAACTCCGAATTCCTCCTCGTTGAACATCCAATGGACCCTCATCGAAACTTTGATGTCTCCTTATCGAATTCCAGAGAGTTCTTCTATAAAAGAATCAAGATTATGCCATCAAATTAGAGGAATAGTGTGTCGAATTTTTAATGCTTTCTCGTCGAAAGTCTGATGGTCTCACTTTTCGGAGCTATGGCTACCTCATCAAACATGGCCATAGGTTGTTGGAAATGCTGTCGAATTTGCGATGAGGGATCATTGATTGTACGACAAGTGCTCTTGTTGGAGCTTTGGAAGCCTCTTTGGACGTGGCCACAAGACGTCAGAAATTTGACGGGGGTTTGTATAGTTAAAAAAAAAAAATTTAGTATTTGCGCTATGATGATGGAATATTTCAGAAATTTCAACAAAGAACAAATTTGTTGTCCTAATTTCTACTATAGGTTATTTTATTCTTTACTCATTTGAATTAATAAATGTAAGTACAACATCGATGAGGATTTCATTTTAAATTTTTTTTCACTATATATTCCAGAGTCTACAGAACTTGGATAAGATTTACACTCTAAATTTGTAAATTGTGTAGGTGCAATTACATCAAAAACTAAAAACACCACCATTGGTTGCTATCTCATGGTGAATTTTAGTTCTCTATGGTGATTCATCCAAATTATATGCAAACTAGTCCATCAAGGGTGAAGGATGTGTAGAGAGTAATTTCTCAAATTAAAGGTTGTTATTGAGCGATTTCCAAGGCTTTGAGCATTGAAAGTGAAGTTAAATGAGCAATTGAGAAGTTTTCTTTTGTGCAAAGATAAGATGAGATAATTTTATTAATGTCTATTGTCCACTAATGAATGAGATAAGGTCAACGTGACTAGAATGTACAATCACTCATCAATAGACTATGATATTCTCTACAGCTCTTCTATTTACTAAAATGCTAATGAAAAAGAGGGATGATACAAATGACAATAAGATAGAGGGCTGGATTTAGATAAAGAAAAAGAGGAAAATGCTAAGACGCACAAGGAATTCTATTAACATCGACTGCATGTCTTATAACATGCAAATACGGTGAAATGATCCTATTGGATGTCCACACTGAAGAAGTATGATGGTGCTACCCCATTTCGTAAATATTTGAATTTCTAAAGATAATGCCAATATAGCGCAATTGGGAGATTATTGAAAATGTATTTTCTAAAGAAGTTTTGGGAGTTTGTCTCAGATAATGCAGAGGAAAAAAAACAAGTACATGATTTCAGTGTCTTAGAATACTTGTTCACTTGTGTATCATGTGGTCATAATGACACATGTTCCAAAGAGTTAAAATAATTTTTTGTTGGGGTAAATTCCCAATCAGAAGAGTTATAGTTCCAAAGAAAATAATTGGAAGCCATTAATGATATTATCAATATCAGTTTTAATTTGGAAATATATTTCTGAAAGTTATTTTTAGAGATAAACCTTTTGGTATAGAAATATTAAACACTATACATCCACAGTAAGTTGCCGACATTACAATAGTGTTGGAAGATGTTTTCTAAAAGTTACAATAATTTAGGATGAATCAGTTTATTGATGTTAGTGGGTGGACCAATGATGTTGTGGGTGGATTGACATCTTTGATGATAGGTTACAATTTTGAACAAGTTGTTATTTCAATGATTCTATAGTATTGTAGAATTGTGGTTTAGCAAAGTTGTTTGAGAAGAGTATTGGACTCATGGTTTTAGGAAATTTGTTATTTAGTAAAGTTACTGTATAGGGAAAGGTGTTGGAATTATACAGCTAAGTTGTGTGTTCTGCAAGGTTAGGTTGTAGGTCGACAGGTCGTGGAGACTTTGGTGGACTATATGGTTAGGTTTCCAATCCTTGAATGTTGAAAGACTCTACACAATTATTTTGTTGGCTGGTCAAGTTATTGAAGATAGAGGATATTCCTAATGAACTATTCATTTATCTAACAATGGGTTGAGTTCCTTCATTGTTGAGATGTAACACTTTTGATACCTTAAACATAGTTTCATATGCTTCCTGTAAGTTGGACATGACTTCAAATGGCATACGGTTAGTCAATAATTCCCAAAGAACAATGGAAAAACGTTATACATCAACCTTATTGTTGTAGTGATTTTTGTCTCCCTACTGTAATGTGAATGTATTGTAAAGATCTATAGAACCCACTTATGATCTATTTCATTTTGAGTATCTCACAAGACAAAAAAGACATATTTACTTTAAAAATACAAGATAACAACATATTGATGAAATTTCCAAGGGTATATAAACCTTAGGATCAATCCGACGATTTTGATTCCCAAATAGCTAATGTTTGTTCAGTCGTGAATTCTACACATTGCAAAAAGTGATTATCTTGGGTTCCATTGCGTATATTTTCATTTTTTTGCAAGAGATTGTCTTCATATACTTTCCTAGCGGCACAAAGTGACTAGTTTCAAAAAAAATCAACATCATTGGAAGAGTGGGATGTTACTTGTCAGCCTTGATACTAATGTGTAACATATCACCCAATATGACAGATAAAGCATTATGACAATCATTAAACTCAAACGAGATATCATTGTTATGACATGGTTACAAATGAATCCAGATGCATGTCTTGGGTGACATCAACAAAGTGGCAGAATATTAAACATACCAAACTATGTAAAGTGTGATAGTGTAAAGTTCAACAAAAATTATAAAAAAGTGAAGGATTTAAATATGTAAGGTCAAAAGATGAGCAATAATAGAGGGTCCAAGAAGGAAAAATATTTGATACAAGATTTGTATGAAGATATGACAAATACACTCAACAGTGCATAGCACAGACTTGATTTCAAATGCAAAGATATTGTAGGAGTTAATATCAAGTATTGTTTCTTGTTTCTATTGAAATTGCTTGCTTAGACATATTATAAAATATTATATTTATCATTTGGCCATTCATTAAATAATTTATATCTGTAAATTGATGATACTGCATAAAGTCAATGTTACTAGGTAAACTAAAATTCAAACTAATGCTTTACTACTCATTATTCTGATATGAAAAAGCTACCATAGAAAGGAAATGGAAAGTACTAGTTGTTCAGAGACTCTTGAATCTCTACACTAGAACCTAGAAGTTTCCAAGTAGAAAGATATCTTCCCCAAATGTGAGTGATGGATCCATGAGAAGTCCCTCCAATATGAAAACTACTTTTATAAATTAACATAACAACTTAGTGAAAAAATATTAAGGAATATGTGGCCCTTAAACTTAGGGATTCTAACCATAGATTTCATCCAATTCTTTTCAAAGAAGAAACCTATAAGTGATGCATCAAAATATAGGAAACCTATCTAAAGGAACAACCTACTCATGGGACTTGAATGCTTCACCTTGAAGGCTCCAATCCCAGAAGCTTCATTCCATGCTAGAGTATGTGATGTTACACAGATAAATGCTCTACATATTGATTACGATCACATTGTAAAGTGACCCCTATAGGGGACAGTTACTCAAACAACATTCATGTTGGTCATTGCTTAATGAATATCCCTAAAAAGGATGACATGTTGCACCAAACCTAAACAAACCTCAAAACTCTGTTACTTCAGGGAATTGCATCAAACCATGATTAACGAAATTCTCATATTTACTAATTTAATGCATAAAATTGACCAAATTTACATCAAACTTCCCGATAATTACTTCATATTGAAAATGATGTGGTTTCATTATGTAAAGAGTCTGCAATTCTACCTAGATCTAATGGCTGAGGCTAAGTTCCAATCCCATAATTAATGGTTTATGGCTGTTTCCATGAAAAACACCACACAAACTGCCTAGAAGCACCCATATCTTCCTTACAAAGGTTGTTTTTATGACCATAACTATTGGTTTATCCCATATACTTGGAAAACATTACATATGAGGTTCTTTTGCTTCTGATTTAGGCTTGAAATATCACCAAAGTTCAGGATTGACTCTTTTTTTCAGGCCCAGACATGTTCTTGTCACTTCTTTTTGCCTCAAAACATGCCCAAAATTGAGGATTGAGGTTGTTTTCATTCCTAGACATGTTCCTATCAATATTTTTTTGCCTCAAAACATGCCCAGGTTTGCTTCTTATGCATAGGATTTCCTATGATGCATTTTACATGCAAAGTTATGGGATGAGTTTTCTTATTTTACTTTAAAAAAAGGATAGTGTCTCATTACAATAATTCATCAAAGTATTGATACTTTCTTATAAAGTGTCTAGACCTACTCAAAATTATGAATGATGTTTCCCATAAGCCTTTTATTATTGTATTTTTCTATAAAGACTACCCAAAAATGTGTTGTTCTAGTACAATGATTCTTCAAGGGTGAATGCAACCTTGAACTTAGGGCATGATCCTATTCCCACACCAAGTAACTACAATCAAATCATGAAAAATGTTACCCTTCTCAAGAGTGTGATCAAAATCACACACATGAACATTGAACACCCATGCAAAATGTGGAGTAACAAGGTCAATAACACTCCCTATGTTGGATGATGTCTCTAGATATAATCAGATCCTAGTTATCATAGAATACAAACATAAAATAACATTCAACACACCTTGGGAACATTTTAGTACTAGCATATTCCCCTTAGGTTACTCTTTCAAGAATCTTATCAGTAATATAACTCAGACCTGTAATAATGCAGATAATTTTTGTTGCATATTTGCAATCAATTCTCTCTACTTCAAAGACCTGCACTATGTTTCTTTCTTTGAATTTTAAGTTGGATAGATTCAGGGCTCCAACCTAACTCCACATTTATCAGGTTCCATCTATGGCTTGGGAGGTTGGCACCAGCCATTTTTTTGTAACAATGAATGGTCATGATGGTCAATAACATGTGTTAAAGATGCCAGGCATGGTTCCAATAAGCACCAAGGTGAATATTTATAAATAAATAAAAACATAGAATCATGAAAAGCCTCATTTATCATCACAAATATCAAAACCTAGTCTCAATTCCCACTTCAAAAGCATAACAATTTTTATACCTGTTAAATGTTTGGCTATATTTTCTAAGCTATTCAATTATTTCAATATATTATCCCGACTGATAACATTGAACACCAGGATAAGCATCCAATGATTCTCAATTTATCCTTAAATCTCAAATGTTGGATATGCATTATCTTTTTCCAAAGTGGAAATATCATAAAATAAAAGAAAGAGGGACAAAATTGTATGCCAATCAACCTTTAATCATTTGTATGTATTGGAAGACAAACATGAGCAAGTGGAGAAGAAATTCTGGAGGTAAACCTTATTTCTATGAAACTCCAATTGATGTCCAATGAGCAAACCCATTGATTTCAAGTTTGAAATGATCAATATAATATGGGTAGAAAAGACCACATGGCCAAGAATGGAAAAATGAAATTGAAATTTTCTTAAGGTCCTTATGTGACTAAAAGCAGTTGGTCAGTATAAGAGATGAACAATGTATGGGGTACAACCAGTGAGGAGCACACCATAATGCTCTACAATGTGGGGCCTACGAATTAGGCATAGTATCATTTTCCAAGGCCAAAATACATGCAAAATTTTAATGAAACAATAGCAGAACTTGTTCAAAGACACTCATTTCATTAAATAGACCTAAATTTATATTATGAAAATGAAATGAACAACTGTAAGTTTCTTACTAAGAAAGTGGACACTTATTATGAAAATCACAGGATGACAAAATGAAAGAAAAACTACTCAGTGCTCCTCAATAACCAGTGCTAAGAAATAATGATGCATACTCAACCAAAAAAGTAAGCATAAAATGTGCAATCTATGAACTGTAAAGAAAAAGGTCAAAGAAACACTTACCACAATTGTTCTAGCAAGATTTATCCACTAGTATATAGTAATTGCAAGGATAGAAGTGATTAGACCAATGAAATTGGTGATTACATCAAAGAAGTGATTTGATAAATTTTACACTAAATATAAAAGCATGGCGTTAATAAGAACCGATGCTTCAAACTCAAGAAGTTCAACTTGGTTGTACAACAACAAAGTGATGTACCTCAAGAAGAAAAGAATAAATCCAAAAAAATAATACACATGGAGAAGGTCATCCTTACAAATAACTCAAAGATTCAAAACACCAAAGAAACTCTTAGATGCTATTGTAAATTATAAGAAAAGCCTAGATTCTCCTAATCATGTTTGACATTCATGAGTAGAGGATCTAAGATATTTATGAAATTTTGATTTTGGTATTGTCTTATGATGGCTTCAATGATTATCCAAGAAAGTAAGGATATGTTTTATAACTTTCCATCATGGTCTAGAAAAGGAAAATATGTGATAATATATAAAGGGTCCAACCTTTCCCCTAGGTTAACTTATTTATTGGAAGTTTCATCAATAAAAATTATTCAGACCATTAAAATAATTTTTAGTGGAGATCATATTGTGAAGTCCAGTGCTCTTATATGATAAACTTATAAGAATTCAAGTGATTGAATAAAACAGTATTTGGTTTTGAAGTACAGGGATCCAGATATATATGGTGGATAGGAAGCCACTGCATCACTAGTTGTGTTCAACATACACAAGTTGAGTTATATATAAAACAATGCAAGATATTTGTTTTTGATAAATTATTCACAACTAAAGGAAACTTTTGGGATCATGATAGGAATGGCACAATATTCCAATCACAGTTGAGACAAACAACATTGGACTTTTTACCCCGTATTTTGTATGGGTGTCCATGTGCGATTTTGATCACAATATTTAGAAGGGTGACCTACAAATGTTGCATGGTACATTCCTAATGTGATGATATGCTAAGTTTGATCTTTCCCTTTCCCATGGAAAGTTTCTCCCCATAGAAAATGATATAACCCTTGCAACATTGTTATTTTTGGGTATCGTTTCCTATCTTGATGTTCTAGTCACTATTTGAAGGCATTATTTTAAATATTCCATATTTACATAATTCAAACGAGCAAGGTAATGACACACGTATCAGTAGGGTTATTCAGTGTGGTTGATGGAATCTATAAGTAAGGGAATTTTATGGATAAAAAATAGTGACATCCTCATCTTCATATATGGGCATTAAATCAAGTAAACCTGGGCATGAATTTAGAACTTGAAAGTGGTGAACTTACCATTATGTGCAAGTACAAGGGTAAAATATGGTAAAGAGAAGTTGATTAACACCAATATTATTGATTCTAGGAACTTTTCATCATAGAACAAGGTGTAGCTAGACCTAAAAGGGAATTTTGGATTAAATTTGAGGACAAATCTATGCACGGAATCCTAAAGGGAAAATTCTGGGCATACATGAACCTAAAACCACCATAAAACAACAATCTGGGAAGTCTCCGAAGGCAGCTCAACTGTAAAAGGGTTCACATCCAACAAACTATAATTTACAATATATCCATTAAAAACCATTTCATTCATATTACTTGATACCCACTTTTTGGCATGTGTGTCAAAATGTGGTAAGTAGGGTTAACTCACATTTATGGGTAGTCAACAGGTTTGCTCAACACATTAGGAATTATTTTTGAGTTTAACATCATATAGCCTGCAAGTTTGAATGCATTAGGGTTACTTTTGAGTAGTGAAGGTGATGAAACTAGGGTATAGTCACCAACAAGAAATTCTACGAGGCATTATGACCTTCAAGCAAGACAAAAAAAAGATATGAGCAACAAGTCTGGGAGTCATATAGTAATATTCTATACAACAATGAAAACAATTAACTTTTGGAATCGAGACTAGTTATTGTGGCAATGACAACAACAAATATGGTTTTGGTCATGTTACCACCATACTAATATGTACATGGTGTGTAAAACAAGTATTTCCCTAGTTTCCATTTCGACCACACTCGCTCTATTTATCAGCTCAAGTACTGATTTTCCTATTTCCTTTCTACCTTGACCTATAACATCAACAAACAAACTAGGAATTTTGAATGAGAAAAAAGGGATATGTAACACATCCCATGGAAATTATGGAAGTTTGGATACATTATGAACCACAACTATTAGTTGTAGAGACAAAGTGGCTACACAATGGTATGAATCAATGTTTCATTTTTGAAAAATGCTTCTTTTCCAAGTTATTCAATCATAGAAAAAACCTGATAAATCAAACTATTTAAGGTAAGTTTTTAGATCAAATAGAACAAAGTTCACCTGAATGTTATATGGTAATCACCATCATCAACTAAATGTGTGTGTGTGTGCACATGCATAAATACCCAATAAATAGTTCAATCAAACAAAAGAAAACATAATTATACCTTGATTTATGGAGCTTCACACTATCTTCTTATGCTTTATCTTTCAAAACATCATTCAACATACTTCAAATTTTGTCCTGTTGCAATAGTTTCATGTTAGGACTCATCAAATAATTTTTTGTTTGTTTACGAAAATAAAAAAACCAATCTAAATAAATACAATACTATTACAATGTTAATTACAATACTATTCAACTATTCAAGTAAATTCATTGTTAATAAGAGATCGCCTAATAAAATATGGAGAACCAAAAACACTATGTATATAAGCCCATCGATCACATCAAAATGCCATTTCTTGCCTCTTAACTATGAAAATGTTTCTCATTGCTATCTATAACAAGTTCCAATGGAGGAGTCAAATAGCAATAGTGAAAATTAAACACTAAAATTTTAGAAATAGTTGTTTTTAAAATATTCTTCCTTACCATTCATTGAGCTCCTCTCTGTTTCGAGAATAATTTAATATTCTCTACTAAACAGGACCAACCACGTGAATGTGGAAGCTCTTATGGCCCCTACCCCCCTCACATCACTCCCAATTCCCCAAACCCAATGCATCTACTTGCAAATAACAATTTAATGCAGATTATTTCACTCAATAGTTGAAAGAATCTTTCATTAAACCATTCAATCATTCAACAGCCGAAAAAAGCATGCATTAAACCATTCAATTAGTAAATAGCAGATAAAAAAAATCAGTAAACATTCATTTAACCATTCATTCATGAAACAAAGGAAAAAACCATGTAAAAGTTTTTTATTATAAATACAAATTACTCAAAATTTCTTTAGTCACTCCTTTTTACTTTTCTTCTCTTTAAATATTTAGTCAGAGTCACATCTTCTGGAATCTGATCCTCGGTCTCCCTACTAGAATACTTGCAAAGTTGAACTTATGGTGAGGGGCGATGAATTTCTGCAATAATGTCAAAATATTTCATTAATATATTTTAATTTTTATAAATACAAGTAATTGATTTAAAAAAACATTACGAAGGTGTTTTTTTACCTAGCATGGGCACGTCAACATGTTCATCATTATCTTGTACAGGCTCAACCTGTTCAGTGTTATTTGCATCTGCATACTTTATAGTTGAATTGTGTAGAATTAGAATTAATGTTCATCATCTACAATTATCTATAAAAAAGTATCATATTAATAAATTCATTACCAAGAATAAAAGCATGATCTTCGTTTGGTTGGTGTACATCCTCGACATGAACGAGATCATTACTTTCCTGCTAAAAAATGAATAAATAATTTATGTTATTTTTTTATCACGAATAAATTGCATGAGAATTAATAAATTATCATTAAACTATATAGCTTTGATATACCTGCACACCAGATGGATCAGCAGAAGATTGTGCAGTATGCCCAGACAAGCTTCTCCGGCATTCAACAATGGTGTCAAAGCCCTGTTTGAAGCCAATATTCTTGTCTTCTACAGTGGGAAATTCTTTGAACAAGTCTGCCTGCATATTTGAATGATGTCATTAATTTTACATTTTTTTTTAGAACAAAATGAAAATAATTTTTCTGTATGATATTTGGATGTGGCTTCGGGTTTTCGATACTTAGATATCGGGCCTCCAAGTTCGAGTAACCACCAGGCCTAAGCTTGTGTTGACCAATTTTTTCCATTCTTTCTTTGGTGGCCTTAGATGTGTCCGAGAGCCTAATAAAGTGTTGAAACACATTTTCAATGTTCCAAATTTGATATAAAAACTAATAATAATAAAAATTACCATTACATTTTGGAATGTATTGCATACCTTCCCGTTCCTAGTGGTATCTTTCTTGCTTTGCTCAGACCCTTCTCTTTTCCATCTTCCACCAGGGATTTCCACTTCATAGATGGAATCATTGGAGGGTGCTCATACCTAGGGTTCTTTTGTAGGTGAACCCTATACTGGTCTTGGAAAATCTTCAGATGTTTTCCATCCTTTTGTAGGACCTTCGATGTATCGAAGGTATCTTTTTCGAATAGACCAACCATGTGGTTAGTCAGCTCATCCTTTAAATATTTTTCCTGCTTGTCCCACCTTGTGCGGATGGTGGTCCCAAATATCTCCAAGGAAAAATCATTTAGATGTTTATAAAATATATCATTTCCTACAAAACATTAATGCCACAATTAGTCAACATTAAAAATATTATTGGTATATTAGACACAAATTATAAAAACTAAATTGAACAATTTATAATCACCTGGAATATTATCTATATTTATCAGAACCAATTCTTTGTTCACCAAAAATGTCGTCACTACTGAAACAGTGCTAGTGACACGAGAAGATCTAGGAAATGCACCCACCTCTCTATCTAACCCTGCATCCACCCGTTCTTCTACAACATATGTTGTGGGTCAGTCAGCATCAGCTGCACCCTCTCCTAGCCTTGGGGGTGTCGCAGAGCATGTTTCCAACTATTCAGTGGACAATAAGGGATCAATATGTGGTGTAAATGGTGTGGTTTGGTCACTGGGACCAACAACACGTTGACCACCATTGTATTGTTGCATAAATTTCTGTAAATTCAAACCATTGTATTATAAGTTCAATAGCATATAAATTAAAAATGAGAAATTTCTAAATGAATTTACTTTATTATTCAGGAACTTACTTGTAATTGTCGACTTCTCTATAACAACAATTGAATCTTTGATTCAGTCTCTTGTGTTTGTGGAACTATCAATGTCAGAAGGACCAGTTCCTCATTTTGTTTTTCCATAGTCTTCTGTAGCACCCTCAATGGGTTTGCAAACCCACTAATTTCATTATCTTTCATCAACTTGGATACCTCAAACTGTAAAGAGTGTTGAGATCGTGTTTCATAAACCGAATCCCCTATCTGCAATAGAAATATATAAAGCATTGTTTAGCCTTTGAAGAAATAGTGTGCACAAAAAATTATATTAACAAAAATGGTCTATCATGATAGATTCATAGGATTACATCTAGGTTTACCTGATACCTAGAAGAAGGTGTGGTTTGATCAATAGCTGGAGAGTTACCCCAATTAGCCATCTGCAAAAAAATTAGAGAACATTATCACAATGAACACAATATGTAAAAGATAACAAATACATAAAAAAAATAAACATTATGCTACATGTTATATATGTGTGCAATTTTGAAATATTTAGAATGTGGAATTACATTTAGGTTTACAAGTTTCCTGGAGGCTCCAGTCGTAATATCAATAGTTGGGGACTTTCCCCGGTCAGCAACCTGCCAAAAAGGTAGACAAAATTATCATCATGAACACAAACATAAAAATGAAAAAGTAAATAATAAAATAAACATTATGCTACACGATATACATGTGTACGACTTTAAAGTATGTCAAATGGAGAATTACATTCATGTTTACCTGTTTCCTTGATGCTGTAGTCTACTGATCAATAGCCGGTTGGCTTCCCTGATCAACACTCTAAATGGGAAATAGATAAGATTATATAAATGAACTGAATATACTAATGAAAATACATAACAAAAGATCTTCTTGTCCATCCTAAATTTATTACATTGGAATCGATGTATACCTGCATCCCTGATCCAGGTCTACTAACATCTATGGAGAGGAAGGTGCCCCTGAGAGATCCCTGCATCAAAAAATACTAAAAATTACCTAACAAAATCAGAATATTCACTAAAACAATTTTAAAACATAACATTTTGATGTATACCTATTTACTCATGGGTCTTGTACTCCTCGCACCTTCTGATGGGATGATGAGCCCCCCATCACCTCCCTGCAAAGTCAACATAGGAAATTTATTAGAAAATTAAGATTATATGCTAACGAAAAATCCTATAGATGTTAAAATAATTAATAAAAGGTTGGGTAAATTGTTGGATGTACCACAACCATACTAACCGTGTTTGTATCTACACGATTCAAATTGTAATTAATAAGTAGTTCTTCGCCAACAACTATTGATTTAATGGCACATAGAAAGACACGATTTCCTTCACATGATTCGAATATGCAGTTTGGTTGCTTAAGTGTAGACCCCGGTTGTGTACTGTTTATAAATCCCATAATATTACCAGTTGTTTTTGGCCTTCCATCCATGTACAATGTTTCTCCTTTATTTTGAGCTTTGTCTTTCTGTTGTATATAATTTTTTCACAACCCATATCTATGCATACTTCATGTATATTGGACCAGGCACATCCAATCACTGTAGTTGTAAGAGGGTCCAACATACTCCATCAATTCTATACATCTACCATATCCAACCTTTATGTCATCCATGCAAAACAACCCCCATGTAATGACGATGATGTAATTCTATATATCCTCTCATTCACACAAAAATCAGTGTTTACTTGAGGAAGATCCCTAGGCACCCATTGTTTCACTAGGTTTTTTTACCTTAAGCGAATCTCGATGTCTCCCACTGTCTCATCATCATAGGAACATGACCCCCCTCCTTTGAGAAAAAATTCCATGTGTTTATTGAATTTTATTCTAATCTTATGACATCTAGTTGATCTATCCCTTGTAGACCTGCTGGATGTCTCACTTTCCTCTAGCCTTCCCAAACTCCACTCACTGGAGGAAGACAGGTATGAAAAATACCTATTTGGTTCTACCTGAACCATGGCCGGAAAAATAATTGGCAAAAACATAGCAAAATACCAGCAAAAAAACTTGGAAAGACTTCTAAGCATGACATAATGTTGATATCATTATCCTGAATAATATCAATAAATCCCTAGTATAACAATTCAACACATAGTCCTTTAAGATGATATAGATATCAAGTCGTTCCATATTAAATGATTCGGCCAATTAATCTCAAAATACAAACTATGTTTTTACAATATTGATTGGTGTACCTATTTTTATTTAGTTTGTTTCCTCACCCAAAAATATAAAATACCCAGTTTACCAATCTCAATATATGTGATAAAAGCATTTGCAAATATTCTGTATCTTTTTTTAGAAGAAAAAGAGGTGTTCCAGCTTCATATTAAGTAGTGAATAAAAGCCGACTTTTACATAGTCAATTAACGAGTGGAGATCATAAGCATAAAAAAAAACCTCGTTAGGAGGGACAAAACCCACAATCCCAAGATGACTGAAGTAGCAATACCACACGGAGAACATAAGGAGCCCAAATTGCTTATCCAAGGAGGCATCGGGGGTGGAGAAAACACACCTCTGAGGGGACGAAAACAAACTCTATATCCCTAGCTAAAACAAGAAAGATGCTGATGTATCCCATAGTAGAAAGAACCAAAAAATACTATTCCGCGCAAATCAAAAGGCTCTTAAATTAACTGTATTGTAATAACCCAAAAATTCATAAAAATTTAAAATTTTTCATGTAACATAAAATGTTAAAAGATGTCACTACCTAAGAGCCAACAACTACTAGCGGTTACTCAAACAGTAATATTTAGGATTGCGCATTTTAATTCTTCAGTTCTATATATTTTATTTGTTTATCTTTGAAGTACTATGTTACGGATGTTAAATTCAGTAGTTTATGTTTTAAAAAGGATAGGAAAGAAAATTATATCTAAACTTGATACTAAGTGTGTTTTTACTGTCTTTTAACAAGTAGGAGAGAACCTTAGTTGAGATCGAGGCTTACTTAGCTTACATCTAACGCAGTGAAGTGATGCTTCTTTTAGAGGTTCTAAACAGGTAAGTAGTTTTGTACCAGTAATTCCAGATAGAGAATATCACTCAACTAGCATAGGATAAAATGCTAGTTAAACTGTTTGTTTTGTAGTTTGACCAAGTAATAGGTATTGTTGATATTTCTATTGTTAGAAACCTTTATAAATTCTTGTAAAACACTATGGTAATGAATTAGTTCAGTTATGCATACTGCAACAGTACTTGTTCAATTTAACTTTCCTTTTTTTTTTGTTCTTCAGTTATAAACTTGTATTTAATTTTTAGACGATGCATCTTATGGATAGATCTACTTCTGCCATTAAGAATACAGTAATATAAAAAGTATATGAACTATAATATATGTTAAATATACTTGCGACCAAAACTACACACTTATTGTTAGTATTTGGTATATAGTACCATATATAATTATTCAAGTTCTTTCTAACACTTTAATTATTTTCTTCCAATGATTCTCCTTTACCCAAGTGTTAGTATTTTATATCCCTTCATATAAAATTCACATTTTATACACGTTTTTATTAACAAGGCATATATTCATAGTTTTAATCCATGAATAAACTAAGTCCTAGTTCAAAGTTTCTATGATTAAGTATTTTTATGATGTTGGTTCATCCTCCAATATTTTGGTGTCTTACTACAACCAATAGAAAACATTATTTTAAAGGAGTGAGAATATGGATAATCAATAGATAAGGTTTAAGTTTACTTTGAAACCCTAGTCTCTTGTGGATAATTCCCATATTTTAAGTTTATGGTATAAACAATTAAAACCCAAATTCATAGATTATGAAATCAAGTCATTACAATTATATGATTTTGACCTTTTAATTAAAATATTACATGCAGGTTAAACGAGAATTGGAACTATATCATGAAACCCATATCTCGCAAATTATTTGGAGGACATGTGGTTGGTGATCGATGATTAGGGTTTAGTTGAATTTGGAGGCAATGAAGGGCTTCTCCTTAACCCTAGATCACATTACAATTCTTTTGTTTTTTAGTGTTGTGGAGTGAGCAGTCGCAGGCTTACGACCGCAAGACTTATTATCACTCCATTGAGTGTAAACTTCTTTGCCGAGGTCGTTCCTTCACCATGTAAGGGTTTTTACATAAATTCTGAGCTGAATTAGTGTGATACTCTTCGGCATTGTTACCCTAGCTTCACCATTGTCTCTCTTACTGATAAATTTGACCCTGCGAGTGCTTTTCACTAACACCGTGTGGTGATAGTTGTTTTGATGGAGTGAGCTTGGTTCTTGACTGTAAAAAGGAGTTAGGAGTGATTAACTGGTTCAATGTTTTTACTATTTGTTCCCTAGAGTGGGTTTGCACCTTCCTTCGTCATGGCTTGAGACTTGTCACTTGGAAACTGCGAGCTGTGTTTCTTTTCACAGTGCTCTACGAAGGAGACTAGGGTTAGCTCACAACTTCCAAACAGCTGTGATGTTCCCTTTGGTAAGAAATTAATTTGTTTAAAACTCTTCTGCACAATATTAAGTTTATATTTTGTGAAAATCATGTAAATAACAATCGTGGTTTTGATTTTGTGTAGGCTCTCCAACGATGGCTCAATTTTGTTAAACTCCACCAACAGAGCTTCCATGATGGCATTCAAACCGGTAAGCCTCAGTTTCACCTGAGGTTCTCCTGCACTAGATGTATGGCATTTTTAGGAAGGTTCTGCTACGTGATTGATGGTTACTAATTCGACCGTGGCTATTTAGATGCTCTGTTTGTTTTCAAATCCCTAGTGGTTGTTTTGTAAAGAAAGGATGTAGGCTTTCATAGCCATGACTTAATGAATTAAATTTTGATCCTTTTTGGCCATAGTTAATTTATAGTGATGTTTTTTGATACCGGATTTAAGCCATGACTCCATTTGAATAGGCCATTGGGCCGTTATTAAAGGATTTGTTTAATGTTTTAAAAACCCTAATTGATGTTCTTGCAAAATTTCTTTTTGGAAGGGCTTTTATAACCGAAACATATATTTTGTTTTTAAGTGAACTGTGTTTGTTTTAAGATATTTTTATTCGGGATTTTAAGTCTTGAATGGTGATGTAAAAAGGCCGTAGGCCGAGACTATATCTGTTTAGTTTTATTTGAAACTTAAGGGGATTTTGACAGCTTAAAGCTGATTATTGTATCTCTGTTTGGATATTATATTATGTAATGTGATTATTTAGCTATGTTTATTGTTAATACCTTTTTAGGGTTTAGGTTAAGTGGATTATTAGTAAATTTGTTTTTCTCTAAATGAATTATGATTTGAGGGCTTTTGACAGTGGAATAATTTGATAGTAACATAATTATTAATTCAGAAATGAATTCTGGAAATAGAATAGAGAAACAAACTTAATTTGAATAAATGTACCTCTTTTCTGTACTTTTTGGAATATACTGCTAGGTTTTGATATTTACAAATTGTGAATTTATTTTGTTATGAAAGAACATATCTTTTGCAGACCCTAATTCTTCTTTAAAGTTTATAGAGCTAGTATTTCATTTCAACTAACCCTAGTTTGCATTTTTCACATAGGTGAACTAACTAGGTAAATGTTTAACCTGGTTTTACTGTTTTCCTAAGTTAAACTTAATCTAGATAATTTACTGTGTCTATATTATCAATTTAGGATTACATACTATATTTATAATATGTAAGTTTGTTGGTTTTACTATGTAAAATATTACACATACCCATGTGTATTACTTAGGCTTTTTCCTCTATCTTTATTTAATTTGTTTAAGTACTTTAAGTAAATATTACAAATACAACTGAAGTGCTATAAACAATTTATACAAAAATCCTGTATAAAATAACCATTTTCATATGCATACATACTTTATTGAATCCATTGTTTGAAAATAAACTAACCTACTGTACTAGAGTACTACCTTGTAAAAGGTGTGGAAAAATACAGTTTAGGTATTTTCTTTTTATCTATCAAATAACTCAGAAATTTCTCTACTTACTTACCTTAATATAACTAATTAATAACTTTCACAGCATATACATTTCTCCTATCTATCCCTAACAGAAATAAAACAGAAATATACTATATCATTGATAAATATTGATCTTTCCAAATACAATAAATAATTAAATGACAGAACTAAACAAGTAAAACATGGAAGTATAGATGAGGTGACAACAACTTAAGGAACCTATTCCTCCCAACCAAATCCTAGAGAAGAGCTGGACTGCAATTCTTAGGACCCCCGAGCTTGTCTCCTGGTCTACCTGGTAGAAGTACTAGGTGAGATATGTAGTATAGAAATCCTATGCAACTCAACTAAGTGTTCAACAGTAACTCAGTTCTACTTGCAGCAGTATGAACTCAACTTAGAATAGCTGCACTAGTTCAGGTCTTCAGTACTTGTCCACTCAAACTTACTTCAGCTAGTCCTCTCCATCGAATTCTCTTATGCACTTCATTCACTCAGAATGATCACAAATCCAGAAAAATGAGCAGCCTCAGCTGTCTTCAATGCTAAATTTTATTAGCATGCCTAGATATTTTGGGTCAGTTTTTACTTAATGAGCCCCTTGCTCCTGTTCCAGTTTCTTGGGGAATCATGACCACAAAAATAGGGAAGTTTCCACCTACAATAACTAGAAGTAGTTTGAGGATGCTGCCACATGTAAATATGCTCTCAACTCAACCTCCTCCATCAAGTGACCAGTAAAACACTCATTTAACAGCTTCCCTAAGCTGTTGTCTCATCTTTCATTTATTTATTAATAATATATTCTGCAATTACATTAAATTATCTTTGACCCCACTTGGTCATTAATTATAAACTTTAACATAAAATATAACATAATGTTTCTTAAAAACATGAAAATGTTTTGCAAATTGGGGGCATGTGACATGTATCATGCATTACTCAATGATTTCTCCTTCTAAAATTTACGAGAAGGAGAGGAGGCCAGCCTTCATATTTAATGCTTCATTGGATAAATGGTATGCACTCATATTCTTCTCCCTGTAGACATGGATAAAGTCATATAAACGAATTTATGATGTTAGTTTATAGCAATTATGTCAGATATCCAACGAAATGCATTACTTTCTCCAACCTCTTTATATGAGTTCACATTCTGAGAGCTTCCAACACTACACCGACCTGATCACACAACTTCTAGGTCAGTTCTCTAGTCTACACTAGTTTGATTATCATTTTCTTGGCCACTCCTCTCTCCTTAATCTACACCCGTAGGCTTACATATAACTTAGAAAAGATTCCAACTCATCACAACAAACTCCCATCTGAATCTTGTCCCGATAGGCATTATGGTTTTGAGGTTGTATCAGTTGCATATGAATCCATTGCTTAGGGTTGAATTGAATGAAAATCTTCATGTTTATGGTTCAATTGGATGGAATTGTTCATGAATGGAATGGAAAAATTCCATCATTTAGGGTTACAACCAAATGACGAGAGGTATATGAGAGATAACAATAGACAAACAATAGGGAAATTAGGGTTTACAGGTTTTGGCAAAAATGAATAATGCAGTCCCGAGTTTGGAGATCTAAGGTGCAAGGATATCCTAGAAATGAGAAAACATAGAGGATAGACAAAGGAAATGTTGACCTAAAAAGGTCATGGAATAATTGTTTCGTTTATACTACAATGTCCATTCCACACCCTAGCTAGCCTATGGCACCACTAAGGTGAAAAAGGATGTATATAATTATCAAGATAATTTCGATAACTGAAAGGAAAGGGTAGGATTTTCAAAGTATACCACTATTGAAATTTTATGTTGTATCAATTTTTTGAATAACACAATACTTGCTTATGCAACACAAGGAGAAAAAAATCCTTCTTTGGACATCAATCCCTCATAATTCCATCCCTCCAATGCTATTCATCAGCCAAACTAGTTGTTCAAATTTGAAACATGCATAAGTGTGGCCTTGAATTAGAATAGATTTTCAAAACTTCACTAGAAACCATTCGAATACAGAGTTTGCTGGTCAATTTCCCTTCATAAGCCACCAAGGTTCCCTCCATAATTCACTAAGAATTATTATATAAGGTCACAAGACAATGCCCTTTAAAGTTGGTCAAAGATACCAAATATTGTTGGTTTAGTGTCTGAAGGAATTCCCTTAAACTATTATGTTAAGGGTTCCCCAAAGTTGAGTCACCATTGTTGTAGGTGACAGTCAATCCAAGCCCTTAAATGACCTCCCTTTTCTAAATATTTGAGGTTAGTTACCCATATATTTTGACACTGCTATGATAAATAAGCACGCCTTCATATTGACCTCAAATTGTTATCCCAAAACTTGACCATTACCTCTTGGTCCCTCTTATCAAATGTAGGCATGTTTGATATCTCTCCTTGATTGTATATTATGTATTTCTATCTGGATTTTAACAAAGTGAATAATACTTCCCTCCATATAAACTTTAAACTCTTTTTGTGTTCATATATTCTTCAAAATAGGTTATCTAATTCTTGGTGTTTATATTATTTCAAATTCATCCAATTTATCCAATTTTTCTGTAAAGCGAGGCTACGTGAAAGCTAGTTAATAAATCGTTATCATTCACAATCAAATTAATCCAATTTATCAAATATAGTTTAATTTATCCAAAAATATAAAAGACCCTTCATATAGTCTCGCTTTTACTCCTAAGCATTCCTTTTCAACATTATCCTTGTATACATGTAGATGCAATAAGTGGAGTTCTATTATTCTTGGGAGGTCCTAGAGTGAATCCTACTGATGTTTTGATCCAATAAATATCACAGTTCGAGATTTTAAATGTTTCTATTGTGTCTAAGGTGCACTGTTAGCATCATCTGCATATTTATGTATTTGAGTGTTTCTATGTTAATGCAAGAGCATCATTGTTTTTTAAAGTTGCATACTTTTTGAATTCATAGATAGTTTTAGTATTTGTTAATAATATTCTAGTAGAATTATACAACCTTAAGCATACTTCATTAACCCTTGGCATGCATTGCCTAGAGTTTACTAAAAGTGATCCTATGACAAAGATTACCTTTTAGACAGGTCTATACCTTTTTTACAGCACTATGGGAAATTATGGGTTTGTTTGTGTCCTCAAGCAGCCCTAAAACAACATTCATTTCTAATTCTGGGCTGAATGTGGGCAAAGAAAGCATTCATACCTAATTCTGGGCTGAGTGAGCTTCACTACTTCTTAGTATATGTGTAAGCTTATTCAAGCTACTGGTTATGATTACTCCTTCTTAGTTATGCTTGTTTAGTATTATACCATATTGGTTCTAACATTCTAGTTAATGAACATCATATCAAAACTATTTCCATTATATTCGTAACATATGAAATTACAGTACTAGTATAAACCCATGTGATTGGATCTATTCCTATGCTATTGATATCAGAAGCAAGAGGTTAGCTTGTTACGAACCATGTACATGTGTAATGACTCTAATATAAGGATATCCTGTTCTATACATTCTATACGTTGTTTCCCGAATATAAAAAGATAGTATATCCTCCCAATATGTGTAATGTTAATGTTATTCTATTCCTACAGTATCCATAGGAATACTGAATCATACACTACCCAATTAGAGAGATAAGGCTAATATGGACATAAATACCTAGGAATCAAGTATGATATCCATAATTTTACTCTTCACCTTACTTCACCTTAAAAGGGTCAAGTAGTTCCATATATAAGCTTTAACCTCACTACTTATGATGAATGGTACCTATGTTTCCATAATATATACTATATATTAATGCACAAGTAAGCAGAGTATCGAGTTTGTAAGCAGCTAACACCATGTATACATAATAATGAGCTTGTTCAACTCTATCTATCATGTTACGTATCAACTAAGTATAAGGCTCTTACGTATCAACGAGTTAGTTGGTTTACTTTCCTTATTTAAATACATGAGATAAAATAGTGTAAGTAACAATCACATATAAAATCCAAGTACCCTATAAAATTATAAAGGGAAAAATAGCTACAAATATATATTCATCACCTTGTCCAAGATTGTTGTGTATGCTAGCAAGCATACACAGTCAATAAAATTTGTCGTGTATGCTTGCTAGCATACACAACAAACTTTTTTTTGCCATGTATGCTTGCAAGAATACACAATAAATTTTATTGAATGTGTATGCTTACTAGCATACACAACAAAGAAATCAAATTTTTTTGCTGTGTATGCTTGCTAGCATACACTTTAAAAACATTTGCTTGATTGTTGTGTATGCTAGCAAGAATACAAAGCAAATTCCGACAGGAGGGTTATAGTTTCCACAAATTAACAAAAAAAATCATGTTATACAAATACATTGTAAATAAAAAAATAAAATTAATAATGGGGAAATGGGGAAGACTTTATTTTTTAATTTATAACAAACAATTTTAGGTGCAGATCCAAGAGCACCAATAACTTTGGTAGGTCCAGGTTTTGATGTCATCCTGGTATGCCTCTCTACTGAATTTAAACATGAATTATCAATTAAAAAAACTAAAAAGGAATAAATCAAGGTGGGAATGAGACTGTAGGGATCTAATCATATTTGGAATGTTGCGTAAAACTAGACTTGGAGTAGTTCAAGGAAATGGGGGTAAGAAGGATGGTATGTGTGAACGCTTTAAGATTGTTGATTCCCGGTAGAAGGTTAACTATGAAAATTTTATTGGTTAGTTTGTATACACTAATTCTCCATCCCAACAATCATGGTTCCAGACAACATGTTTTTGGAGGCACAAGAGAGATAGATTGATTCGTATCATAATGCACATGGAAATAGAGGATTGCCTGCATTTTCTGTTACAAACAGATAAAACAAAAGGTGCTAGTAATTTGTTGAATGTCAAAACACAAAAGACTAACTCTGCATCAATATCTTGTCCATAAAGTATGCTGAATATTATAAAAATTGCATCTCTCCTTCTCTAATGGAAATCCTACTAATAATGGTTCATTTAGAAGCATTTGCCAAAGGTATCCAACAAAATCAACCGATGGAACCTGATTTTAAGAGTGGTGTTTTGGGTGAACCATGGAATAAGGGAATTAATAAAAATGAAAGGATGGAAGTAAGCAGTGGTAGACACTCAAGGTAATAACATGAATATGGAAATTCAACACAACTCTCTCATGTAATTATCCTTTTTCTTGGCCCTGCTCATGATATTTGTTGTGGATTATGTAATGAAATTGGCAAGTGAGGGTAGGTACATCTTTCATAGATTAATGGCATGCGACATCTAGACCATGTTTCCTTCATGGAAATTCTACCATGAGATCCACCTAGGGTATGCTAACTAGGTTTTCTCTATGGCCTTCCTATCTTAAAGAGTCTTACATGGAATATTAAGTCTGGTTTGGAACTTGAATTAAAACATTGAACCGGTTGCATGTAAAGTGGCCAATGGGTAGTACGATACGATGGGATAGGTCTGTGATAGTCATTTTGAAGTAATAAAAATGAAAGGATGGAAGTAAGTAGTGGTAGACACTTAAGTTAATAACATGAAGATGGAAATTTGACGATTGGTCGTTGCACATATTCTCAAAGTGCACTTCAATGTTTGGCCCTTGTTTGGAGGTGGCTTGATGGTTTTGCATGTATATTTTGGAGGAGCATGCCCAAAACCCCTATCACAGCATGCCCAAAAACCCCTATCATAGCATGCCCAAAAAAATGAGGTGTTGCTTACCCGTTGAGCCATGAGCTCCAAATCGAAACCACGAGCTCCAAATGTGAACAATGAGCTCCAAATGTGAAACGTGAGCTCGAAATTTCAACCTTTAGCTCCAAATTGAAATCGTGAGCTCCAATTCTGAACCATGAACTCCAAATATGAACCTTGACCTCCAAATCAAAACCGGGAGCTAGTCCAAATTGCATAAAAATGATACACCAGAGCTGCAAAACGATACACCAGAGCCATCGTGAGATGTGCACAAAGACAATGAGAAACACAATGTGCAAGAAAAATTGGTTCAAATTTTATATTTCATTATATAAATTTTAACTTAGGTTATACAAAATATATGTATTGCCATAGTATTTTTAACTTAGGTATAGTATTTTTTATTATATGTATTTCCATATAATAAAATATTATATGTATATTATTATATGTATTGCCATATAATAAAATATTATTGTAGTATATTTTTTTATATGTATTTCCATAATAGTATTTTTTATTAGGTATAGTATTTTTAACTTAGGTATATGTATCTTTTATTATATGTATGTTTAACTTAGGTATAGTATTTTTTATTATAATATGATGATGATGATGACAATCTCACCTATCCCTACAATGAAATGATGAAGATGATGATGATGATGATGGTGATGATGATGATACCAAATTGTTAACATAAATGATGATGTTGAAGACGACGACGATGATGATGATGAAGATGACGATGGCCATATTGATATCATATGAAATGATGATGATGATGACGACGACGACGATGACGATGATGATGAAGATGATGATGATGATGTTGATGATGTTGTTGATGACGACGACGACGATGATGTTGATGTTGATGATGTTGATACCAAATTGTACTTAACATACATGATGACGATGATGATGGTGATGATGATGATGATGGCAATGACCATGTTGATATCATATCAAATGATGAAGAAGATGATGATGACGAGGATGAGGATGATGACGATGGTGATGACAACGACGATGATGATGATGATGATGATGACGATGATGTTGACGATGATGTTGATGATGTTGATGATGTCGATGATGATGATGATGATGACTATGATGATGATGAGGATGAGGATGATGACGATGGTGATGATGATGATGACGACGACGACGATGATGTTGACATTGATGTTGATGATGTTGATGTTGATGATGATGATGATGACGATGATGATGGTGATGATGATGATGATGATGATGATGATGGTGATGACCATGTTGACATAATATAAAATGATGAAGCACAACAAGATTTGAACCCAAAATTTGATGACAAAATCTGACGACATATGATGTAACGTATGGATGTGTCAGATAACAATGATGAAAAGTACTATACCTTCATCATCATTTTTATCACCATCATCTTCATCATCATCATCATGTTGATCATAATCGTGTTCATCATCATGATAATCATCATCATGATCATCATCATCATCATGATAATCATCATCATCATCAAAACCATCATCACCATCATTGCCATCATCTTCATCATCATCGTCTTCATCATGTTGAGCATCATCGTCTTCATCATCATGATCCTCATCATCATGATCATCGTCATCATTTCCATCATCATCATGATGAAGATCATCATCGTCGCCATCGTCTTCATCATCATGATCATGTTGATCATCATCGTCTGCGTCATCATGATAATCATGATCATGATCATGATCATCATAACCATCATCACCATCATTACCATCATCGTGGTCTTCATCATGTTGAGCATCATTGTCTTCATGATGATGATGATGATCATCATCATCATCATCATCATCATCATCATTGTTGTTGTCATCATCTTCATCATCACCATCTTCATCATCATGACCCTCATCATCATCATAATCGTCGTCATATTCATCATCATCATCTTCATCATCATGACCCTCATCATCATCATCATCATCATAATCATCATCATCATCATCAGTGCCATCTTCAACAACATCATCATCATCATTTCCATCATCATCATTGCCATCACCATCATCATCTTCATCTTCATCATCATTAACATCATTACATTCATCATCGCCATTAACATCATCATCATCATCATCATCAACATCATTACAATTTAAAATTTATGTGCTTGTCACATTGGGGCACCAATACATTCTTGTTTTCAAAGAATCAATGTGCTTGTCACATTGGAGCACCATGACCCATTTTTCACAAAAAGTTTATTTATTTAATGTCAAATAAAAACATATTTCCTAAGTTTATCCATTTAATAAGGTAAGATGGTTGTATATTTTAACATTCTTGATATTCATTTTTGAATTGTCTTATTGATGAAGTCTCATGATTGGATTTTTTTTCATGGAGAAGATCGATGCTACATCTAATTATCATGATGATTAAGACGATGGTGATCAACATGATGAAGATGATGGTGATGATGATGATGATTACCATCATCATCATGATGAACATAATGATGGTGATGATCATGATGATCATGATGATGAATACGATGATGATCAACATGATGATGGTGATGGTGATGATGATGGTCATGGTGATGATGGTGGTCATGGTGGTGATGATGGTGATGTGGATGATGATGGTGGTCATGGTGGTGATAATGATGATGGTGATGATGGTGATGATGGTCATGGTGATGATGGTGATGGTGATCATGATGATCGTGGTCATGGTGGTGATGATGGTGATGTGGATGGTGATGAGGAAGATGAACATAATGGTGATGAAGACGATGATGCTAAACATCACGGTAATGACAATGATGATGAAGATGATGATGATGGTGATGCTCATGATGATGAATACGATGACGATCAACATGATGATAATGAGGATGATGACAATGATCATGATGACTATGGTGATGTGGATGGTGATGATGGTGATGATGATGAAGGCTATAATAATGATGATGATGATGATGATGTTGATCATCATGATGATTATCTTGAGGATGAAGACGACGACAACGACGACAACGATGATGATGATGATCATCATCATCAACAATATGATGAAGATGAAATTCATGATGATGATGATGATGATGATGGTGATGAAGATAATGATGACAATGAAGATGATGATGATGATGATGGTGATGAAGACAATGATGATCAACATGGCAATGATGGTGATGTGGATGGTGATGCTGCTACTGCTGCTGCTGATGATGATGAAGACGATGACGACGATGATGAAGATGATGATGATGATGAAGACGATGATGACGATGATGAATATGATGATGATGAGGAGGACAACGATGATGAAGACGAAGATGAAAATGATGATGATGATGTTAATGATGATGATGATGATGATTATGATGTTGATGATGACGATGAGAATGATGATGGTAATGGTGGTGATGATGATGATGATGATGATGGTGGTCATGGTGGTGATGATGGTGATGCACTAGAGGAAATTTGAGGTCTAAAATGGGCCTCCTAAGGCAAATAATAAAATAATAGTTAAAATAATAACATGATAGTTATTAATTTTGGAGGAAGAATGAAAAAAACTACTTTTTTTGTTCGTATTTTCGACATATCTCCCTGTGTTTTTACTAAAATTCTGAGTGGAAGAGCTCATTGGATGCGGAATTTAATTCCGCATCCAAGGAGTACCCACACTGCATACTTTTGGCAGACTCTGTTACCCCAAAAACAAGAAATACCTGAAAAAGACATGATGATGATGTCATCATCACTTTTTTTTAAGGTATTTCTTGTTTTTAGGGCAGTGGAGTTCGTCAAAAGTATGTAGTGTGGGTACTTGATGGATGCAGAATTAAATTCCAAATCCAATGAGCTCTCCTGCTCAGAATTTGAGTAAAAACAAAGGGAGATATGTCAAAAATACAAACAAAAAAAGTAGTTTTCTTTTATGACAAATATGTCAATTCAACCATTATGGTTGACTCATTTTATTGAAATTCTATTGGTTCTTAAATTCCAACTCACAAATTTTATTGTTGGTGCATTTTCTTATAAGGCCCATTTTAGACCCCAAATTTCCTCTAATGTCGATGGTGATGATGAAGATGAACATAATGGTGATGAAGATGATGATGTTGAACATCACAGTAATGACAATGATGATGAAGATGATGTTGATGGTGATGATCATGATGATGAATACGATGATGATCAACATGATGATAATGACGATGACGACGATGATCATGATGACGATGGTGATGTGGATGGTGATGATGGCGATGATGATTATTATGATGATGATGTTAATGATGATCATCTTCATCATCATCATCATGATAAAGACGATAATAATGAACATGATGATGATGATGATGATGTTGATCATCATGATGATTATCTTGAGGATGAAGATGATGACGACGAGGACGACGATGATGATGATCATCATCATCAATATGAGGAAGACGATGACGATGATGATGATGATGATGAAGACAATGATGACGATGAAGAAGATGATGATGATGATGATGATGAAGACAATGATGATCAACATGGCGAAGATGGTGATGTGGATGTTGATGATGATGATGATGATGAAGACAACGACGATGAAGACGATGATGATGATGTTGATGATGATGATGATGTTGATGATGATGATGATGAAGACGATGATGATGATGATGAAGATGACGACGATGATGTTGATGATGATGATGATGTTGATGATGATGATGATGATGATTATGATGTTGATGACGACGATGACAATGATGATGGTGATGATGGTGATGATGATGATGATTATTATCATCATCATGAGGATGACGATGATGATGAAGATGATGATGATGGTGAGGATGATTTTGATGATGATGATGATGATGATGATGATGATTATCATCATCATAAGGATGATGATTATGATGATGATGATGAAGATGATGATGATGGTGATGATGATGATGATGATGACGACGATGATGATGATGAAGATGACGATGATGGTGATGATGATGGTGATGATGACGATGATGATGATGACGATGATGACGAAGATGATGATGATGGTGATGATGATGTTGATGATGATGACGATGATGATGAAGATGATGATGATGGTCATGATGGTCATGTTGGCGATGAAGACGATGATGATGATGATGATGATAAAGATGATGATAATGATAAGTGTGATCATTATGATTATGATGATTATGATGATGATGGTACCTAACTATGATTATGATGATTATGATGATTGTGATGATGATGATGATGAGGGTCATGATGATGATGATAATGATAATGATCATGATGATGCTCTTGATGATGATGATGATGATAATGATTATGATAATGATAATGATGATGTTTGTGCTGAAAAAGATGATGATGATGACAGTGACGATGATGATCAACATGATGAAGATGACGGTGATGATGATGATGATGTTAGTAACTCTTAAAAAAAAGATAATAGAATAGGTCTAATTAAATATTTACCTTTCAATATATTTCATCATCTTCTTCATCCAAGTCATCATCTGTATCATCACATCCAGAGTCAACATTATAAGTATTGGCCATATCATCATCGTCATCGTCATCAGTTACGCTCATCATGTCATTGTCGAAATAACCTTCATGGGAATTGTCTACTACATCATATGATTCAACTATTTCTTGGACATCTTCTGCTGGATCATCATCATCACCTAACTCATGTTGATCATGCTCTTCGTCATCGTTTTCTTCTTCCAGAGAACCCTCTTCATTACCATCGTCTAGGTTATACTTTACCAGCCTTCCCCTTGGATCGTGCATCACAACAAATGACCAATTTGATTTACCTGGAACCTCTGAGTAAAATACCTATTCACATTGGCTTGTAAGAACATAGGGCATCGTTCCTCTCTCAAACAACCTTGTATTTACCATGGTAAATCCATTATCATGTTCAATAATAGTTTTATTAGGATCACGTTGATTAAATCATAACCTGTACCATTTGACAACGAATAGAACTACCTTGAAGGATTTAAATTCACAGTATAATATCTTCCAAATACCCATAGTATCGATTTTCTAAGAGTTCTAGATGTCTCTCACTTCTAGATGAAACATTGGTCACCTCAAAGACTATAGATATCCCACAATCTGATGTTTTCTTTGTTTCTTCCAACTTTTTGATCCGATATCTACCACCATTGTAGACCATAGCCTTATGGTGTTTTACCTGCAACAAGCAATACATGAAAAAATTACACAATGATTCAATAGTTATGTAGCAATACATGGAAAAGAACAACATGTATGTCAAAATGTAATTTGCAAAATAACATATTTAGAGTGATTGATTAATATGCTTTCCATTTTATCTGTTAAACCATATGCTAAATAGATTTCCCTTTCTATAATATTTCTATCTCCTTTGCAATGTGCTTCTTTTACCAATGAAGCCACACCTTCCCATGATATTCCATGACCCAATTGTTCGCATCGTTCAATCCATACCTTCATCCAGTCAAGATCGTTTGCGATGTATAAATGAATTGTATCCCATTCTCGACCAACTGCTTGATGACAATAATCATTAAAATGAAAGACAGGTGTAAATCTCCTAAATAAAGTATATGCTCTTAATTGATGCAATAACTAGAAAATGCAATTAGAATATGAACGATATAATAAAAATCCACTAACTAATTATTATATTTCACCTTCCTCGTTCTACCTTTCCCCTTCAGTTTCTCCCCTTCAAATTTGTTATTGGAGTCTGGATCACAAATGTGACGTAAATTGAGCTTTGACGCTAAAATAGGAAGATATTCACTAACATACAACATGTTTTGGTATAACATATATCCTTCCATCATAGAACCCTCAGCATGTGCTCGTTGTATCACCAAACCCTTCATAAATTTCAAGTGCCTCTCAACCATCCACGTGGACCTTGAGTGCACGGGTCCACACAACTCAATATCCTCAACTTGGTGTATGAGGTAGTGTTCCTATGCATTGAAAAATGCTGAAGGTATATTCTTCTGCATTTCACACATGAGACAAGGAATTTATCTCCTCCAATACTTTATATCTTCTTTATGGATTTCTTTAGATGTCAACCATCTACAAGTGACACAAACCAATGATGATATTTAACAAAAAAAAAACATTAAATTACATATCATGAAATAGTGCACAAAAAACAAATATAAATTATATGGAGAATTAAAGAAACACTAGGCACATGCAACTAATCGCTAGTTACCTCATGTATTTACCAAGATTATATATAAATTTTTTGACATTGTTGTCGAAGTTGTCCAGGGGAGAGAGAGGTAGAACATACTGTATCAATATACAGACCATGCCATTTATTAAACAAAGAGTATACAACCAAGAACAAAATATATATTCAATAAAATGAAAAAAATTAAATTATATGGACATAACAATAATAATTACCTTGATGAACACATGCCATCGTGTGTTTTTACCCCCGCAAAATCACCTTTTTTTGTTATGATATTCTTAAAGTTCGCACAAAATCCAGTGGGAAATTTAATTTTCTGCATTACTTCTTTGACAACATTGCTTTTCTGCTCCATAAACATCCATGGAATTGAGTTTATATTAACTTGGTCTTTGTTGCTATGATATTGGATGATGTCTTTCATTGCATGGTTTCTTTCTTGAATGTCTTTGAAAGCTTTCACAATTTTATCTTTCTCGCTCCTTAGCTCTAGTAGTCACCATAACGTTTTAGTCACATTCTTTCCAATATGCATTGCATCAAACAAATGAGCAATTTGTAGGTTTTCATAGTAGGGAAAGCTGCTGAGTTGTATAGGATAATTTTTCATTCCTCGTGGAAGCCCATTAATGCCTTCATGATCATGATGGACATCATGAATTTTAGTTTATAAATAAATTACATCATAAATCAAATATGGCCACTACAGTAAACAACTCACAATAAAATTTAAAATACATAACAATTCATATACAATGATTCATATGTACCATGATGACGATTTCTATTGTATTGCATCTTCCAAAGGTGAGGTTTAATTCTTCGTGGTTTTAATGCAGTCTCCTGCTTCCCATTGAATTTTTTTTTTTCAGTTGTTCTATACCTGTGATTCTTAGAGATGAAATGCCTATACTCATTAAACACCTCCTTTCTTAAGCTTTTTGAGCGACAATATTCGATCTTACGACCACAAACGAGACATGCAAATTTACCCTTTGTCTGAAGACCTACAATATATAGATATGGAATATATATTTCAATTATAATTATATATAAAATATATTAACTACTTCATATACTTAAATCCAATTAAAGTGGAACTTAAAAATACAAACCAAAAAATGAAGTTAACCCAAGGGCATCGTGTATTGTCCATACAACCATTGCATGGAATTGAAATTGCCTTTGGAATATTGGTCTAGATACCTCATACATAGTGATGCCATTCCATAACTTCAGTAGCTCATCTATAACAGGTTCGATATATACATTCATATATTTGACTTGGAACTTACCTAATTGATTTGAAGTACATATAAAATATATCATTATGAGAACCATTAAGATATATAAACCATGCACAAGAGTAAAATAATATATATATATATATATGAATTTAGGAAACATAATATGAAAAATGAGATGCCACGACTACATTAGAAATAAAATAGTTGTAGACACAAAATACCTGGAATAATCATCGACAACATTATGTGCTCCCTCTTTATTGACAACCATGGAGGAATGCTATTGTTGATAACAAAAATAGGCCACACACTGTAAATGGATTTCATCCGTTGAAATGGATTAACACCATCTGCTGCCAAAGAAATCCTAAGATTATGTGGTTCTTCTTTAAAGTGAGGCCACTTTCCCTTCATATATCTAAAATAAGAACCATCTGCAGGCATTCGAATAACATCATCTTGACTTCTGTTCCTTGCATGGTAATCCATAAATTGCGCTATGTTTTTGCACTTGAACAGTCATTGCAAACGTGGAATGATGGGAATGTAATGAAGAACCTTTTGAGGCACATTTTTTGTTACTTTATCTGTTTGATATCTGCTTATATGACATTCTAGACATTCTATTGCAAATTCATGCTGATTATAATATATAACATGGTCATCGAGGAATGCATGAATTGCTTCATAATTGCTATATTTTTATCATTTAAGCAATATGATCTTAGGATATTATCTGAGAGAATAACATGCAGAAAAATAATCACAAGAGACAAGAGAAACAAATATTTTCCTCGGGAAAACCATAAAGGAGAAAACCCCGCAACTTCCTCAAAGATAGAATGAGCACAAATAGAAAAATTAAAACCCGAAAACATAAAGATGATCTCTGATAACTGATCTATCTCACTTGTGCCAGCACTTCCTCTCTCACTCATGCGCCCCAGTTGAGTGTGTGTGTATGTGTAATAAATAGAGAGGATCACTCTCTATTTATATTCTTTCGTTCACTTAATATTTGACTCTGTTATGTAGGCTCGAGTAATCCTAACTCAGTTATGTAGGCTCGAATAACCACAACTAGGGTACTAATGACCCGACTTACATTAACTCACCATGGTTGACTTCTCTAGGAGGGTATAACAACCCTAGTGCCTCACAACTATGGGACTTTAACCCTTGATCAATAAGGAGGTTTACCCTCTATGACTTTACATGACTTGTTTACATTACTGATTCTCCCGATAGGAGCATCGGGGTATGACATGACTCAATTACATTACTGATGCTTCTCAATAGGAACATTAGGATACAATACATACGATATACAAGTGAATACATTCCGAAGTTACAAGTACATCAACATTCCCTCTTAACTAGGAAGGCATTCTCTTGACACAATTCATCAGCACAAGTCTTCTTCTTTGGATCATCATCAAAGCTGGATCATCACTAGATCTTCATCAAAGCTGGATCATCACTGGATCATCGTCATCACTGGATCATCAATGGATCATCATCAAAGTTGGATCATCACTGGATCATCATCATCATCACTTCTTCTGCTATCTTGATCAAATTGTGTTGTCTCTTCATTCTTCTCATCACAAGAATTTCTACAGAGCCAACCCATTTTCATGGTAGTTGTAGGCCTGGCCTCCACGTAGGTTTTCCTCTACAGAGCCAGTCCTTTTTCATATTGGATGTAGGCCTCTACAGAGCTAGTAATTTTTCATACTGGATGTACCTCAACAGAGCTAGTCCTTTTTCATACTAGATGTGGGTCTCTATAGAGCCAATCCTTTTTCATACTGGATGTAGGCCACTACAAATCTAGCCCTTTTTCATGCTGGATGTACTTCCACAAAGATAGTCCTTTTTCATACTGGATGTGGGTCTCTATAGAGCCAGTCCTTTTTCATACTGGATGTAGGCCACTATAGAGCCATCCATTTTTCATGTTGGATGTACTTCCACAGAGCCAGTCCTTTTTCATACTGGATGTGGGTCTCTACAAAGCCAATCTTTTTTCATACTAGATGTAGGCCACTACATAGCCAGCCCTTTTTCATGTTGGATGTACTTCCATAGAGCTAGTCCTTTTTCATACTTGATGTGGGTCTCTATAGAGCCAATCCTTTTTCATACTGGATGTAGGCCACTACAGAGCCAGCCCTTTTTCATGCTGGATGTACTTCCACAAAGCTAGTCCTTTTTCATACTGGATGTGGGTCTCTACAGAGCCAGTCCTTTTTCATACTGGATGTAGGCCACTACAGAGCCAACCCTTTTTCATGCTGGATGTACTTCCACATATCGAGTCCTTTTTCATACTAGATGTGGGTCTCTATAGAGCCAGTCCTTTTTCATACTAGATGTGGGTCTCTATAGAGCCAGTCCTTTTTCATACTGGTTGTAGGCCACTACAGTTATATCTAACCATGGGAGGCCCCACCTACCACCATGTCAAAATGGCATAACACTTACATCTGACCATGGGAGGAACCAATTCTACCACCATGTTTGAAGGGCACAACACTTACATCTGACCATGGGAGGCCCTGCCTACCACCATGTCAGAAGGGCTCATGAACTCATCACTTCTCCTTGGAAGGAACCTCTATCTGGAGAACACCAAGCTTCTCCCAGAAGTATTCAAACTTCACTCTGGCCATTTCTAGCATAGAATCACATCAGGGTTGATTACATCCAAGGAAAACCTGTGAGCTTCACCAGGACCGATTACATCCAAGGACAACCTACAAGACCCTTTATGTCTGAGAATTCTATGAGCTTTGCCATGATTTTATGCTCAAATAACCTGTCTCACCAGCTATGCTAGAACTCCATATTTTGAGAGATCTCAATCTAGATCACATACTAGAGCTTCACTGCTCCTCTCTCAACTATTCTTAGTGCCATGCAGGACTCCTTCCTGCTAAAACAAGAGATCATACCTAATCTCATACTAAAGCAACACCCTAAATTTCTCTTCCTATCAATGGAACTGTCTGCCCAGTATGAATCCATATAACCCTATAGGTTAATCTTCTTATTCATATCATACTTGAGTCCATACTCAACTGTACCCTTCAGGTACCTCACTGTATAATTTACAACCATCAGGTGAACATGTCTCAATGTGTTCACAACAAAGAAAATATATGGTCTCGTATTCATCAGGTACATCAAGGAACAAATCATCTGATGATACATCATGGCATCAACCGACTCTGATGAAACAACACTCAATAGATTCAGGTTTGATGCCATAGGTGTGGTCATGGCCTTGTAGTCCATCATCATGAACCTCTTCAAGATCTCTACTACATACTTCACTTGTCCCAAGGATATTCCATATGCATTCTGCCACACCTCTATGCCTAGAAAGTAGTGCATCATATCCAAGTCCTTCATCTCGAACTCGATAGCAAGTCTCCTTCTTGCAACTTGAATGAGTTCCTCTTTTCCTGTCAGGAACAAGTCATCGATATGTAACAAGACCATCACTAATATTCTGCCTTCAACCTTGAAGAAAAGGTAAAGCCTAGATTCATGAGTAATTTTTCCATCCTGTTGTACCATGTTGAACCTCAGGATCTTCTGCAGACACTCCCTCTAAAGTGGAGCATCATTCTCCCTCTGTATTTCGCACTCTATGCACTGAAACATTCTATACCAGAGTGACAAGTAGCTTCCTTTGCTACTAATATTCTATGTATCCATCTAGGGTCACTGGATACCAAGATCCTCTGTCTTGAACCTTTTCAAAATTTCTTCTCGCACCCATCTGTGAGCTTATCATCCTCTATAGGCTTTTATCTTCAACCTTGTAGAAAAGGTTAAGATCTTCATCACTCTAGGTGATATTCAAGCTCCTCATGTATGTGTTATCCCATGGGTGTCTTCTGAGATCGTACAAGGTATTCTTTAATTTTCACACATGAGTCTTCTTGTCATGTGTCTTAACTTCCAATGGTTGCAGATGCCTCTTCGTAGTTTATGCCTTCTTTCTGTGAGAAGCCTCGTGCTACAAATATTTTGTTTTATCCCATGATGTTGCCATCTACTACATGCTGGATCTTATAGATCCATATGGAAGACATTACAGACTTCCCTTCAGGTCTCGATACTACATCATAGACATCATTCTTCTTGAACTAGTACTCTCCTTCCCTTTCTTCTTGGCTACTTATTCATAGATGGAAGGCTCTGCATCAATGATGTCACTCAACAGTGTCACATAACTACACTATGTCTGAGGCCTCTTCAATTATTTGAAATTATCGTCATATTCTTCTTTATCTTGGATTATTTATTGAACTGTTGTCACTTGTTTTTCAGAACAAGTCTCATCCTTCTTTTCTTGTAGGTGATTGTACACGATCTTTCCTACACCTTTCCTACAAGTCAAATGCATTTGTATGGTTAGAAACATTTCATAAGGCATATTCATAATGGTAAATTCTTATGCATAAATATATGATCGTGCAACTATTTTAGCGAATACAACATTCATCCATATCTCATGGAAACTTTCTAGATGCCTTCCATCTCTACCAGGACAACATTGAGATTGTGCACTAATCCAATATGTCAGCAAAGAGATTTCATTCTAGATAAGTAGCAATGGAGATTTGTATAGAACCATGAGATACTTACCCATCACATGCATATTAGTAGTATACTATCATTAAAGAAAACATTCTATCATGCATAATATATCAACTGAATATAAACAAATGCATAACAAAACAATATCATGAAATGACAATTGAATACTTATCTTTATTTGTTTAATGGGTAGATGTCTTCTTGATCCTTCTAATTAATCATCTTTTTCATTCATGACATCATTATTTCTTATCCAAATGCTAATATGGATAAGAGGTTCTTCAAGAGTTGAGTCCTCTGTATTCCTTATTGCTTGAGGGATATTCTTTGGATCGTGAGATCTTGATCTTCAGTTGCTCCCATCTTCTCTTTCTCTTATTATGAGTCGAGCTTCTTCTTATGTGCACTCTTCCTAGAGTCTGCTGAAAGTAACCACTTCATTCTGGCACACATTCCTCAAATGAATGAATCCCATGATCCTACGAGACCATTCAAGGTGGTTATATTGGTATCTTATTATTCTTCGACTGCTTCATCATAGAATCGAACACTTCCTTTTGGTGTCTTCAAGGATGACACATGAGGGATGAGATGATATTTAATACAATATGCAATGATTGTCTTAGCATGATCTCCCTCTGTCTCCTAGACCTTTCTTACTGAAATACCGATCCAAGTCAATTTCTTGAAGGATCACGGAGTTCCTACACTTCATCCGATTTATATTCTTTTCTTCAAATAGCTTGGTCAAGGAATCAAACATATCCTTTAGGTGTGTTTAGGGAAGACACTTGTGGTATAAGGTGATCCTTGATTGAATGAGCAATGATCTTATTTTCCTTGACCAAGTTCTTCTTGTGTAAGGCTTTAGCCTCATCTCCCTCTGGAACTGGAACCTCTCCACTTATGTAGGTGTCCAATTCATTTTCTTCAAGAACCAGTGAAAACTTATGCTTGAAAAGCATAAGTTTTCATATTCACCAATATTTTCATTAAGCTAGTGTGATAGGTCATTTTGAAATGAGAACCTCAAATGTAAATAGTAAAAGATTAGATCTTACCGATTTGAGGTGTCCGTCCTAGTTTTGGATCTAGCTGATCTAGGGTTTGTCAGAGAAACCTTAATTTCAAAAACTTGGAATTTCAAACTTATGTTTGGATAGAAAGATAGAACTATTCAAGGTGAGCTATCCAATGTACTCCTTTTCTTAAAATAGTGGAGGGAAGCTCCCGGAACAGGAAGCCCTAGTTTACCAATTTCTTCTGCAGAAATGTTGGATACTGTTTCTCAGTTATCTCCACAAATATAGCTCCTATGTGTATAAAATTTTGTACTATAGTAACCTCTTCTGTCCTATTTCTAACACCATAGGTTATACCATAATCGGTTTCACCAATTGGGGCTTATGAGAGTTTTCCCAATGTGACTTATTTAAGGACTATTTAGCATAGCGAACTTGTATGGACTGCCACATGTCCGTGTTTCATCACCAGGGTATGAAATTATTACCACAGAAAGTACAATCCAGAACCTATTTGGAAAATATTGTGAAATTGCATTTGGATCTTTGTAGCGCGAGATATAGAAATTCTCCCTAGGTGTCCTGTCTAGGGATGAATCCTGGAAGAGGATAGAACCCTGATTTGGAGGAATCATATCTCCTAGAATATAGAAAATACGAGGCTGAAATTTTTACATAGGGTACATCAGCATTTTATCTTCGTCCTATGAAATTTTCTGCCCCTAAGAATTCTTCAATCGAAAGATATAGTGAATGCACAAAAATTACTCGTTTTAGTATTTTAGGGTTTTTCAGGTTCATGGTCAAACTAGGGTTTGGCTTTCCCGGAGTTTCATCCAACCAAAAATATAGATCTAGGTATCTAAAATTCGATTTTTATGATGATATAAATCCTATGCCAGGCTCACTCAAAAATTTCTCTTCTGTAAAAAGCCCTAATTTCTGGCAGCAAAAACTAAAAAAACCTGGAGTCAAATTCTGCTTCGACAAAAAGTTGCACCATTCAATGGAGAGTTAGCCTAGCATACTTTTGTTGATGGATTTTGGAGAGAGACCTAAAAATTAAGAATGCCTATCTTCTATAGCTGCACAGTGTCTTCTTCTTAGGTTAGCTCTGATACCATGTGATATTTTTATCATTTAAGAAATATGATCTTAGGATCTTATCTAAGAGAATAACATGCATAGCAATAATCACAAGAGACAAGAGACACACAGATTTTCCTTGGGGAAACCATAAAGGAGAAAACCCCGAAACTTCCTCAGAGATTGAATGAGAACCAATAACAAAAGTAAAACTCGAAAACATAAAGATGATCTTCGACAGCTGATCTATCTCACTTGTGCCAGCACTTCCTCTCTCACTCATGCACCCTAGTTGAGTGAGTGTGTGCATGTAATAAATAGAGAGGCTCACTCTCTATTTATATTCTTTCGTTCACTTAATATTTGACTCTGTTATGTAGGCTCATGAAAACAAAACTAGGGTACTAATGACCCGACCTACATTAACTCACTAGGGCCAACTTCTCTAGGAAAGTCTAACAACCCTAATGCCCCACAACTGTGGGGAATTTAACCCTTGATCAATAAGGAGGCTTACCCTATATGACTTTACATGACTTGTCTACATTACTGATTCTCCCGATAGGAACATCAAGGTATGACATGACTCAATTACATTATTGATACTTCCCGATAGGAACATCAGGGTACAATACATAAGATATACAAGTGAATACATTCCAAAGTTACAAATACATCAACAATAATGCATTCCAATCTCATTCATGATGGAAGATAAATCTCGATACGTGCGAGGTAAAATATTTGATGGTGGTAACAAAAATTCAGCTATCAAGCTACAATTTTTTTTTTGTTAATGTAATAAATAAATAATATTAATGAAACACTCTTCATCCATATGATGATCAATAATGAGTTAACAATACAATTATTAGAGGAATACATATAAAATTTATCACGATCCTATATATGTGATGGATTATTTTACATACCTTCAAGCATCCATGTGATTTCTATGTTTGAAATACCATTCATAACCATCAAGTTCATTATCAACAATACAACAGAGAGAAGTTTTGTTTTGTAGCCTTCATAAAGGGGTTCATATGCCTTATCGAGAAGAGGTATATTTTGAACATCATCAAATTCATCATCGTCGTCGTCGTCATCCATTCTAACATTAAATGAATGTTGGATCAATTTATTTGTACCATCATCTTCAACTACGTTATCAATATGATCATTCACTTGTTCTCCATTAAACATAGACGCTCCATGATCTTGATCTGGAACTTGTTTTGAAAGCACTTCCTCTAGCCGATATTCCATAGGGTGTCTTTCCTTTGTAAATAAATGGAAACATCAATATATATACATTAATATAGGAAATATTAAAATAACATGCATTTACCAAAACAAAGAATATAAAAAACTTTATAATGCTAAACCTACAAATGAACGATATTCATTCTACCCCTTAGCGTGTCCATGTTCCCTGCAATGTTTTGTGGCTATTGAGATCAATATTATTCTCTCTTAAATTCCCTACATTGAGTACATGGAAAATAATATTTTCCATCACCCCTTCGTTTTGCTGCATCCCATAGTATAGAAAGCAATTGTTGATTGTTTTCTTTTGGATCAGGAATATTTCTATTTGACATTTTGTCACAAACTTAGTGAATGAATACTATCGACAATATTAAAAAATCAAGTTCCACGCATCACAATTTTCTCAAATGGAGGTTTTTCAAAGAATAAAAAAATCCCCACAAACTGTCTATCGAAGAAAAAAAAAATTCCCGCAACCACTCGTTGAAGAATAAAATAATTCTTGAAACCGTCCGTCAAGGAATAAATAATTTTCTTAAACCGTCCGTCGCTTCTATAGAAAACATGTTAGAATGTTTAAAATTTTTTAAATTTATAATTGCACAGTCGTCGAATATCCGACGAGCATGAAAATAGTTACTGTTGGAAATATGGGTCAAACAATTTGAAATATGTATTTATATTAATTCAAAAAACAACCCAAACATGTCGAAAATTTGACACTCTCTTGTCGGATATCCAATGACATCATCATCGCATTTTCGACACTCTTGCATCGGATATCAGACGCTATCAGCCATCACAAATTTGACATTCCACCATCACATATCCGATGACAATATCTCCGTAAAAAAACCTATGCTACTGACATCGTAAATTCGACGTCTCTAAAATAATTCAAAAGGTACTGCACTTTTCATCATTGCAATCCAACAAATCTGTATGTTACGTTAGATGTCGTCAGATTCTGTCATCGGATTTCATGTTCAAATCCTGTTGTGTAAGAAGCTTGATTGCGCAAAGTTAAAATCCTATTTTTCACTATCCGCGGTCTGCCAGATCCAACGATCAGGAAAACCCCTGCGTAGATCAACGGTGAGGAAAGGTACAACGAACGGAGATTGAAAAACGAGACATGCTAATTTTTCAGCCATAAGAAAGTTCGAGTCCTGATTTTCGCATTCCATGAAGATCTGAGGGTTCCGTGAGTTTCCACCCAAGATCAATGGTGTGGAAATAACAAGTTGGAAGATGAAAGGAGGAAGCAAACAAGGTAAAGTTTTGAAGTACAAAAGTGGGAAACCGAACTTCCACTTTCCTCGATCTACAATATCTTCGACTCATATCACTCCCACCGGAGATCAATGGCCAAAAATAAAAAAGGGTAGAGATTGGAAAGTGAAAAATTAAGGATTTAAGTGTGAAAAGTTTAAGTTCTACTTTTCGCTTTCCAGAAAAGTGTGGAAGCGGAAAAAGAAAATTTTCGGCAATAGAAAACTGGAATCCTGAGTTCCGCATTCCGTGGTCCTCTAGATCAAAAAGCTAGAGCACGTCTGAAAATATAAATGGTCCGGAAAAGAGCAGAGGAGAAAAGATCAAAGATCGGAAATCAAAAGATGTAAATATTTGGTTGTAAAGAGTTCAAGTCCCGATTTCCTCCTTCTATGATCCGAGATCTGACGGTTTAGAGAGTTTTCACCCAGATCAATAGTCTGGAAGGGAATAGGGGGTGAATATTGGAAAGAGAAAAATTCTAAGGATTTGGGTGTGAAAAGTTGAAAGTTCGCTTTCTGAAATCCGATTTTCGCTAAAGGCAGAAGCAGAAAGGTGAGAGCGAAAAAGTCAAATACAAGATCTGAAGAAGTTAAAAATATCTCTTTCCAATTTCCAAGGTCTAATATCCGATGACACAGAGCGTTTCTGTTAAAAGATCGACGATGGGGTAAAGAAAACAGTGGAAGCGCAAACGCGGAAGCGAAAAAGGAAAAAATTACAGATTGAAAGTTGGAAATCCGCCTTCTATTTTCTGCTTTTCGCTAAAGGTGAAAATGGAAGGCAGAAGTGGCAAGCCGAGAGAGAAAGATACAAATTTTTGGTCACAATGAGTTAGAATTCTACATTCTGCAATCCACCAGATCAACCGTTCATAGAGTTCTCACAAAGATCAATGGTGCGTAAAGAAAATGGTGGAGGTGGAAAGGCGAAAGCAGAAAGGTAAAAAACAAGCTCCGAAGAAAATTAAAAGACCACTTTCCGGCAGTCCATTTTCCATGAAAGGCATAAGTGAAAAGGTGGAGGAGAAAATATAAAATTTGTGTTATGAAAAGTTGGAATTATGATTTTCTCCCTCCGCAAATTGATCTCATATCAATGGATGTGGATGAGCCCGCCCAAGATTGATGGTGCATAATGAAAGAAAAAGGAGAAAAGAGAGCAAAGGGAAGAAAGGGAAATTTAGAATTCATTTTATGTTTCCCACCAGCTCTAGATCGATAGTTCATAACGCGTGTTGATGAAATATCAACGGTTCATAAGCATTTTCACTGGTAAATATGTAGGAATGGATGAAGTTGTTGCAGATTTATCGAAGGAGCTTCGAAATGTCATTATTAACAGGTGAGCCTAAGTCCTTACTATCTGAATTTTCAAACTGATCCACCATGTGCATTCCTGCTTGCTTGTCTATTTGATTTATGATCATGGTGGATCTGCCAAATCATCTTTTTGTTATAATTTTTAGTTGTACACTGCAACTATTTTGGCTTTGTTTCAAGGTTGGTCTCGGGAGCCTATGATACTATAAATATGCCCTCAATAGAGGAAGAGAGGGTTGGAACCTATGATAATTTTGTGTTATTCATTGTGTGATCTATTGCTAATAAAATTGCAAAGTCGAATGCTGGTTTGTTGTTGCAGAGATTCATGTGCAATTTGTAATTACAGTTTGTTATTTCCTTTCCTCTGTGTATGTCTTCTTTTTTAAGTTGCCATTATGTCTTCCTTCATATCTAGAATGAGCGTATAATAGTTCAAAATTTATATTGTTATGCTTTGGCTATTATTCTAGGTTTTCACCAAGATTTCCCACCAAAATTGATGCAGAATTCATCTTTCCGATGCTCTGTGTTGATGGATTGTCATCTTTCTTCTTTTATCACCAGGCCAACAATATTTTGACTATGACCAAGTGATATATTTTTTTTTTGTAGTTATATTCATGCAAATGGCTATGTAATTCATCTATATGTGTGACTCCATAGCCCAATTCATGCTTTCCCTGTTTCAACCACAAACTCAATCTAAATTTTGTTTTATTTTGATATATGGCCCTGTTAAAAAAACTGTGAGAGATCCCTATCTAGAAAGGAAGAATCCATATCCCTTTCTTAAATTGGTTTTTTTTATAACTTGGGATTCACCTTCCATAACCTTGGGTGCAATTCTGAGTGATAACAAATTGGCACCATTTCCAAGGACGAAAGTGCAAATCAACCCTGGGAAAAACGACAAAGATTCCAAGAAGAAAGGGTTTCTATGGGAAAAAAAGACTCCTGAATTTGAAAAAGGTTGTATACTCTGCCCTGGCAAATCCACTGAAATATTCTGGAAGGTGACTCCACTGGGGAGATCGACGGCCAGAAAGACCAATACGGGGAGGAGGGTTCGAATCTTCCCTAAGTATGAGTGACATAGGTTTAGATCTGACTGTTGATAGTGAAAAATGGTCAAACATCAATAAGGTCATGCCTCTTTCACCTGGGGACTCCATATTCAAAGAATCCATTCTGAAAAATGTTCTATGGAAGCTCCACTATAAAAGGAGCTGCAAATTTTGAGGAGTTGATTCAGTTTTCTCCATCATCAAGATGAGTTCTCGGGATGCAAGGTATGCTCCTATGAATCTTGATTCCATTCCTGGTTATCCCAATCGAATACCTAAGATATATTAGCTAACATATCTTCCAATATTCAAATATCAAAAGAATGATGATTCTAGCATTCATTTGTTTAGATTTCATAAGCATATACATAAACTGGGAGTTGAATTGCATGAGAATTTTTTAATGAAAATGTTCATGGCTAGTTTAGAAGAAAATAATAGGTCATGGCATGAGGGATTACCATCAGGAAGTTTATCATCCCTTAAATACTTTCATAAAGTATTTCATGAACATTTCAAAGGTCAGTATCCTTCTCTGCTGTCAATCCAAGATTGTCGCACACATGATAAAGAGTTCATTGAAAATTTGAAAGACGAATGTGGTGATGATTAGTATTTGGATGAAGATGTTTTAGAGATATTACATGAATACTCATCTCAAAGGGGAAAAAAACTATTTTCCGTGATATTCAAGAAAATTCCCAGCAATCAATACTGTCTTCCTTGACTGAAGTTGACATAGACCAAAGCTCTGTCTCAACTAGCTATATCTCGCTTAATGAAACTGATGATAATTTGCAGCATTCTTTTCATTCTCCATGTGACCAAGAAATAATTTGGGAATGTAAAACAAACCCTTCCTCATATTATTCAGCCCCTTAAATTTGGTCACAATAAGAGGATGCCCCTGTTCAATCAGAAGACCCCCTATTATAGAAACAGTTTCTTTAAAATTATAATGTTTCTATGGATGATTATATAGAGAACTCAAACTATAGAAAATGGTAGTCTCATAGTCCTTCTACATGTTATGAAATGTCAAGTTAAGAGGAATCATACCCTAAATCAGATTTAGAAGAAATTTATGAAGGTTCATTCCCTGTTGATGAAGAAAATTCCACTGCAATCCAAGGTCAAAGGGTTGAAAACAGAGAAGATAGTGAGTGTGCTGGAAGTGACAGTTTTCCTTTGTGTTATGCTTCATTTGAATTGTTGAGGCATCTACATAGAATCTCTAAGGAAGTCCAAAAACTTGAGGATATGACATTTGTAGAAAAAGATAATGAAAAGGGAAAACAATCATGGCATCAACCCCATCCCATGGAAGAAGAAGAAACTTGCCATGAGATGTCAAATTACAAAGAAGGAGATGGGAAGGATGAATAACTAGAACCCACTCTACATTCTAATCCTCCTTTTGATCAATGATGCGGAAATAAAATGGAAGAGGTAGAAAGGTAGAAGTGGAAAGGTCAAAACCAAGCTCCGAAGAAAATTGAAAGACTGCTTTCCGTAATCCGTTTTCTGTGAAATGCGGTAGCGGAAAGGAAGAGGAAGAAATATAAAAATTTTGTTATGAAAAGTCGAAATTATGATTTTCTCCCTCCGCAAATTGATCTCAAATCAATGGCTGTGGATGATCCCACCCACTATTGACAGTTCTGATTGAAAGAAAAATGTGAAAAGAGAGGAAAGGGTGGAAAGGGAAAGTTATAAGTCATTTTCCATTTCCCACCAACTCCAGATTGACAGTTCATAATGCGTCTAGATGGAATATCAATAGTCTAGAAGCATTTTCACTGGTAAAGATGCGGGCAGGGATTAATTTGTTGCATATTTCCTGAAGGAGCTCTGAAAGGTCATTATCAATAAGCGAGCTTGAGTCCTACTGTCAAAATTCTCAAACTGATCCATCGTGCACATTCCCGCATGCTTGTCTGTTTGATTTATGATCATGGAGGATCTGCGAGATCAACTTTTGTTATGATTTTCAGTTTCACATTGCAACTGTTTTGGCTATGTTTCGAGGTTGGTATTAGGATCCTATGATACTATAAATATTCCCTCAATAGAGGAAGACGTGGTTGGAACCTGTAAGAATTTTTTGTTATGCATTGTGTGATATGTTGCTAATAAAATTGTAGAGCCGAATTTTGGTTTGTTGTTGCAGAGATTCATGTGCAATTTGTAATTACAGTCTGTTATTTCCTTTCCTCTATGTATTTCTTCTTGTTTAAGTTGCCATTATGTCTTCCTTTAGATCTAGAATGAGTGTATAATAGTTCAGAATTCATATTGTTATGCTCTAGCTATTGTTCTAGGTTTTCACCAAGCTTTCCCACCAAAATTGATGCATAATTCATCTTTCTAATGCTCTGTGTTGATGGACTATCATATTTCTTCTTTTATCACTAGACCAACAACATTTTGACTATGACTGAGTGCCATATTTACTTTGTATTTATTTCCCTACAAATTGTTATGTAATTCATTTATATTTGTGACTCCATAGCCCAATTTATGCTTTTCATACTCAATCTGAATTTTGTTTTATTTTGATATTTGGCCCTATTTAAAAAACTGTGAGAGATCACTCTCTGTAAAGGAAGAAGCCAACTCCCTTTTTTAAAGTGGTTTTGCAGTTACCTTGGGATTCACATTCCACAACCTTGGGTACGATTCTGAGTGCTAACACAATGAGCACATTTTCATAGTGGAAACATTGGTCCAAAAAAAGAATATAATCGAAGCATTAGAATCTGAATGCAACTTGCTTCACCAATTGCTCATAAATATAAATAGGGTATCATAGTGTTGCATCCAATATAAGAGTGTTATTGGGATAAGGTTTTGGAAAGCTCTAGGAGAAAACATTGTCCACCAATTTCCAGTAGGTGTGGACATGGAGAACTAGGAATCCCATCTCTCGCTTGCTAATCAATATGAAGCACACAAAAACCATGTATTTCACTAAATATCTATTTCCTGTAATTTTTGCAAAGTCAGGTTGATATTATGTGTACCTTTTTGGAAATATACAAGTAGAAGTTTTTTGATAACCTATACAAAGGATGGTACTATTTGTGAATAAAGATTTCAAGTTTTTGGTCAAATTTTCAACAATAGAATGTGTGGCACACCTCTTTTCTATATTATTATATTGACTAGCATGGATACAACACTTCTCTAATACAAAATATAATTGTTTTATTTATTTTAAAAAAATAAAGAAAAAATAGTACATCCTACCGTATATACTATTGAATCAAATTACGATACATAAGTCTAAACTTAAAAGTTAAAACTTGATATTGAGATTTAATAATGAGAGTAATGAATCATACTTCTTGAAGTTGTAGCTATTTATCTTGTGTACATTGAATGCTCTCATGATTCGCACACCTCGGATCCACTGTTCATAACAAACAAGAATACACTTGAATGAGAGCTTGAGTAAAAAGATATACAATTATACATGCCAATTGGAACAAAGAACATGTTGGAAATATCACCAATAGTGAGAGGGGGGTGTGAATCGGTATTGAGCACTTTTTACTTCATTTAATAATAACCATTAACAACTTCATTATTTAACACATAAAATCATACAGAGTGTACAAGAGATAATCATTTTCTTATAATATAATAATATTACAATACTACACTTACAGGAACAACCAACTTCCAAGATTCTCCATGACCAACTTGAAGGAATCTCTAAATTGATTTATAGTCTCCAACTTGAAGGAATCTCCAAATCCCTAGTTTCTCCATCAACAACTAGAAGGATGATACAATCCTCTAGTTTCTCCGACAACAAATAGAAGGAAGCACCAAATCCCTATCCTTGCACCACCCTGCCACCTCGATACGAATAAGAGTATCAATCTACCACTATCATCGTCATGTCATTGTCACTCTCATTGTCTTGTCTCTTATTCTTTCATTTGAGTTACCTTTATGGGTAAAAGTCCCTTATTTTCTTTAACATCATTATAATGGGACTCCCCTTGTCTTTGTATTCATGACCACTTCATGTCTTCATCAATGAGATTATTTACACTTCACTCCATAATGGTTATGAGGACACATCATCATCACTGTAGGGGATTATTCACTTGCTCCATTTGTGTACAACTCAGAGTGGGCATGTGGAAACAACCAAATGTTATCTCATCATGTGAGGGCCATACTTAAGGACTACACCATAATGGGGCCACTTTGGAGCTATATACACTTAATATTGGATTTTTACATTAACGACAACCTTATTCGACAATACCCCCCTTTATTATTGATGGAAACCATAATAATCCCCCTATCATCATGTTCCTGATCTTTCTCTCCCCCTTTGACATCAATGGAAAATGACGATTCTTTCTGTTGATCTTGTTGCAACTCCCCCTATCAATATTCCTTATCTTTGGGGATTCTTCCATTGAACTCATGATTCTAGTTGGGGTTGCTCCCCTTGTAAATATTCTAATTTTATTCTCCAAACTTTTGTAATATTTTATTTAGTAGATATTGCCATGTTGTTTCTGCAATATTTTTCCATGTGTCCATAGTCATGACATTTGAAGCATTCAACATTGTGATTTTCCATTTTTCTACAATTTCTTACCAGATGTCCATGATTGTGGCAATTGTAACATTCAACATTTTAGTTCAAGTGGACACTTCTATTTCTTTCTTGATCATTTCATCCATAAGCTTTGGAATCTCTAGCCCTATGCCCAAAATTATTGCAAGAGAAATAGTTTCCAAGAAAGATGCTTATACACCTAGATGTAGAAGATATTCTGGGTGGTGCAAATTCTTTGTATCCATGTTTATATGAATCTTGTCGACAATGAATTCTTCCTTTGTAATATTTGTCTTGATGGGAGATTCTAACAATGTCTGCATAACTCTTATACTTCTCTTCATTTTCATTTATGGTATCTTGGAACAATCTTCAACTTTATTTGTTGGTGGTTTATATATTTCACTTTCTCCAACATTCTTATGTTTATCATAGACCAAACTAGTCTTATCAAGTTGGGATATTTGCTGCCTGAGAATGTCATCTAAGGTCAATGTCCTCTTCTCAAACTTTAATTTTGTGGTAGTTGTCTTCTCCAATTCCTTTTGTAGAGTAACAATCTCAAACTCTCTTTCTTGGAAAATGTCTTCCTTCTCCTTTAGTTGACCTTTTATGACTTCATTGCTCTTTGTTTCTTCCACATGGGTTATTAGGGAAGAAGCAATATTTTTAGTATATTCATTTAGTTCTTCTCTTGAAGATGACTTGTCAATTCTTCTTGAGTTTTCTTGGAATCTTCTATTTGACTTATTATACCAACAATGGTGTTTTCATATTATTTATACATATGAAGTATTTCTTCGTGTTTCCTTATCATTCTTTCACAAAGTGTTCTTGACTCTTATTCAAGAGTTGTAGATTTCTTCAATTTCTGTCTTAGGGAAATGATTTCATCTTCTTTCCTTTTGTAGATTTGATCCCTCTTTGTTCTTGTTTTTCAAAATCTATCCTTTATTTTTGATGATATTCATTTTATTCATTAATAGGATTTGTAATCATGATAATAAGGAAATTTTATTCTTCTTCTGAATCACTTTCATTACCTTATTCATATGGACACTCAACAACAGCATGTCCTAATCTTTCGCATTTAAAGCATTTAAAACATTTAAAGAGTAACTTACTTGGTACCTTTTTAGGGTTTCCTTCTTCTTTTGGTGGATATTTATTTTCAATGACTTCCTCAACTGTGTAAATATTTTGTAGCTTGTCCCAAATCTCTTTAGTTGATGTACATGATCTCACCTTGACTTTTACATGATCAAATAATCCATTCTGGATGGAATTTATTGCCATAGAATTACTCTTCCTTGATTTCTTTTTAGCTACATTTGTTTGTGGAACAATGACAACTATATTCCAAACATTATCTCCAAGTCCCATCAAATATTCCTTCATATTATACTCCATTATTCATAATATGGTCCATCAAATAATGGTGCTCCATCATTACTTGAACTTTCTTTCTTGTCCATGTGTTTCAAGGATCTTCTTTATAGCTACTAAACTATTTTGAAGGTAACCTTGCTTTGGTACCAATTTTTTGGAAATATAAACAATACGAGAGTGGTGGAGTGAATCAATATTGAGCACTTTTTACTATTTCAAACTTTAAGAACATCATGGAATAACAAACGTTAACAACTTCATTCATCAACACATAAAATCATACACCGTGCACAAGATATAATGGTTTTCTTATAATATAACAAGATTACAATATTACATTCATAGGAAGCACCGACTTCTAAGATTCTCCATCAACAACTAAAATGAGGCGCCAACCCCTTGATTTGTAGGCTTCAACCAGAAGGAAGCTCCAACTCCCTGGTTTTTCTAGAACTATCTAGAAGGATGATACACCCTCGTAGTTTCTCTAGCACTAACTAGAAGGAATCACAAAATCCCTTTCCTTGCACCACCCTGACACCATAATATGAATAAGAGTGTCAACATGGAATTGTCACTATCTTGTCAATGTCTTCATTGTCACTGTATTTATAATCACTATCATCAAGTCCTTCCTGAACAAACCCTAGAAACATTCATCCATGTACTTAATATTTTCTTTGGCTCCTTCAATCCCTTAACACTATCATCATCTGTAAACCCTGGTTCATTCCAAGTGAGGAACCCTTATCCATGCACAAAGATCATGACATAAACTCTAGTCCATTCCTTTTCTAAGCTGACAATATAAACCCTAGTACATGCATTTTCCAAGATCACAAGATAAACCCTATCCCATAAGAAACCCTAGGTCACATAGTTTCTCTAAGATATAATGCATCTTATTCTTCAATTATAGACTTCATATACTTGTTTTTCCACCCTTTAACCTTTTCTAACACATATTCTTCTATTTTTTGCACGTTTGACTTGATCTCTTAGATGGATGATACAAAATGCACCACTTTTAATCTATGTGTATACTAATGCACCACCATTTTAATTACAATCATGTTAAGTCATCCCTAACAAAATATAGGCCCAGTTAGGTCATCCTTGAAAAAAATTCTAGCTCAGTACAAATAAAAATTCATATCTTCTCAACCACGGGGAGTTAGGAATCCCACTACCTATCACCAAAAGGTCCCAGAATATTCTAGATGATTAGGGAACTTATTCTTTCGTTTGAGATGCCTTTATGGGGTAAAAGTCCACTTTTTTATTTACTATCATTCTCATGAGAATACACCTCTATTTGTCTCCATGACCACTTCATGTATTCATCAAAGGGATTATTTACGCTTCACACCATAATATTTATGTGGACACATCATCATCACTTTAGGGGCTTCTTCACTTTCTCCATTTTATTACAATTCAAAGTCGGAATGTGGAAACAACCACATGTTATCCCATCTCATGAGGTCCATGCTTAACTTCTACGCCATAAGGGGACCACTTTGGAGTTATATATACATATGCTTGGATTTTGACATCAATGACAACCTTATTCAACAGAGAAAACTTCCTAAATTATACATCCATTATGCCTACTTTATACAATGAAAGGGAAAGGTGCTTTTAGACTGTGGAAATGGTAACAGGAATTATAAATCTTGTAATTTCTTTAATCTCTTATAAACATTGCAAAAGTCAAAAGGAATCACTTGGTAGTGATTTTCATATATCTTTCCACTATCCACTATATACAAAAATAAAATGAATTTGTGGGATCTAATTCCTTCCCCAATGTAAACCCCAAGTCCATTCAATTAATATCTTTAGACACTCAACACTTGTAAACTTTTAACGGGGTGAAGGCCTATGTTGATTTTAACGAGGGAAACAATTGCTTGGCTTGGGTGCCTGATTTATAATTTTTATTGTTTTGGTAATTGGAGGGAGGATTGTGGCTTGATTCAATCCCACTCTAATTTTAGTATGTATGTGACAAAGGAACCCTGAAGGAGACTTGGAGTTCTTTGCTTGGAGAGCTTGTGTGAAACATGCTTGGTGAAAGAAAAAAAGTGGACTTGTTGGTGTTGGTGTGGACTTTTATCATTGTTTAGAGATAGCTATTGATTGTGGATATCCTAGATAAGGTTTGGAGATAATTGGAGAGTCCCATATTGTCATAAATTTGATGAACCATGTTGTACTAGGTTGTGATAAGATGTTTCCATGTACTTATATCTTCACTCTTATCTATATATAGAGTAATATTTGTTTTCCATACTTTATGTACTTACATATCGTATTTTCATCTTATAACCCCATCATGAATGAGTAGTTTATAGGGTTGTTTAATATGTATATTTATCATGAAAAGGAAGTTGATTTTGGTTGGGTAATTTAACAAACATTAAATCTATCTAAGTAGACTTATAGATGTAATAAATATGTTGAAACTAAGTAATTTAAATTTTTTCATTAGATTACTTAACCATGGTTAATACCTATCCAACAATCAACTATTTTTCCTTCAACAAATGTGCAATAATATCAATACACAAAATAAACAAGTATAATTGTTAAAATGAAGAAATAAACATGTTATAATGAATTAAACAACAATAAGACATGTGTTGGCCCTAGGAAAAGATAGGCATAATTCAGTTATATTTCTTCTTGAGAATGTGAAGAATCCAGTCGTAGGGAGGAAAAGGAGCTATGATAGAAGTAGAAAAGGAAGAACAGAATTAGACGAAGGAAGAACATAAGTCGACGAAGGAAGAGCAGGAGTAGATAAGGAATAAATATCTAAGGAAATAAGTAGTCGCAAAGGAAGCTGCAATAGAAGAAGAGTTTGCGAAGGAAGAGAGTTCGCAAAGGAATATTTAGCAACAGAAGAGAAGTCATGATAGAAGAGAAGCCACATTAGAAGGAAAATATGCGACGAGATCAGCTACGCCGAAAAAAACATGTCAGAAGGCGTGCAGCAAATGAAAATGTCAGTTCAAGGAATATTGTGGGTATGAGGTCAGATAGAGTCGATGAGAGTTACACATGTGTTGAGGGATAAAATCATATTTGTAATTTGGGTCATTAGTGCCTATTTATAAATGTCACTAGAATAGGAATGAAAACCTGTTCGCTAACTTAATGAAGTCAACTGATAGTGACATGTAAGATTCTATAAGAAGGAAGAACCCAGGTTGTGTGTTGGTTTCTTCTAATTGTTTCTTACCTAATCACCTAGTCACTTCACTTACAAATTCAGTTAGTTGTTTTGTGTGTTTAAGAAGAGTTGAATAGTCTGTAGCTCAGTGTGCATAAGTATAGATAAGAGTAGTTGATCCATGATGTGTGCATATTAATAGTACAGTCATGTAGGAGAATATTGAGTGACAAAAGACAAGAGAGCATGAGACGAGAGAGAAGTATGTATAGAAAGAGAAGAATATCTAGAACAGATTCTGCAGCTCAGTGCACAAAAAAAAGGTGGCATACATTTCTCATGCCAAATGAAGACTGATTTTTGGTTTTTCCTGGATGGGTTTCCAGATTAAATACTGTTCCATTGAGTAAATGATGAATATGTTCATGCTGGATGCATGTATATGAATGTATGAATGTAATTAAGTAGCAGGAATATATATTGTGATCAAGTGTTTATGTATTCACTTATGAATGAGTTCCCATATGCATGAGTCGCACTAGTGATAGAATACATGTATGTTAAAGATTATATTGCTGATATAATCTCTGTGATAGATAATTTAAGTAGTTTCTTGTCTGCGCACAATAAGGTTAAGTAATACACCCACCGACTTTGATCGAACAAGTTGGTAAGGTTCCAAGGGAGAAGAAACCCCCACCCAACTATGGAAACCTGGTTATGGAAGTTACCCATAAGAGATATCTTAGGTGAGACTGCATCTATGTCACAGGTGCTGCCAACTGAGACTTGCTCTGTCAGGATGATATCTTGGTACTTGTTGCACGTGACAGAAGGTCCAAACCTAAGTTGAAGGGAGGAAACTCCAAAAAATGGTTCTATTACCGAAACTGTGAATAATTTTTGTGAGGGACATGTTTTTTCATCCGACGAAGTTGGAAATCCAAGATAGGGTGGATTTTAAAGCATTAGAGTTTTCCACAAGAACAAAGTAAATGATCGAAATTGAATGCGACAAGGTGGTTAGAGCGATACCTTTATAAGTATATTCATGAGGTTTTATTTTTCAAGTTCCCTATTATGTTGTATGAATGCTTGGTGAAGTTAGCAATCGAGAGAAAGAATTTCCAAGGAGGAGAATCGACAGAGTGAAATCCTTAGTTGATTTAGCGACTGAAGAGTACTAGCAACCCTGTTTCAAGGGCTATCAATTTTTTAGTAGACGGTATTCTGGAGGGATACATTACTGAGTTTGTTTTTGACTTAATAACCTCATATAGTGAGGCGGAAATAATTTTTTTCTAAGGATGACGAGGAATATACTTGACATCTTTGAAAACTTGGATAAAGATGCTTGTATGTGATAAAGGAATACTGAGAATGCATTTTGAAAGTTAGAAGGATTGTGTGCAAAAATTTGGGATATGTCGCAGAAGAAGTGCATAGAAAATGGAGCAATCTATGCTGATATGTTCCCTGTTGATAGTGGAATTGAACTATAAGGTGGATGTTTAAGGAGTGGAAGAATATTTTGGTAGGGAAAGAGAAGAAAAAATGTGACAAGAAGAGGAAGTTGCAATATGACTAGAGGTAAATTCTATGAGTTAACGTCTCATTTTGATGAAGGTGCTTGCAACAAAGAAGAGGAATATCAATTGATACCTGAAAGAGAAGAAGAAGAAGAAGCAAATTCTCCAGACCCAGAGCACGAGTATGATACACCTAAAACCCTGTACACATCACTGGAGGTAAGATATAGAAACTCATCTCCCAGTTTTTTTGTAAATACAAGTAATACTAACACTATAAATAGCGAAAAAGGGAGTCCTACTAGTCAAAAAATTTGTCTGAGAGTAACATGAGATAATATAATGGCTAGAAACGATATTAAGTTTCCTATATTTAATGTAAATGGGTTAGAAGACCCATATCAACATTGGTTTCAATGTGAATCCATATGGATCGTGTGATAGGTACAAGATGAAGCGATTAAGAAAGAGAATATGATCACAACCCTGAGAGGGCGTACGCTAGAATGGTACATGAAGTTCTCTATATTTCTGGCAGGATTCATGTAGAAATATTGTAAGTACACCAGCTAGTCTATAGTGTACATTTTGTAAATCTGTAGAACATGATGACAAGGATTGCAGAGGATTCCAGCTGCTATAGGAAAAAATGGTGGATACCTACTTAATGAAGAACGACGAGCAAATATAAGTTGAGTGAGCACAAGCTCAATACCCACCTGCTCAATATCTACTGATCCAATATCAAAAAAATATGTATCCTTAACACCAATATCAACAGAACTAGTATCCATCGCAACAACACTACCCTCAACCTAAGGGGGTTGGAAATATTCAGGGCCAAGGACAACAAGAAGGAGGAGGAGGATTTGGTCGTGGAAGAGGCCAAATCATATGCTATAATTGTGGGAAACTGGGACATTTCACTCAGGACTATGTGAGTCCTGTGAAGGCATGTTCGTATTGTAAATATGTCGACCACAACATTGAGGAATTCCCTCAACTGATTGCTAAGAGGAATGCCAAGAATTTTGGAAATCCAATTCCCCTGCAGAATGCCAATTTGAATCCCAATCAAAACATCCAAATGATTTTTGTTGAGCTGAGAGAATCAAACATTACTTTCGTGACAAGAGGAGGTGATGCAAATGGAGCACACCAAATACATAGCATGACAAACCATAGGTGCGACCAAAATCACAAAAGAAGATATCGTTCAACGTCTAATGATAAAATGAAATATTCTTGGATGCTCAACTAGAATTCATTGACAGGAATAAAGCATCAACATCTACTCCCACATTACCAATAGGACAAGTAAGGGATATGCCTGAAATATTTGATCACCTATTTCGAAAGTAACCAATGGGAAAGGTTATTAAACTTAAAGAATTTTTCAAAAGTTCCTTATCATTGATCCATGATAAAGATGTTGTCATGAATTTATAGCTTTAATAGAAGAAACTTGGGATGAGCAGCAACAAGACAAAATACTTAACCATGTCATAAAAATATTAAAGACCAATCACGAGCTAAGAATGACCACACAATTAGGTGATTATGATATGGATTATATCATTTTAGACATGGGATATGATGTAAATATTTTGACAATATGGACATGGGAAAACATGGGAAAATCGTAATTATATTGGTCTCCCATTCAACTCAGGCTAGGAAATCAATCGAAGGTCCTACCTATTGGTCGACTAACTCAGGTTCCTGTTGAAGTAGTAGGTCTGAGAACATATGCATATTTCAAGGTGATCGACATTATCGATGATACAAAACCATATCCCACACTTTTGGCGATAGACTAGGTGATCGACAACCAAACCATCATAAATTTTAAGAGAATAATGTGATCATTTGAATATTCATAGATAAGGGTGGTCATGCCAATTGATCCACTAGAAGGAAAAAGATATGTCAAACCGGCACACAATGAAGGATAAGGTGACTATCTTGACCATATCTATCATAGCACATATGCAGGAGACAACTATATAAATCCAATTGCTGATGGAAAGCTGAGTCAGTGAAGTGTTATCTCTTGTACTTCTGATTTGGGTGAAGCGTTAGAAAATTGGCGAAATCGCATGAATGAAGTATCTATGAGAATATGCACAAGAATTACATGATTTATGTGACAGGTAGGAGCTGAGGAAAGAAATATACCTACATATTAAGGTTTTCCTAACCTTGCATATTATTTTCTAACAAATTTTGAAGCAAAAGTTACAGAGTCTTAGCACTTGTCCGCCATGGACTTTGTTTCGAAAGATACTCCCACTAGATGGTGGGGTGCACATAAATAATATATCTCTGAATGGTCACAATGTAGAAAATTGATGGAGATAATATTTGGAGAAGAGATTAGTTATATTTGTCATAAGTATACATTATTAATGGATCCTATTGAACATATTGAGTATTGTCGTATGACATGGGAGGCATATCCGCGATAAGAGTGGGTTCGCCACTTCATACATACACTGGACATGATACCAAGGAATTGGTATAAATTAGTTGAGTTGTGATGAGGAATTCTTGAATGGGAGGATTTAGATACTATATTCAAACATACATTTGAATTCATAGATGACCATCCTTCGATTGATGTTGCATTACAAGTGATGAAAGTGAAGATATTCAAAGATATCCCTGTCATGATGATAACATTCAACCAGAGCAGCACGAAAATCCACCACTGGATGGAATGCAACAATGTGACAGGAGAACCTAATGACAATGAATCACTCAATGTAAACATTACAAAATCTAAAGGTACGCGCAGAGTGGAAGGACTTGATATTTCCAGTGACCAATTCCTGAGTCCACACAAAGTTAAGAAAGTTAATATTGGCTCCTCGGAGAATCCAAAGTTTTCCAATATTGGAGATTATTGGGATGATGAGACTGTAGGGTATATCACTAATTGATTGCATGAGTTTTAGGATTTGTTCCCTACCAAATTTTCAGTGATGAAGGGGATCATCAGAGACTTGGGAGAAATGAAAATACCCGTGAGGCCCAACGCAAAACCGGTCAAGAACAACCATGCCGATTGAATCTGTGGTATAAATAAAAATTCAAAGCAGAGCTGGTATGAATGCTGGATGTAGTTATTATAGATCTTGTCAAAGAATCATAATGGATTAGCTCGATACTAGTACAAGACAAAAATGATACGGGTGAAGTAAGAATTTGTGTCAACTTGAGAAAAATGAATGACACTTGTTTGCATGACCCATTTCCGACTCTATTTATAGATGAGGTACTGGAAATTGTTGGGGGTCAAGAGAATTATTCATTCACTAATGGTTTCTATGGCTACCATGAGATTTGAATCATAAAGGAATATCCACACAAGACCAGCTTTTTGAAGGAGTGGGGGTGTTTCCAATACATGATAATTCCCTTTGGACTCAAGAATGCTCCTTCTATTTTTTATAGAATAATAGCTTATTCCTTTAAATACTTTATTCACAAATTTCTTGAAGTCTAATTTGATGATTGCACAGTATTTGGGATCATTAAAGATCATATTGAGAGCCTTAGGCTGATGCTGGAACATTGTCACCCGTATCAAATTTCATTAAATTTAAATAAATGCATATTTTGTGCCCCATTTGGAATTATGTTGGTACATGTGTCCTGTCGCAATGAAATGTTTGTTGATCCTACTAAAATCACGATCATTCTTGACCTACCACCACTGACCACAATTAAACAATTGTGTGCAACATTGGGACACATGGGATACTACATAAAGTTTAAGAAAGGATATGCGGAGGTGGATGCTTCGATAGAAAAGTTACTAAAGAAATATATTAATTTCCAGTGGACATAAAGTTTCCAAAAGAGTCTGGACACATTAAATAACAATATGGTTACACCACCCATAGTTGTATTTCCATACTGGAAGAAATAGTTTCACGTAAATGTTGATGCATCATCTATCACACTCGGTGTGGTACTAACACATCCTGGTGAATGATTGATCGACCTTCCTATATCCTTCGTGAGAAGGAAATTATCCACAACATAGAAGAATTATACCACAACGGAAAGAGAAGGGTTAGTGATGGTATATGCTCTACAGAAATTCATACTCTACTTATGGGGTGGACATTTTAAAATGTACACATACCATTCAACATTAAATACCTAGTCCATAAGCTAGTGTTGGGGCGGGGAGATTTTCTAATGGCTTCTCCTTTTTCAATAATTTGACTTTGAAGTCATTGTTAAACCCGATCTACTAAACTTAGGGCTAGACCATTTATCACGGATCAAAAGTGGAGAAGAACCTGATAATCCCCATGATAGTCTTCCTGATGTGCATCTATTTGCAATAATAATGTTTGATGATCAGTACAGAGACATCATAAAATTTCTAAGTACAGGATATGAGCTATCTTATTTTACCACTACATAGAATAAATAGTTGGTATTCTGAGCTATAGACTTCCAATCGATTGTTGGAAAGTTATATAAGATGGGCCCTAATGAAAATGTTCATCGGTGCATTTTGGAACACGAGCGATTGATGATACTGAATGAAGCACATGCATGTGTCGTAGGATTCCATTATGCTAGAAGATATATGGTGAAAAATATACTGCAAGCAGGATTATGGTGGCCTACCATGCATGTAGATGCACGAGAATATTGTCACAACTATGATGTTTTCCAAAGAATAGGAAAGTCATCGTGGAGATATGAAATGCCACTAGTTCCACAAGTAACTCACCACGCATTTGATAAACGGGTCGTTGATTTTGTGGGTCCTATTACTCCAACAAGGAAGCAAACAGGGGAAAGATACATAATTACTATGACCGATTACCTAACTAGATGGGCTGAAGCAGTGTTAGTAAAAGATTGTACTATTGTGACTGCTGCAAAGTTTTCATTTGAAAATGTCGTGACAATATTTGGATGCCCAAATATTTTAATAAGTGATCACGTTACGCACTTTGTCAAGTAGTTCATTGAATAATTGATGGAGGAATTCCAGATTCAACATAGAAATATAACGCCATATCACCCTCAAGTGAATGGTGTTGTCGAGGCATTTAATAAGATCCTATAAAATGCATTGACAAAGATTTGTAATGCCCAAAGAGATGGATGGGATCAAAAAAATTCCACAGTATTATGGGTATATCACACAACTTGTAATAAATCTGCAGGACACACTCCATTTTGCTTGGTGTATGGACATCGAGCTGTGATGCCAATGGAGTATATTGTATCGATTCTAAGAATTGTTATGATCACATATATGACACATGTTGATGATGTCGAGGAGATATTATCACAACTTATGCATCTGGAAGAAGAACATTTTGTCGCAGGGTATCACCAAAATGTAGAAAAATAAAGATAGAAGGTATGGCATGATTGAAACATTAAGAACAAACTATTTCAGGTTGGAGGACTTATTCTTATGTATGACATCAATTTTTTCAATCATTCGGGTAAGTTAAAAACACACTAATTAGTATCGTATGTTTTCATTCAGATGACTATTGGAGGCGAGGTGCAATTGCAAAATTTGGATGGAACATCTATCAAAGGAATAGTAAATGGAAGTTAGATAAAGCCTTATCAGGATATTTGTGACTCAGTTGAATGAAAAAAAAGAGAGAGAAAGGAGAGAAAAGAAAGAAGAAAGAAAGAAAGAATTTTTTTGTTTTACTATAGGAAATCCATTGTTGTGAAAGAAAATACTATTGAAGAATTCTAGTAAGTCTCACGCAGAGGAAACGTTTCATAGAATCTGTGTCTATCGCACATAGAAAAATAAATTCTAAGACACCCCGTTTGTCTCAAGGAAAGGAGTCTGTAGAAGCAAGAATACTAGTCACAAGAAATAGTAATTTTTTCCTAGGAGGAATTTGAGTCACAGAAAAGACACTTGGCCATCATTAATTTGAAAATCCTAAGATATTTTTTGCTCATTCTTTTTGGTCACATCCGTATTTATGGAAATAACTACTAGTTGATGTGATAGGTAACTAACGACATGCATAGAATTTTCCAAATGATCATTCGAACAGTCATCCCATGTGATTGAAAGGAAAAATAAATTTCTATTGATTACCTATGTGTGTGAAGAATGGTCACAGAGAATGGTTACATGTTATCAACCTTAGTTCCTAAGTTTCATTTCATTATGTTTTCATGCAAGAAGAGAAACTATTGTCTACAACTCCAAGAGCCAAAGTGAATTTTTCAGAGCATGGTCATTTCTATTTCCAGCACAAGTACAACTCCTGAATCTAACGTTGCAACCGAATCACCCACTCTAATCATGGAATACACTACTATATATGTCCCACCACATGTCAAGGTTTCTCAAGAGGATGAGAAAATTCCAGTTAGGCCTTCAGAAAATTCATTTTCAGACCTACCAGGTCCGTCTGGAATATCATGGGGGAAGCACACTAGAAACATAAAGAAGAAAGGACAAGCAGCAACACCACCAACACCACCACCATGTGAGGAGGATGAATACTCAAAAACTAGGAATATGTTTCCACCATACATCCCACCAAGATGCTCTAATGCACCAAATATTAAAGTCCTGAAGAACTCACAATAGCCACTGGTAGCACCCACGGTGCCAGAAGGAGTTAAGGTGTTCCAAAATATTCTGTCAAACTTGCAAAATTTGTCCTTCACTAATCATGACATGAAGAAGCACGAATATTTAGATAGAAATAAATACATTCTTATTAAACAAGATACACCAGATTCACCAAAGTTCCTTGTTACAATGAATGGGAAAGAGTACTAGACCAGTCAAGGTTATTGTCATTGTTGTATATGCCACACTTTGGATGAAGCGCGGAAGTGAATTCCTATGTGAAACAATTATTAGTTTCGTTTCATTGTGGATACCTTTGGATCTATGAACAAATCTCTGTGGATGTCAAAATTATCGTAGTAATTACATGCCTACTATTAGTAGGTATAGATCCAACATTGTATTTAAGGAAAGACTAGGAAACTATTCTGGGAAACAAGATGAAGGATAAATATGAATTGTGCAAAGATAGAAGAGGTTTCCTCATTGCCTAGATTAATGACCATATTTTTTGGTTCGTTGCAAAGGTACTGGATATAAAATTGTTACGGAATATGCTATCGAATAAGTGTACTACGGGTGCAGGTGTGCTAACTAAAATTTGTGTAAAGGAAGTTCAAATCAACTGGTCACAGTATCTGTTGAATGAGTTACTAGCATATGCAATAAAGTCACATGAAAAAGGTAATTCATTCCACTATTCTTGGCTATTGATTTTGATTTCATTTGTCGCATGGGTGGAACCACCACTACTAAGGGGTAGACCTGCTAGTAGGTTATAGAGGAGCTTGATACTAGAATCTCTGGTTTGAAAAGGATAGGAAGGAAAAACTGTGAGATAACAACGTGGAATTTTTTATGCATGGAGAGGTTTTTTGGCATTAGGTGAAGAAGCAAGCGAGACTTATGGATGAAACCGTTCATCAGTTTCACCAAAATATCAAGTTTCATTTTAACCTGCATCATATTTTTTTACAGTCGTGACAAGATGTACAACGCCAACGGTTGGTGACACAATTTTTGTTGACCAAAGAAGAAGTTGAGGCCATCATCCAATATTGGCCAAAAAAATGGTGTGTTCCTATTTTAGATGACCAATTAGATGCAGATGCAGACCTAGGACAAGAAAATCCACAATCGCAGAAGGATGGAGATCAGGGAGGGGACCCATAGGAATAAACATAAGATCCCAACCCTCCCCAGAATGGTTCAAGAACAACTCCAATAGGTCTAGTCATAGGAGATAAGAGAAAGAGACTAAGACAATGTAGACAGAGGAAAGACATAAGTTAAGGAAGGCTGATAGAACCACAAATACCATCAGCATTGATGGTGAATATTTTATACTTCTAACTAAAGAACTGACAAAAGTTTCATAGATAAGATTCAAGAAAATATATGAGAAAAAGATGGAGCTCACAGGTAGTATTACTAATTTACTGATAGTGTTGTTCAAACATGTTAAAGAGGTCATAACGGTAGTAGATTATACACCCAAGATAACCAAGTCACAGGATGTACTTGGCACTTTAGAAGAGTGACAAAGTGAGATACCAATGCAAGTTCCTCCAAGCAGGAATCACGTGGTGGGTGAAGCACTTGACCTTGGAACCACATAATTGAATGAAGTGGAAAAAATATTGGGCCAAGTGACAATATACTTCTCGCAGATGTAGTTGTATGAAATCTATGCAATCCAGAATGTCGCAATCACAAAGATGAAGGTAAGAGAAGGTTCCTTGATTAAGCAAGTAAAAGTAGAAAATAAAAGTGTCAGTAGAATGAAGAAAACCGTGCAAGAGAACTTGTAGAAGGAAAAAAATTGGGAGCATAATAGACATATAATCAACAATGTTGTAGACCTTGCATGCACAAATTTTTCTAATGAAGGAATAACAGAGGAGAAATTCGTAGAGGAAATGCACACAGCTGAAATGGAGGGAAACCAAATGAGAAATGAGATAAAAAAGTTTCCCTTAGTAGAGAAAATGGATAATGTAATATCCTGATTTTGACCCCATTATATCAAAATTGAAAAGGATGTAAATATCGTTATTAAATCATGGTGAGGAGATCGAGGCCAAAGCCTCACTGTGGATTTAATATTTTATGTATCGGCAATTAAAATTGATACCTATGGATATCATGCTATCCAGACACACTATATTTTGAGACATCATGTAAATATGCAATTAATAAAAATACCCACAACTAGCTATGTCAATGCAACAAAGAGATGGGGGCATGATTTCACAAGGAATAGGGAGGGAAATTATTCAAATCCTTGATCCAATAGGGTTGAGCCAAATGTCAATGTGATAACCCATCAAGTTCTCAACTACCCTTTTTGTCTTTTCTTCCCAATCATTTATTTGTTCCAGAAATTGGTTGAGGTAGTTAATGCATTGAGATTGGAAGAGTGAGGTAGTTAATACATTTCACTCTGGCAATCTTATAGCTTGAAACTGGCACATCCCTGTGTTGGTTGAGTTCATGGAGTCTTTGACCCAAGATCAAAACAAGCTAGTGCAGATAGGTACAATCAAATCCAACAAATACCAAGCTCTTGCTGCAGGATTTTTGAATCCATCAAAGGGAAAGAACAAATCCAAGGATTCGAAGCAAGAAAACAAGAAGAAACAAGACAGACCCAAATCTTCAGATGGAAGTTCAAATCCTTGCAAAGACAAGGACAAGAAGAAGCAGGAGAAGACCAAATGCACCTATTGTCACAAAGGGGGGAATCCAGAGAGTGCACTCATGAATAATTCCATTGATATGATGCACAACTATTGGAGAAGAACAACATCCCACTGCCTAAGGGAGAAAGAAAGAAGGATGGAGTTTCAGGCTTAGACAACAAGGAGAGGTGCCATGCATTGGTTGTTGATTATTCATAATATTCTTCCTTCATTATTGATTTAGGAGCATCAAGGCACCTGGAGTCTGTCAAATATTTCTTTACATACATGTATTCAGACAGTGGCCCAACTGTTCGAATGGGTGATTATTCATAGATCCAATCGAAGGGGATTGGCAGGATCGATCTTGAAGATGGATATTTTAATAGTGTTATGTTGGTACAAGAATTGGAGGCAAACCTACTCTCAGTGTACCTAATGACACACAATAGAGAAGACAAGAGAGTAACATTTACTCTAGACACAATGGAGATAGCTTAAATCTCTACCAATAAGGTGGTGGCATTAGGGTTTGTTGATCATCAATCTAGGATGTACAAATTCTACCATTTCCTTCCCTACTCGAGAGGAAAAGCCCTCTTGTCTCATGCCAATGAAACCAAAAAGCTGTGGAATGAGAGGTCTGAACATATGAATTACAAATACCTCCAGGAATTGAGAAAATATGGCATGGTGGAAGGGCTTCTTCCTATTAATACCTCCAATGGTGCATGCATTGGTTATGTGGTTAGCAAGCATCCAGAGCACAGATATGAGAAGGGGAAGGCAAGGAGAGATAGTCAAGTGCTTGTATTAGTGCATTCATATATTATTAGTCCTCTTCCCACACCCTCCTATGGAAGATCAAGGTATGTAGTGACCTTCATAGATTATTTTTCAAGGTTTTGTTGGGTCTACTTTCTCAAACTCAAATATGAAGCCTTTAATACTCCTAAAGTTTGGAAAGCCTTGGTTGAGAATCAATGTGAGAAAATGATCAAATTCCTTCCTACTGATAATAGTAAAGAGTATGTGAACAAGAGTTTGGTGCATCTCTTTCAAGAATTTGGCATCCAAATGTAGCATTCGGTCCCCTACACACCACAACAAAATGGTGTGGCGGAGAGGAAGAATGGGGCGTTCAAGGAGATGGAAACCTGTATGATTGAAGCTAAGTATTTGAGTCCTAATATATGGGATGAATCCATTAAATATGGTAAATACATTCACAACAAATCTCTTCATAAATAAGTGGATGACAAAAAACCATATGAGGCTTGGTTTGGTCACAAGCCAAATATTTCACATTTCAGAACTTTTGGCTCAAGGGATTGAGATAGGATACCTCAATAAAATAGAAAGGCCTTATAGCAAAAAAGAAGGGTGTTAGCACTTAGAATTTTACCCAAGGTTGTCGAAGGTAAATCCCAAGGTAACAGCGGAACCACTTTAAGAAAGGGAGTTGAACCACTTTAAGAAAGGGAGTTGGCTTCTTCCTTTCTAGAGAGAGATCTCTCACAAATTTTTAACAGGGCCAGATATAAAAACAAAACCAAATTCAGATTAATTTTGTGGTTGAAAAAAAGAAAGCATACATTGGGACATGGATTCACAAAATTTTTATGAATCACAGAACTGTTTGCAGGTGAAATTCTACAAAGGAAATGTAGCACTCAATTACAGTCAAAATGTTGTTGGTCTGGCAATAAAGTTGAAAGAATGACAGTCATTAATACAGAGCATCAGGAGATGAATTCTGCATCAAATTTGGTTGAAAAGAGTTTGTGAATATCTGAAACAAATATCCATAGCATAAACATGTATGAATTCTAAAATATTACAGACTCATTCCAAATATCAAAGAAAACATAATGGCAAGTTTTGTTGGAATATATTAAACCCACTCACAACTTAGGATAAAATAATTAATCATTATTTGATTAATTATTCACCCACTAGCTTAATTAGGTGGCACCTTAAAGTCAATGCATGCCATCTATATCCTAGGAATGAGTTATTTCTGATTCTGGGTTCATCTAGAATTAGTATGCAGAACCTTATAGCAGATTCTGCTTTTTTCTGCTTTTTTCTGCTTTTTCTGCTTTATCCTGCTTTTCTATGGATAAGATAAAAGCTAGTCAACTAGGAAACTGGGTGCTTTTGTTTCCAACCCATCCTCCATTAGTTTTTCTCCATTTTCTAGGATTAGCATGTTACTTCCATCTCCTTGACAACTCACTCATGCTTTTTCCAACTCATGAGGTCCTTGATAGATTTAGCAAGTGCTTTATCCACCTATGGGGGTTTGCTATATTTTGGTAAGTCAGCCTTTTTGAGCTTTATGAGTTGTTTCCATACAATTCGAATTCCCCATGAGGGATGTACTATTTATGTACTCTATTACTCATAATTATTCAATGGAAGGATACACACTAATATTCATCTCTTCATTCATGTGATTCAGTCTCTTTTCTTCTCTCTTATTTTCCTGTGTATGCTTGTGAGAAATCTTAGTAGCAAGATCTATTTCCTGTGCTTCTTCTTAGAATAATTGCACATAGCATTGATCTATTATTTCTACATGGTATCAGAGCTACAAGGTTGATCAAGTTCTACAAAGTTGAGGAGCACTTCCAGTCTCCTATCCCTCTTTGAAGAAGAGCTTTTCTAGCTTACAAGATTTTCTCCTAGTTTGATTTTTGCAGGTTGCAGAGAGTATCTATTAGAGCATATTAGCAACTTCAATATGGATTCAAAAGTTCCTCTACTATATCCTTTCAACTATGCTGATTGGAAGCCAAAGATGAGTGCATACTTGAAGAGGCAATGTCTCTTTGATGTCTCCATTGGTGCATTGAGTGAACCTGAGTCTTATGAAGAGAAGATTGATTGGATAAATAATTGTGATAGAGCTTATGGAATTATGTGTTTGGGAATGTCTCCAAATATATATCATCTCATAGATTCTGCTGAATATCCATTTGAGCTTTGGAAAATTTTGGACAAAGCTTTTGGTTTGTAGGAAATTGAAGATGAAGCATGGAGCGAACCTAGCATCTCCTCTTGTTCTCTTTCTCAAGATTTCTTGGCCTCTACATTCTCTGATGAAGTTGATCATGATGAATAAGTTTATCATACAGTTCATGTTGCTGCTGCCCTGTTTCATTCGAATGCTTCCTCCTTCAATGAAGAAGCAAATATTGAAGAGCCATCTTTTTCTGTGTCTCTTGAAGGTGATTTTTCTTCTTGTGATACTATTGATGAAAAAGAAGTAACATATGGAGCTGCTGCTGATATTGATTATGATCCTATAACCCATTCATTGTTCTCTCAATATCCCATCTTAGATTCTGAGATCTATGTGCCAGATTCTTTACACCTCTTGCATGCCTCTCTCATTGATGGTGCGCAACCTAGTGACTTCCAGGATGTTTGCTTAGCCACATCAAGCCTTATTTGTGTCATACCACTTACCTTACTTGATCTCATGATATTCAGCATATCCTTATTTGATCTTGGCATCAATACTCAGAGCCTTCTTGAAGATTGTGAACATCTCATTCTGCCCATCCATCATTCAGATTTTTACACCTATCAGTTTTCCCCAGTTGCTCATAATTTTCCTAGTCTAGCCCTATATCCTCATGGAGACATTGAAGACTTTGTCCTTGCTGTTCCATATGTTAATATTTCTGATATATCAGAGTTTTATCAGCCTCATATCAGATCTATATAGGTGCTACATCAGATTGAAAGATTGACATGTGATTCACATCACAATTTTGCAGCTATTCAGGGAATTGGGTGTGAAATAAATTGCCTTATTTTTTGTACTCTTTGGAAAGGAGTATGCACAAATCTCTTTTCCATTTAATATTATGTTTGCAGATCAGAGTTTGACAGCAGAAATAAGCATTCATATAATGCTCCTACTTCGTCAGTTGATGAGATACAAGGAGTCTCTCCTCTTCCTTCTTGCAGGTTCTACACTCCAGCGCATGATCATGGAGTTCATGATTTCTTCAGCAAGCCCTTC
>LPNX010044568.1:682322-711703 GCA_001517045.1 Pseudotsuga menziesii
CATTAGGGATGTACTATTTATGTACTCTATTACTCATAATTATTCAATGGAAGGATACACACCAATATTCATCTCTTCATTCATGTGATTCTGTCTCTTTTCTTCTCTCTTATTTTCCTGTGTATGCTTGTGAGAAATCTTAGTAGCAAGATCTATTTCCTGGGCTTCTTCTTAGAATCATTGCACATAGCATTGATCTATTATTTCTACAATTTTAACAAGAATACATGCACATAAGAAAGTAAATTACATACTGTAACTATGAGATACGCAAGAATATTTGAAGCAACAAGCCAGCATTCATCTTTGTCATTTTTATTAAGGAAAAATCTCAACTTACATAACCCAGAACCTCACAGGTTCCAACCTCTTTTCTTCCTCTATTGAGGGTATATTTATAGCATAATCAAGCTCTTGAGACCAACCTCAAAAACTTAAAAGCAGTTACAAAATTGGGAATTAATCCTAACAAATTATGATCTGGCAGATTCGCCATGATCATAAACAAAATAGGAAAGCATGCTGGGATGGGTGTGATGGTCAAACAAGAATTTTTTACATCTAGAAACCATGCCTGCTAGATGAAAACAATGGCTCAAAGAACCTTCGATGCACTGCAACATATTCAATTGATCTTGCATCTTCCACGTGCGAAATAAACCTCAGCCATAGATCTTGATCTATGAGACATCCTAACCATCCAAGGATGCAACCTTTAGTTGATTTCGCAATTAACCAAATTGATAAACTTCTTACTTGTTCCCATTGCGAAATCAATTTGGACCATTGATCTGAAATCTACCTCGATCTGCGTCATCCAATCCTATCATTCTTACCCAATTTCACAACCACCATATTGATTAACTCCCTACAAGTTCCCATCGCGGAATCAACCTGGACCGTAGATCGGATCTCCGCCAAGATCTCCATCGTTCAAAGGTATGGGATCTATAATATTTTGCAGATTTCAATTGTTCATTAATCTATGCATGTTGAATCAATGGAATCACTCTCCACCATAGATCCATCCCTAATTAGATCTCCTCCGTCAAAACTTTCCTACCTTTAAGAAATTCCACGAATTTGAAAATTTGCTTTCTGTGAGCATGTTAGATCAGTGGAATTGAACTCCGCCATTGATCTCACCTCATCCTCAATCCTAGCCATTGAAACATGTAATATTTTAAGCAATTCCATAGATCTGGAAAGTTATTTGGTTCATGCAAGTTCTAGTAACGGAATTACTTTCCAACGTAGATCTGAGATCAAGGGTGATTTGGGTCATTGAAGGCTGTAGAGCCTACCAAGTTATGCATAATAGGAAGTATTCTTACCTCGTGTACATGTTCCCCTTTTCCACACTGTCGATATGTGCAGGAGCTTTCTGGATCGTCAATATTTTGGATCGTGAAAGGAAGAAGTTCAAACCTTTTACGACCAAATTGTTGTGTTTCCACCTATCCTCTTTTTCCCTCTCAAACTTTTTATTTCCGCACTATTGATCTGTGGGGGAGCCCTCAGAACCATCGGATCTCAGGCTGCAAAAGGTAGAAGTCAGGTTTTAACATTTTTCGCCAATGTGTTTTGTCTTTTCTGCTTCCACCTTTTCGCTTCCATCCTTAGCGGAAAGTGGAAGGAGGATTTTTCAACTTTCTCAGAGCTTAATTTGGATCTTTGCACTCCCTCCTTTTCACTTCCACCTTTTTTGGACCATTGATTTGTGCAGAAGCATTTTGATCCATCAGATCTTAGACCCTGGAAAGCAAAAGTCAGGTTTACTACTTTTTATAACCAAATTTTTACCTCTTTCGCTCTTTCGCTCCCAAACTTCCTTTGGAAAAAATGATTTTTATCCTTTGATATTGTTCGATGTGTATCTAGGTTGTCCATTCCCTGTCATCATTCAAATAGGAGTTGATTTCTTTATTTACATGCATTTTCAAGGTAAAAAATTATAATCCTTCAAGTATTTGGCATTTATAATCTAGGAATGTCCCTTCAAACATATGCAGACCTTCATCAACATTCTTTAAGGTCTTATGATATGGAAATTTTCTAACCTTATTCCTCCATTTACTCACCAAATTCCTTACCAATTATTTAGCCTAAAAATGGTGCTAACAACTGGCTCCAACTAGGGATACTATCCTCCCTACGAGGTAGCAAAGAACCCCATAGACCAGGTGCCAAATCCATTGGGCTATTCCCAGGATTTCGTTAAATCCCCAACATGTTTTGAAAACAAAAATTGAACTAATGTTCAAACAAACTAAGAAATTATTGAAAGAAATGCTTGCCATGTTGAGCTTATTCACACCTACCTACCCTACTTACTAAGCATCAATACCTAGTTAAGTAACTTCTAACTTCCACTGAAGCCAATCAAGAAAATGATCCCATAAACAAATTTTCTTTGCACGCTTGTTAAAAAATAGAAAGGAAGAACCTAATGGAAAAAGGTTATGATAAATGGATTGATCTTTACTGTAGAGACATAACCAACCATCACCATTGCAAATATTCTCCATGTACTCTACCATTGGATCATAACAACCTGTAAATTTTTATGTTATGTACCTTTCATGCCAAGGCTTCTCCAACTGTAACTCCTCTAGCACCCTGCCAAACTTCTATTTAGAGGAATCTTGAAAAATGTGTTCATAACAATATAAAAATGAGACATCATCTTTTTCATCTAAAGTCTCAGAATTTAAAATCATATTCCTTCCAAGTGTTTCAAAGGAAATATCGTTGTGTTCTTCAATAAAATCAAGTGAACAAAATCCTTTTTCTTGATATGAAATTTCTGAATTTGAAAGCTTTAAAGGAGCATTCCATTGAGAGTGCTCATCTTCTTCTTTGTAAGTCAATCCTTCATCACAAATTGCTGGTTTTTTCACATGCTTACGTTCCACCTCTAAACAGTTCATGAAATTTTCCACTATCTCAAATTCCTCCTTTTGTTTAGAGATTTGAATTATATGTCTCAATGATTCAAATTAAGCATAACACAAATGCAAACTGTCACTTTCAGCACGCCCACCATTTTCTATGTTTTTAGCCTTTTGACCTTGGACTGCAATGGAATTTTCTTCATGAATAGGTCTGAACTTTCATACCTTTCTTCTAACTCTCATTCAAGGTCTGATTCCTCTTTACTTGAAATTTCAGAACATCTGGAAGGACTATCAGACTCACATTTTCCAGAGTTAGAGTTCTCTATACAATCATCCATAGGAACATTATAATTTTGAATAAATTGTTGTTGCAAAAGGGTGTTTTCTGATTGGACATGGGAAGTCTCCTCGTGTGGAAAAATTTCAGGAGTTGAAAGATATGAGGAAGGATTTGATTTAGAGTCCCAACTTCTTTCTTGGCCACACAAAGAAGGACAAGAATGTTGCAAAGTATCATCAGCTTCAAGAAGAGAGACATAGCTGGTTGAGACATAGATTTGGCTTATGTCAACTTCAGTTAAGGAAGATATTATTAACTACTGGGAATTTTCTTGCATATCATGGCAACTAGTTTGTATTTCTTTTTTCTTTCATGTATTATGTTGGCTACTAGAAGATTGATTTTGATTGAACCTTCCTTTATTTATAGTAACATCTCTATTTGATATTTCTTTGGACATCATCTATAGCATGCAAATATCCTTTTTGTTACTATTTCAACTCTTCCTTAGTGAGGTGTATTTCAGAATCCAAATCACTAAAATTATGAATATGATCCTCAACATATTTAGCCTTTCCTTCGTATGCAACATAATTCTCATGGAAAGGTGGCCTTATTTGTTGGTAATATTGATTTCTAGGACTCCTCATATCTCTCTGTCTAATTTGTGGAGGTGGGGAAGGATTGGGCCTTCTGAAGTTTGGTTTTCTGATTTGAGGTTCATCATGTTCTCTGTTCAATGTTCTATTATCCACAGTCAGCCTATCCATCAGTCTCTCCATTTTCTTCATCATCATTTCAAATTTAGCATCAATAGAAGAGGAGGAAGTATAAGTAGAAGGCACATTTTCTTCTCTAACTTTCCTTCTATTTGTTTCTACTTTATGCTTTATATTCCCACTTGCCATCATATTAGCTTCCACTTCTAAAGCATATTGAAACATATCAGGAAGACTTATTGATTTTCTCTCTCTCTCATTAATAATGCAAAGACACTGTCAAAGGAATCAGCATAATGGTGTTTTGTTACACCTACAAGGGGTTTAATATCAGCAAGAATAGAGTTATGTACCCTCATAAGTGACTTGAAAACTAATGAATAGATTCAAAACCTCCTTTATTAATATTATTATATTGAGAAAGCACCTGCAAAGTAATTTTCTTATCATCCCATCTTTCCAAGAATGAAGTTTGGAAAGCTTCAAATGTGGCAATGGACTTAGCAGGTAGATCTCAAAACCATTTATTTTCTTCTCCTAAAAAACTTAGTACAAACAACCTCATCTTAATATCATCTTCATCAACCTCCTACAAGTTTGCATAATCATCAAATTTATCAACATGATTTCTTGCTATGAAATTTCCATCCCCATCATAGAAGGGATTTTTTTGGGCAAAATTTTGAGGAAGGTCATGTAATACAGCAGGTAAGGCCAATGGAGCAAACCTGGAAGCCATTAGTCTAGGTGGATTTGGAACACAAGGAGGATATTGAAAGGCTAGAGTGGTTTGAAAAGTTGGTGGGATATAAGGATAAAATCTTTGAACAACAGGGTTTGTTTCTTCAGTTTTCACAGAGTTTTGAAGATTGTGACAAAGAGAATCAAGAAAATATGATTCTAACCTACTGGGATTAATTTCAGTTTCATTCAAATTAGATTCAGATTTTTATTTCAACAAGGACCTTTCAAAAAAAAAATTCCACCCAAAATCCTGAATTCTATGAAATTATTGAAAAGATGATGCACCAAATTGGGAAATATTTATTTGCTATCTTCCCTTATTTCTAAGCAACCTTTTTGGACTTTTCCACACCTTGTAAAATCTTAGTGTCAAAATTACCTTGTTTATCTGACCTCCTAGAAGTCAGGATGTGACCTTCTGAATGACCAAGTTTTAGATCTAACTGTTGATGGTGAACAATGGTCAAACATCAAGAAGGTTGTACCTCTTTCACCTAGCGACTCCACATTGAATGATACGAACTTCTTGATATTTTACCATTGTTCACCATCAACAGTTAGATCTAAAACTCGATCATTCATACCTAGGGAATATTTGAACCCTCCTCCCCATATCAGTCCTTCTAGCTGCCAGTATCCCCAGTGGAGTCACCTTCCATAATATTTGAGTGGAGTCTCTAGAGCATACACAACCTATGTGTGTCTATGACTGGTTGTTCAAGCAGGTCATAGAACTAAGACTATGGCATTTTCCCAGGTCTGATTTGCACTTTTGTCCATAGCAACAACGCCAATTAGTTAGCACTCAGAGTTGTACCATAGGTTGTGGAAGGTAAATCGCAAGGCAATAGTAGAACCACTATAAGAATGGGAGTTAGCTTCTTCCTTTCTAGAGAGGGATCTCTCACATATTTTTAACAGGGCCAGATATAAAAACAAGACAAAATCCAAATTAAGTTTGTGGTTGAAACAAAGAAAGCATACATAGGGAGATGGAGTCACAAATATTTTATGGATCAAAAAATTGTTTGTAGGTGAAATTCTACAAAGGAAAGGTAGCACTTAGTTACAGTCAGAATATTGCTGGTCTGGTGATAAAGAAGAAAGAATGGCAATCCATCAATATAGAGAATCAAGAGATGAATTCTGCATCAACTTTGGTTGAAAAGAGTTTGTGAATATCTAAAACAAATAGCCATGACATAAACATGTATGAGAACTATTACATACTAATTTCAGATATGAAAGAAAACATAATGTCAAGTTTAACAGGAAGACATGCACATAAGAAAGGAAATTACATATTGTAACTACGAGATAGGCAAGAATATTTGTAGCAACAAGCCAACATTTGGCTCTATAATTTTTAATAAGGGTAAAACTCAAATTACATAACCCAGAACCTCATAGGTTCTAACCTCTTTTCTTCCTCTATTGAGGGTGTATTTATAGTATCATTAGGCTCCCGAGACCAACCTAGAAAACCTAAAATCAGTTACAAAATCGAGAATTAATCCTAACAAATTATGATTTGGAAAATTCACCATGATCATAAACAAAATAGGAAAGCATGTTGGGATGGGCATGGTGGATCAAACATGAAATTTTGACATCTAGAAACCATGCATGTTGGATGAAAACAATGGCTCAAAGCACCTTCGATAGGATGCAATAGCTTCAATCAGCCTTGCATCTTCTTCTTGCGAAACAAACCTTAGTCGTAGATTTTGATCTATGAGACATCCTAACCATCCAACAATGCAACCTTTAGACGATTTCCCAATCTACCAACTTGATAAACTTCTTTCTTTTTTCCATTGAGAAATCAATTTGGACCACTTATTTGAAATCTACCTCGATCTCTGTCATCCAATCTTGTCAAGCCTACCCGATTTCACAGCCACCATCTTGATTAACTCGCTGCAAGTTCCCATCGCAAAATCAACCTAGACTGTAGATCCAATATCCGCCAAGATATCCTTTGTTCAAAGGTGTGGGGTTTACAATATTTTGCAAATTTCAATTGCTCATTAATTTGTGCATGTTGAATCAGTGAAATCGCTCTCCACCGTAGATCCATCCCTGATTAGATATCCTTTGTCAAAAATTTCCTACCTTTAAGAAATTCCATGAATTTGAAAAGTTAATCTCCATGAGCATGTTAGATCAGCGGAATTCACCTCCATTATTGATCTCACCTCATCCTCAATCCTGGCCATTGAAACATGCAAGCTTTTAAGAAATTCCACAGATTTGGAAAAATATTTGGTTCGTGCAAGTTCTAGTAGTGGAATGATTTTTCACCGTAGACATAAGATCAAGGGTAATATGGGTCATTGAAAGCTATGGGGCCTACCAAGTTCTGCATATCGAGAAGTATTCTTACCTCGAGCAAATGTTCCCCTTTTCTGCATCACCGATCTATGCGGGAGATTTTTGGATCATCGATCCTGTAGATCGCGGAAGGAGGAAGTTCAAACCCTTTACGACCAAATTTCTATGTTTTTTCCTTTCCACTTTTTCCCTCTCCACCTTTTCCTTTCTGCATAGTTAATTTATGCAGGAGCTCTCTGAACCATCGGACCTCGGATTGCAGAAAGCAGAAGTCAGGTTTAATACTTTTTTATAACTAATTTTTTACCTCTTCCGCTCTTCTGCTCCTAAATTTATTTTGGTAGAAATTATTTTTGGCCTTTGATCTTGTCCATTATGTATCCAGGCCATCCATTCCCTGTCATCATTCAACTAGGAGCGGATTTCTTTGTTTGCATGCATTTTCAAGGTAAAAAATCAGAATCCTTCATGTATTTGGCATTTCTAATCTAGGAATTTTCCTTCAAACATCTGTATACCTTCATCAAAATTCTTTAAGGTCTTATGATATGGAAATTTGATAACCTTATTCCTCCATTTACTAGCCAAATCCCTTACCAATTATTTAGCCCAAAAATGGTGCTAACACAGGGAGTGCATCATGGTTGGGTATGTTGAAGATACAAAGGGATACAAGCTATTTTATCCCTCAACTCAAAACATTTTCGTAGAAAGAATTGTGTAATTCAAAGAAGAGGTCATTCCATATTTCAAACTAGCACTGAGGGAATGCTCTTCTCCTCAACACCAAGATGATGTAAGGGATGATGTAAGTGATGATCCCCTTTCTGATGTTTATGATATTTATGATATTTATAATTCTAAGATGGATGAAGATGATGTTTCTGAACATGACTCCCCCACTCGACCCAAGTGGGTTGAGAAAACTCTTGAAGTTGTTGGGGATTTAGATGGCAGTCCACTAGATCCTAAGAAGACTAGATCATAATTTCACACTGCTTCTTTTACAAGTGAAGTGTATCTTGCTGAGAAATGATTCATGAAGTTTGGATATGATCTAGAATCATATCAGTAAGTATCAATTGACTCAATATGCAAAACATCTATGCAAGAAGAGTTCAACTATTTACAAAAGAATGAGACTTGGGAATTGGTTCCCTTGCCTTCCAAGAGGAAGCTAGTGTAATGAAAATGGGTCTATAGGACCAAATTTACTTCTGAAGGGTCTGATATAAAGTATAAGGCCATGTTTTTTTTCCAAAGGCTTTTCTCAAGCCCAAGGAGTGGAATATACAGAGACATTTGCACTGTTTGCAAAGATGGACTCTATCAGGTTAGTTTTAGCCATTCCTGTCTCCAAGCGCTGGGAGGTTCACCACATGGATGTCAAAAGTGAATTTATTCATGATGAGATATAGGAGGATATATATATATGCATAAACATAAATGTTTCCAAGAGGATCCTTCTTTGTATGTAGGTTAAATAAGTCACTCTATGGCCTCAACCAAGCCCCAAGGGCTTGGTATGCCAACATGGACAAATTTTTGCTTTCACTTGGATTTGAAAGATGCAATTATGATCCTAATTTTTATTTGTAGAATGTTGGTGATGTATTGCATTTAATATTACTCTATGTTGATGACCTTTTGATTACAGGTAGCTGCACCAAATCAATTGGGTCAATCAAAGCATCTTTGCACAATGAATTTTCAATGACCAATCTTGGCTTGTTGAAACAATTTCTTGGTTTGGGAATTTTTCAATATGAAGTAGGAATCAAGGTCAGACAACAAAATTATTTTGAAATATTGTTAATGAATTTAAAATGTCTGAATGTAAGGAAGCCAAGCACCCATTCCTTTCTTGAAGGAGCAATTTTGCTCAAAAAATGATCCAGTAGGAGATCTGAGGAGGAGAAGTGCCTTGTCCTTTCAAGGCTCTGATAGAATATTAAATTGAGCACATAGATATATGGATAAAAACACAACTCACATAATATATCACGTAAATTTACTCAGGAATTGAAGAATGAAACACTGCAAAAAATGGCTTGCAACTGTGAATGCTTTCATTAATAAAAAGTAATTGGATAATAATTACCATGTAATACATGGGTATTAATAACAATCCAATTCAAATGCATGAGAGAGGAATTATAATTTAATGACTCTACCTTACTGCATGGATAACTGGACATGTCTAAATCATCATCGGAGCTCAACTAGTTAGCCCCAGTTGACTCAATCAGTGCACCAGTCAGTTAGAATCAGTTAACTAGCCTAACTGAGTGTGGTAGGTGAGGAATTATCCCTTCCCACATGAAATAAATCAATGAAAAACAATAACTAAATGTAAATGGATGTAACTAAATGTAACTGACTCCTAACTAGTCTTAACTAGTCACTAACTGAACTCAACTGAAGGAGGTTGGTTCCAACACTCATAGTGTCTCCTAAATTGTAGGAATTGATCTAGGAGGCTCCTAAACTGATGCATGCAAGTGAAATCAGTGGAATTTGGCATAAATTAGTTTTCCCCACACTTTAGTAGCTGGTACATGTGCCCCAATTAGGCCAAGTGGACCCAATGGTGCTAGTGACTAAAAATAGACTGAAAGGACTCCTGATTTAGACATACCCAGATTTAGACATAATTGACCAAATTGGACAAGGGAAGATTATAATCCTAACACCCCCCATGAATGCTAACTTGGAAAATATGTGGGCCCTAGTAACTAATACCATAGGTCACCCATTTAAAGTAAAGTAAAGTAACTGCTTAATACAAGGAGAGGGGGAAAAACCACATGGGAAAAAAGCAGGTAGAATCAGGATCAATCTGGTTCTTCTGTGCATAGGTATCATGGGGCCTGGCATGTGAAATTCTCCATTATTATATCTATATGAATCTTCCTCTTTGGAAGAAGAATAATATGCTCAACTAAATCAGAAATATAGACAGCTGCAGGATGAAAATTGGACCCATGTAGAGCAACTGAAATCAACTGATAAGTGAGAAAAGGTTCTTGAGGATTCAAACCATGTGAGGAACACTCAATAAAATTATATGTTGCATACATTAACAGAAAAACATTAGTGGTAAAATCATCCCCAAGTGTTAGGAACAAGTGTCCAAGCAGATGCAGAATGTCTTCCTCTTTACTAGTTTTGTGAGGAGATGATAATGTGACCAAAGGTAGAGAATCCCTAAGACTGTGGAGAGAAAGTGCTTGAGCTCCATAATATTATATAGCTTCATAAATATATAATGAATAATAAAATAAAATATCAGCAACCTCATAAGAGGAAACTAACACCAAATCCACAGCAGAAAATTTGAAGAAGAATTGCGATACTTGATTTTTCACACCGAAATTGGTGAGACCAGCTACAAGCATGACTAAAAGATCTTGGATTTTAAAATTTGAACAAAATAATATCAGATAAGATATTAAATCAGATCTAATTAGTTTCATATCAGATCCAAAATTATGAAATGAAATCAAATCCCCAGTAGCAGTTTTGAAGGAGACTTGCGACACCTGTTTCTTCAGAAAATTAATGAGAACAGGTACAAGAAGTAGTGAAAGCTTATGAACATGAAATATTGAAGAAATTAATATCATATTAGATCCAAATAATATCCTATAATATCCAATAATGTTCATATCATATCCAAAGGTATGGTTTACTGAGACAGTAGATGCACAACATTTTTCTTCTTCAAAATTCTGAATATTTGTGCATGCAATCCTGCAGAAATTTGTTGGAAGATCTAGATCAATGGGATTGAATGGATCACTCTAGTAATCTGATATTTTTTCCCAAATATCCAAGGTATTACATATTTTCAAACCATAAGCAACATTAGAGGGAGATGAATCAAATTTCTCTTCACTTTCGGAAGCAATTACTGGCAAATTTTGCACATAATTCAAAGGAAAATCACTAGAGAAGGACTTTGCTTCTTCTTCATCTTGAGAAACTTCATTAGATAGATTAGGGGAAAATAATTTTTGATCAGGAACTATTATGGTGATGGATTTTCTCTCCAAATTTTTATTATGATCCTCATCAATATTTCCAAAGGTTATATCCAATCTTGTCCAGATTTCATTTGGGTATTCAATAGATCTACTAAGGTAGAACAAGCTAGGAGAAGGAGCCAGTTCTATTGTTCCAAAATATACATCACATTCATTCAGCCAATAATTCTCACTCTCAAAATACTCTTCACTAAGGCCAATAGACACCCCATAGAGACCTTGTCTCTTCAGAGATGCAATCATCTTCATCTTCCATTCTGAATAGCTTGTGAATGGGGTGAGAAGAGAAACTGATGAATCCATTCGAAGTTGTACCTACAATTTACACAAAAAGAAAAAGTAAGGTTGAACAGCCTGTGAATTTTAGGTTTTCATCACACCCAACATAGTTGATCAAGTAATATTGATCAACAATTCCTTTACTTGGGGTATTAAGTAATAAACCTTCAGCTTCTGGTGCAGTGCTGGTAGGGGCAATTTCGCTCAAAAAAATGATCCAATAGGAGATATAAGGAGGAGAAGTGACTTGTCCTACCAAGGCTCTGATACCATATTGAATTGAGCACATAGATCTATGGATCAACACAAAACTCATAGAATAGATCACACAATTTTACTCAAGATTAAATAATGAAACAATGCACAAAATGGCTTGTAGCTGTGAATGATTTCATTAATAAGAAAGTAATTGGATAATAATTACAATGTAATACACTGGTATTAATAACCAGTCAATTCAAATGCATGAGAGAGGAATTCAAATTGAATGACTCTACCTTACTGCATGGATAACTGGACATGTCTAAATCATCATTGGAGCTCAACTAGTTAGCCCCAGTTGCCTCAATCAATGCACTAGTCAGTTAGAATCAGTTAACTAGCCTAAATTAGTGTGGTAGGTGAGGAATTGTGCCTTCCCATATGCAATCAATCAATGGCTGGCACTAACTGAATGTAACTGGATTTAACTGACTCCTAACTAGGCTTAACTACTCACTAACTAAACTCAACTGAAGGAGGTTGGTTTTGGCACTCCCAGTGGCGTCTAAATTGTAGGAATTGATCTATAAGGCTCCTAAATTGATGCATGCAAATGAAATCAGTGGCAATTGGCCTCAATTAGTGTTCCCCACACTTTAGTAACTAGTACATGTGCCCTAATTAGGCCAAGTGGACCCAATTGTGCTAGTGACTAAAAATAGACTGAAAGGACTCCTGATTTAGACATACCCAGATTTAGACATAATTGACCAAATTGGACAAGGGAGGATTATAATCCTAACACCCCCCATGAATTCTAACTTGGTATGTGGTGTTATATTTTTATCAATTAGACAGTATTATCTTAGGATCTTATCTAAGAGAATAACATGCACAACAATCAATCACAAGAGACAATAGACACAAATATTTTCTTCGGGGAAACCATAAAGGAGAAAATCCTGCAACTTCCTTAGAGATAGAATGAGCACCAATGGTAGCATTACAACCCAAAGACAAAAATATGATCTCCAACAGTTGTTCTCTCTCTCACTTGAGCGAGATATTTCTCTCTCACCTATGCGCTATAATTGGCTGAGTGTGTGTCTCAAATAGAGAGGCTCACTCTCTATTTATACTAATTTCCAACTTGACAATTACTTACCAAGTCCAACCTCTCTAGGAGAGTCTAATAACCCTAGTGCCCCAAGACTGTGAGAACTTTACCCCCTAATCAACTAGGAGGGTTAACCTCTATGACTTTACGTGACTTGATTACATTAATGATTCTCCCTATAGGAACATCAGGGACAAATGAAATACAATATATAAAATATACAAGTGAATACATTTTGAAGTTACAAATACATCAACACTCCCTCTTAACTAGGAAGGTATTATCTTGACACAATTCAAAAGTACAAGTCTTCATCATTGGATCATCATCAAAGTTGGATCATCACTGGATCATCATCATCATCACTGCTTCCGCTATCTTGATCAAATGGTGCTATCTCTTGATTCTACTCGTCATAGGAAGTTCTAAAAATCCATCCCTTTTTCATGCTGGTTGTAGGCCTATCCTCTAGGTAGGTCTTCTTCAGTGCTTATATCCGACCATAGGAGGCCCATCTTGTCACCATGTCAAAAAGGCCCGCCCAACACTTATATCTAACCATGGTAGGAATACATCCAGTATCCATGTTAGAATGGCATGCCCATCACTCACATATGATCATGGGAGGTCCAGCCTGCCACCATGTCAGAAAGGCCCAACACTCACATCTGTCCATGGGAGGCCCAACCTACCACCATGTCAAAAAGGCTCAGCACTTACATCTGACCATGGGAGGCCCATCCTATCACCATGTTGGAAAGGCTCAACACTTACATTCGACCATGGGTGACCCAGCCTACCACCATGTCAAAAAGGCTCTACACTTATATCTGACCATGGGAGGCCCAACATGACACCATGTCAGAAAGGATCTGCACTTACATTTGGCCATGGGAGTCCTGATCTGCCACCATGTCAGAAAGTCTCTGCACTTACATCTGACCATGGGAGGCCCGGCCTGCCACCATGTCAAAAAGGCTCTGCACTTACATCTGACCATGATTGGCTCGACCTTCCACCATGTTATAAAGGCTCTGCACTTACATCTAACCATGGGATGCCCAACCTGCCACCATGTCAGAAAGGATCTACACTTATATCTGACCATGGGAGGCCCGACCTTCCACCATGTCAGAGAGGCACACAGACTCATCACTTCCCCTTGGAAGGAACCTTGATCTAGAGAACACCAAGCTTCTCCCTAAAGTACTCAAACTTCACTCTAGCCAATGGCTTGGTCAACACATCATCTATCTGCTCGTCCATCGCAACATAATAGAGATTCACTACTCCTATCTACACCATATCCCTGATATAGTGATATTTTATCTCGATATGATTTAACTTGTCATGGAACACTGGGTTCTCCGACAACTTCACACAACTCTAGTTTTCGTAATATATACAAGTAGCATCCAATTGGAGATAAAACAAATCATATAGTAGCTCCCTCAGCCACATTTTCGAACAATTAGTCGAACAAGTTGTGACATACTCTACTTCAGCTGTACTTAATGCCACGTAGGATTTCTTCTTGCTAGGCCAAGAGATCACACCTGATCCCATACTAAACTAGCACCCCGAAGTGTTGTTCCTATCAATGGCACTGCCTACCCAATCCGAATCCACATAACCTTCCAAGTTAATCTTTTGATTTGCCTCATACTTGAGCCCATAATCAACTGTACCCTTCAGGTACCTCAGAATGTGCTTTGCATCAATCTGGTGAACATGTCTCAGATCCATCAGGAACTGGCTCAATGTGTTCACAACAAAGCAAATATCTAGTCTCGTATTCGTTAGGTACATCAAGGACCCAATCATGTAACGATACATCATAGCATCAACTAACTCTGATGAGGGATCACTCAATAGGTTCAGGTTTGATTCCATAGGTTTGGTCATGTCCTTGTAGTCCATCATCCCAAACCTCTTTAGGATCTCTAATGCATACTTCCCTTGTCCCAAGGAGATTCCATGTGCATTATGCCACACCTCCATGGCTAGAAAGTAGTGTATCATACCCAAGTCCTTCATTTCTAACTCAGCAGCAATATTCCTCTTTGTATCAACAATCAACCCATCTACACCTGTCACAAACAGGTCATCTACATATAGTAGGAGTATCATTGGGTTCCCTTCTTCAACCTTGTAGTAAAGGTTGGAATTTTCTTTACTCTTGGTAAAGCCCAAACTAGTTAGGAAGCTGTCAATTCTTCCATACCATGTCTTGGGTGCCTGTTTTAAATTGTATAGGGATTTCTTCAATTTACACACATGAGTCTCCCTGTCTTGTGTCTCAAAACCGAGTGGTTGCTCCACATACACTTCCTCTTCCACTACACCATTCAAGAAAGCAGTCTTGACATCCATCTGGTGTATCTTCCATTTCATTACTGGATCCAGAGCAAGTACTAATCTGATGGAATTGTATCTAGGTACAGGTGCAAAATTTTTGTCATAATCTATCCCTTCTTTCTGGGAGAAGCCACGAGACACAAATCTTTCTTTATATTTCTCTATCACAACAATATTTGAACCCGAAATCCAACGTCAGAATCCGACTTCATCTGACATTTCGTATGGATGTGTCGGACAGCAATCATTGAAAAGAACGACAATCAAGAAAGTGTTATAGCACCATCGAATATCCGACACATTAGGTGTTGGATATTCGGCTCACCAGACTGTCAAATATCCGACGGTATAGTGTCGAATATCTGACGGTATAGTGTTGAATATCTAACGGTATGTTGACCCAAAAGTATCGCATATTTGACCCAAGAGTTTCTGTTTTTCGACCCATTAGTTTCGGATATCCAACAGTATGTGTAGGTTAAAAAAAAATATTGTAAGGTTTGAAAGATTTGAAATTTTGGTCCCATATTTTCAACGGTAACTATGTTCAAGGTGTCGAATATCCGATGCCGGGCCATTATAAATATAAATTTTTTTAAACATTTCAACATGTTTGTTGTATAAGTGACGGACAATTTGTGAAATTATTTGTTCCTCGATGGACGATTTGTGAAAATTATTTGTTCCTCAATGGACGTTTTCAGGAATTTTTTTATTCTTCAATGGGCGGTTGTGGGAAGTTTTTTTTCTTCGATAGACAGTTTGTCGGGAATTTTTTATTCTTTGACTTCTCTCTGTTTGACAAAATTTTGATGCATGGAACTTGATGTTTTAAGAAAACCGTTTATATTTATTCACGAAGTTTGTAACAAAATGTCAAATAGAAATATTTCGAATCCAAGCGAAGACAACTGACAATGGCTTGCTAGACTATGGGATGCAGCGAAACGAAGGGGTGATGGAAAATGTTATTGTCCATGTACTCAATGCAGGGGATTTAAGAGGATAAGAATATTGATCTCAATGGACACAAAACATTGTAGGGAACATGGACACGCCGAGGGGGGGAACGAATATCATCCATTTGTAGGTTTAGCATTATAAAGTTTATTATATTCTTTGTTTTGGTAATTGTATGTATTATTTTTATTTTTCATATATTAATGTATATCTATTGATGTTTCCATGTATTTATATTAAAGGAAAGACACCCTATAGCATATCTTCCAGACGAAGTGCTTTCAGAACAAGTTCAGGATCAAAATCATGGAGCGTGTCTGTTTAATGGAGAACAAGTGAATGATCATATGAAACAAGATGATCATACCGATAATGTAATTGAAGATGATGGTACAAATACATTGATCCATGATTCATTTAATGTTATAATGGATTATGACGATGACGTTGATAATGAAAATGATGATGAATTTGATTATGTTCACAATATACCTCTTCTCGATAAGGCAAATAAACCCCTTTATGAAGGCTCCAAAACAAATCTTCTCTCTGTTGTATTGTTGATAATGAACTTGAAGGTTATGAATGGTGTTTGAAACATTGCAATCACATGGATGCTAAGGTATGTAAAATAATCCATCACATATATAGGATCATGATAAAGTTTATTTGTATTCCTCCGATAATTGTATTTTTAACTCATTATTGATCATCGTACAGATGAAGCGTGTTTCGTTAATATTATTTATTTATTACATTAACTCTTTTTTTTTATTTTTTTGTAGCTTGATAGCTAAATTTTTGTTACCACCATCAAATATTTTACCTCGCACATATCGATATTTATCTTCCATCATGAAAGAGATTGGAATGCATTATGAAGTAATTCATGCATGCCCCGATGACCATGTTATATATTATAATCAGCATGAATTTGCAACAGAATATTCGGGATGTCATGTAAGTAGATATCGTACATATAAAGTAACAAAAAAAGTTTCCTCGGAAGGTTCTTTGTTATATTCCCATCATTCCACGTTTGCAACGACTATTCAGGTGCAAAAACATAGCACAATTTATGGATTACCATGCCAAGAACAGAAGTCAAGATGATGGTATCCGAATGCCTACAGATGGTTCTGCTTTTAGAGATATGGAGGAAAAGTGGCCTCACTTTAAAGAAGAACCACATAATCTTAGGATTTCTTTGGCAGCAGATGGTGTTAATCCATTTGCACAGATGAAAACCATTTACACGGTGTGGCCTATTTTTGTTATCAACAATAACATTCCTCCATGGTTGTCAATAAAGAGGGAGCACATAATGTTGTCGATGATTATTTCGGGTTTTCTGGTCTACAACTGTTTTATTTATAAAGTAGTTGTGGCATATCATTTGTCGTATTATGTTTCCTAATTTCATATATATATCTATTATTTTACTCGTGTGCAAGGTTTATATATCTTAATGGTTCTCATAATGATTTATTTTATATGTACTTCAAATCAATAAGGTAAGTTCCAAGTCAAAGATATGAATGTATACATCGAACCTCTTATAGATGAGCCACTGAAGTTATGGAATGGAATCACTATGTATGATGTATCTAGAGCAATACGACAAAGGCAATTTCAAATCCATGCAATGGTTGTATGGACAATACATGATGACCCTGGGTTAACTTCATCTTGTGGTTTGTAATTTTAAGTTCCACTTCAATTGCATTTAATTATATGGAGTAGTTAGAATAGTTTATATATGAATATATTTGACATACATATTCCATATCTAAATATTGTAGGTCTTCAGACAAAGGGTAAATTTGCATGTCTAGTTTGTGGTCCTAAGATAAAATCTCGTCGTTCAAAAATCTTAAGAAAGGAGGTGTTTGATGAGTATAGGAATTTCCTCTCTAACAATCATAGGTATAGAACAACTAAAAGAAATATTTTCAATGGGAAGCAGGAGACTACATTTAAACCATGGAGAATGACACCTTACCTTTGGATAATGCAATACAATATAAGTCGTCATCATGGTACGTATGGATCATCATATATTAATTGTTATTTATTTTAATTTTTATTGTGAGTTGTTTACTGTAGTGGCCATATTTGATTTATGATGTAATTTATTTATAAACTAATATTCATGATGTCCATCGTGATCGTGAAGGCATTAATGGGCTTCCACGAGGAATGAAAAGTTATCATATTCAATTCAGCAGGTTTCCCTACTATGAGCACCTACAAATTGCTCATTTGTTTGATACAATGCATATTGGAAAGAATGTACTGAAACCTTATGGAGACTAATGGAGCTAAGGAGGGAGGAAGATAAAGTTGTGAAAGCTTGCAAAGACATTCAAGAAAGAAACCATGCAATGAAAGACGTCATCCAATTTCATACCAATGGAGAACAAGTTAATATAAACTCAATTCCATGAATGTTTACGGAGCAATAAAGCAATGTTGTCAAAGAAGTAATGCGAAAAATTAAATTTCCCACTGGATTTTGTGCGAACTTGAAGAATATCATAACCAAAACAGGTGATTTTGTGGGGGTCAAAACACATGATTGGCATGTCTTCATCGAGGTAATTATTATTTTTATGTCCATATAATTTTTTTTTTCATTTTACTGCGTATATTTTTTTTTCTTGTTTGTATACTCTTTGTTTAATAAAAGGCATGGTTTGTATATTGAGTGATAGTATGTTCTACCTCTCTCTCCTGCGGACAAATTCGACAACAATGTCAAACAAGTTATATATAATCTTGGTAAATACATGAGATAGCTAGCGATTACTTGCATGTGCTTAGTGTTTCTTTAACTCTCCATATAATTTATGTTCATTTTTTTGTGCACTATTTCAGCATATATTGTAATTTAATGTTTATTTTTGTTAAATATCGTTATTGGTTTGCGTCACTTGTAGATGGTTGACATCTAAAGAAATCCATAAAGAATATATAAAGTATTGGAGGAGAGAAATTCCTCGTCTCATGTGTGAAATGCATAAGCATCTACCATCGGCATTTTTCAATGCACAGGAACACTAGCTCATACACCAAGTTGAGGAGATTGAGTTGTGTGGACCTGTGCACTCAAGGTCCATGTGGATGGTTGAGAAGCACTTGAAATTTATGAAGGGTTTGGTGAGACAACGAGCGCATGCTGAGGGTTATATGATGGAAGGATATATAGTATATCAAAACATGTTGTATGTTAGTGAATATCTTCCTATTTTAGTGTCAAAGCTCAATTTACGTCGCATTTGTGATCTGGATTCCAATAACAAATTTGAGGGGAGAAACTGAAGGGGAAAGGTAGATTGAGGAAGCTGGAAGGTAATTATTAGCTAGTAGATGTTTATTATAGCATTCATATTCTAATTGTATTTTCTTCATATTCTATATGTTTATTATGACATCATCATCATCACATTTTTTCAGTTATTTCTTGTTTTTGGGGTAGCGGGGCCCATAAAAAGTATGCCAAGTGGGTACTCATTGGATGTGGAATTACATTTTGCATCCAACAAGCTATCTCGGTCGAAATTTGAGTAAAACCACAGGGAGATATGTCAAAAATATGAAGCAAAAAAGTAGTTTTTTTTTTTTATGATACCTATCTCCAAATTTATATTAAAAATTTGTTTAAGAGGTGCTCCCTTTTTGAAATTTAAAGCATTTTGATTGGCCAATACATGATGACATGAAATTTGTATTATTTTTGGAAGGCCCATTTTAAATTGAAATTTTCTCTAATGAATGTTTCATCTAGAACTGACAGACATCCAGAAGTCTAAAAAAATCAATACTATGGGTATTTGGAAGATATTATACATTGTGACTTTAAATCCTTAAAGGTAGTTCTATTCATTGTCAAATGGTATAGGTTACGATTGAATCAACGTGATCCTGATAGAACTATTATTGAACATGATAATGGATTTACCATGGTAAACACAAGGTTATTTGAGCCAGGAACAAAGCCTTATGTTCTTCCAAGCTAATGTGAACAGGTATTTTACTCATAGGTTCCAGGTAAAGCGGGCTGGTCATTTGTTGTGAGACACAACCTAAGGGGAAGGCCGGTAAAGTATAACCTAGACGATGCTAATGAAGAGAGTTCTTTGGAAGAAGGATAGGATGACGCGGAGCATGATCAACATGCGTTAGGTGATGATGATGATCTAGCAGAAGATGTACTCCAAGAAATAGTTGAATCCGATGATGTAGCAAAAAATTTCGATGAAAGTTATACTGATGATGACACGATGGGCATAACTGATGATGATGACGATGATGATATGGCCAACCCTTACAATGTTGACTCTGGATCTGATGATACAGATGATGACTTGGATGAAGAAGACGATGACATGGATGAAGAAGAAGACGAAATATAATTAATGAAAGGTAAATATCCTCATGATCATTGTCATAGTTGTCATCAAAATCATAATTATCATCATCATCGTCATTTTCGTCGTCATCAAAATCATAATTATCATCATCATCTTCATCATCATTAAAATTAAACCTATATCAAATTAATTACTTCATATCATCTTCATCGTCATATGTAGCATCGTCATTGTCTTCATCATCGTCATCGTCATATGTAGCATCATCATTGTCTTCATCATCGTCATCGTCATCATCAACGATGAAATATAATGAAAGGTAAATATTTAATTAGACCTATTCTTTTATCTTATTTATTTTTAAAAAATTTACAGACATCATTGTCATCATCATCATCATCATCATCATGTGGATCATCATCTTCATCATCCTCACCGTCCTCATCACCATCATCAACATCATCATCATCATTATCATCATCATCATCATCATATATAATCATCATCATCATCATCATCATCATCATAATCACCCTCATCATCATATTCATCATCATCATTGTTGTCATCATCATCTTCATCATCATGACCATCATCATCATCATCATCATCCTCATCAACATAATCATCACCAACATCATCATCTTCATCATAATCGATGAATATGACATCATTATCCTCATGATCATTGTCATCATCATTATCATTGTCATCGTCGTAGTCATCATCATCTTCATCATTATCGTCGTCGTCATCATCATCATCATCATCATCATCATCATCATATTCATCGCCATCATCATCATCATCATCATCATCATATTCATCGCCATCATCATCATTAAAATTAAACCTAGATCAAATTAATTACTTCATATCATCATCGTCATCGTCTGTAGCATCGTCATCATCTTAATCATCGTCGTCATCATCGTCAACGATGAAATATAATGAATGGTAAATATTTCATTAGACCTATTCTTTTATCTTATTTATTTTTAAAAAGAGTTACGAACATCATCGTCATCATCATCATCATGTGGATCATCATCATCATCACCATCCTCATCATCATCATCATCATCATCATCATCATCATCATCATCATCATCATCATCTTCATCATATATAATCATCATCATCATCATAATCATCATAATCATCATCATCATAATCACCCTCGTCATCATCTTCATCGTCGTCATCGTCGTCTTCATCATCATGACCATCATCATCATCATCATCCACATCAACATAATCATCACCAACATCATCATCTTCATCATAATCGATGAATATGACATCATTATCCTCATGATCATTGTCATCATCATTATCACTGTCATCATCGTCATCATCATCATTGTCATCATCATCATCATCGTCGTCATCATCATCATCGTCATCATCATCATCATCATCATCATCATCATCATCATCTTCATCGCCATCATCATCATTAAAATTAAACCTAGATGAAATTAATTACTTCATATCATCGTCGTCATCGTCTGTAGCATCATCATCATCTTCATCATCGTCGTCGTCATCATCAACTATGAAATATAATGAAAGGTAAATATTTAATTAGACCTATTCTTTTATCTTATTTCTTTTATTTATATTTGAAATTTTTTCAATAAAATATTTTATATGAAATTTTAAAATTTATCATTTTATTTTTGTTTTGAATGTTTTAAGTTTATTTTAAAAAAGTATTTAATTTAAATAATATATTTATATAGAAGAATGTAGTTAGGAAAATTGATGTCCAAAATTTTTACTTAGTTATTGCTATAAGAAAAAGATTAGATTTTAGATTTTGTAGATAACTTTTATGTTTCCAAATTCAATATGAAGAATGGAGTAAACATGGAAAGATGTTAAGAATGTAGAACATAACATTAATGTTTTTTTTTTATCTTTTACATACCTTATGGCTCACGAAAAGATATTAGATTCCAAAATTTTCATATATCTTTGATCTTACCGCAACTTTAAAGTTTGGTGACAAACATCCAAGTCATTTTAGATATTTAGACTTTGCTAAATTGCCACAACAATGGCTTCTTAAGTCGTTTAAATGTTGTCATTCCACCCACCAAAGTTTGACTCTCCTAATTGTTGTCATTCCACCCACCAAAGCTTGAGTCTCCTCAATAGCATAATTGTGCCTTATAGATATTAAATAAGATATATGTCAAGGTTCTTAGTAAAAGTGTATGTGATAATAAATCATTGTTCTCTTCTTTCTTTTATTAGGAATTTTTTACTTTTTTTATGATGGTGATGACAATGATGACGACAATGTTACCATATTGGTCTATCATATTTTGTTATATTGAATCCAAGCTCAAAAAGGGCACAAATAAGATTATAATGATTATAAAATAATTGGGCCCTTTTTAATTTTGAAATTGATTTAAAAATAAAATTGCCAAGCCATGCATGCTTTCAAAATCATCATCCTCATGATCATTGTCATCATCATCATCATTGTCATCATCATCATCAAAATCATAATTATAATCATCATCGTCGTCGTCGTCGTCGTCGTCATCATCCTCACCATCCTCATATCGTCATCATCAACATTATCATCATCATCATCATCTTCACCATCGTCTTCATCATCATCATCACACATCATCATCTTCATCACACATCATCGTCATCATCATCATCATCGTATGTATCATCGTCATCATCATCAACTATGAAATATAATGAAAGGTAAATATTTAATTAGACCTATTCTTTTATCTTATTTAGTTTTAAAAAAAGTTACTAACATCATCATCATCGTCGTCGTCACCATCCTCATCATCATCAACAACAACATCATCTTCATCATCATCATCATCATCTTCATCATCATCTTCATCATCATCATCATCATCATCTTCATCATCATCATCAACATCATCATCATCATCAACATCATTATCCATCAACATCATGATCATCCATCATCATCATCATCATCATCAACATCATCATCCATCAACATCATGATCATCCATCATCATTGTCATCGTCGTTGTCGTCATCATTAGCAACATCATCGTCTCCATCGACAGCATCATCAGCGTCATCATCATCATCAACATCGTTATCATTTTCATCATTTCATATGATATCAAGATGGTCATCACCATCATCATCATCATCATCATCCTAATTATCGGCATCATGGATAACATCATCATCATCATCATCAGCGACATCCTCATCCTCATCATCATAGATTCACTGCACACATAAAGACTCACATAGATACACCCCCCCTATTTGTATATAAAAAAAATAAAACATAGTATAAATAAAAATAAAAAATAAAACATAGTATATATATATAAATAAAACATAGTATACATATATAAATAAATAAAATAAATCATAAATAAATAAATAAAATAAAACATAAAACAATATATATAAATAATTATAAAAAAATTATTTTAAATATATATATATAACAAAAACATAAAACTATAAAAAAAACTAAGCTATTTTCCTTTCAGCTTCACGAGAAAGCTTCTTCCTCTGTGCATCTCGTCAGGTGCTTGTCGTTCAGTGATCACGAGAAAGATTCTTCCTCTGTGCATCTCGTCAGGTGCTTGTCATTCAGTGATCAAGGGTCGATCTGAGCAACTTGGCCGAAGAATAATATCAGTGGGAGCAACGATTTGGACCCACAAAGACTAAGGAGAGTGGATTGTGGTTTTGTAGCAGACAAGGAGGCCAATTGTCAGTCAAGACAATGCATCCCATAATTGTGCGTACCATGCCCTAATTCATGTCTATTTTAAAATTTTTAAGATAGTTCTACAAATCTCCAAGGTTTCTTAGCCAATAGAGGAAAGGCAGAGGTTTTTCCAATAAGGTTAGGTGGTAGGCTTACACCTAGGTTGTGCAGGTTTGGTACGTTTCAATCCCACCTTCTCAATTTAGGCTTCGGATAAAGCAAACCCTCATTTTTACGGGGTCAGATGGTCCTCACTCTCTCATCTAGTGGTGATGTGTTCCTTCTCACTCGGTTATGGTGAACGAGATCTTGTGTGTGTGAGCACTTAGACACCTCATTTATATACCTTGCCTACTTGATTACTTTACTTTTACCAACAACCCAAAGGGTCTCTATCTATACTGCCTGCTTCTTCACCAACTTGAATCCTTCATTTTTTAACCTTTGTTTGTAATGCCCTAAAATAACTTACAATGTTGTATGGAATTCAAATAGAGATAGATGTGGAGATAGTTGTGGGGGTAAAAATAGAGTTGCATTTGACAGTTTCATTTGACCCGCATTTGACCCATATTGGCTGATATGGATTCTGAAGTCTGTCCAGTATGAGCGTTACAATTAGTGGACGAACCCACCACATTTTGGTTTGCATTCAAACTGGTTTGGTTGTTTTTATGTGATTTATCTCAGCAACCAATTCCCAAATAAGATATTAAGCCAACCCCACAGAAATGAGATTCTTAAGGGAGGTTTACAGAAGGATTTGAGTTCCCCCATAGCCACGATAGATAGAGTTTTTCTGCTCACATGTATGCTCGGCCTGGTGGAGAAGGATGAAAATCGGTCACTGCCCTGAGCAGGATTTCCGAGCCATATTTTTTTATAAGAAATAAACTCGAACCTAACCCCTAGATCATTCAAGATCATTATAAAATACCTAGGTTAGAAAGAAACTCGAACCTAACCCAGTATTTTCCAAATTGTAGAGACAACAAGGGTTTGCCAGAATTCTACCAAATGTTATGGATTTCTTCTTTAAGGTGTTTTATTATATAAACCTTATATTAGAAAGCAACTCAAACCTAAGCCAATAATTCCCAAGCTCTAAACACGATGAGATCTTGGACTATACAATATATTTTCATCAAGTGATTGAATGAAGTAAACCACTTACAATAACTATTTTTTCAAAATATTAAATTTTTTCTACATACCTGTAAATATCATCCTCAAACAAAACTATCCATGAGGACAGAGTTCAAGAACTCTGTCCACATGAAGTATATCTCACAAAAGATAACAAGTGCTCAGCTAAGAAACGGTGAAGATTCGTGGTATTATGTTTCACAAGTTTTCCATGTTGCAACCTAATGAAAGATAATAGCACGAATCGTCGCCGTTATTAGCCAACACTTATTAGCTATTTTAGAGTTAGTGAATAGAAAGTGGCTAAGTCAATGCAAAAAAGAAAGGTAATAAGTTTGACTAAATAAACTATTTTGATAATTGTACCTACATCTTCCGCTACATGCATGGCTTGCATGCCTCACATATCTTGGCGTACTATCAAAATTATTATTATTGGTATGTGTACCTTCTCTCATTAACGGTATTCTTCCTATTTATTCTCCAAAACAACTATATTATAGGGCCTTTTGGCACAACATTGTTTTGCATGCAACTTTTATTTTGTCAATCTAGCATAACTAAAGCACCGAACCTACAAACATACTATCAAAACAATAGAATATCAGTTTGGGATACTATATTTTTCCATTCGGTGATCCAGTACCTTTTGTAATACCTTCAACACTTCAAAAGATAGGGGATAAGAGAAGGTAGTTGTGGTACCTAACAAGGAGAACCTAGATAATGCCTATAAACGAGTCATTAATGGTGATGATAAAAAATAGTGTTACCTTTGAATTGCTTCAATAGCCTATAAATAGTAAAGAATCCCCACTCTAGAAATATCATTTCACGAAATAAAACACACCATAATCCACGCGTAATTTGATAAATGAATGGAAATAACTATCAATGGGCAATAATAATAATAAAAATATACCCATAGATCTTAGTTTAAGGATGTATTGAGGTTTATATCACATATTTGATAGTATATGCATCCAATACTTGCTCATTACTTGATCACTAATATCAATTGATATACCATCACTCTTATTGGTAACTCCAATTTTTTCACATTTCTAGTAACCTACAAATTCCAAACTCTTTGTTTTCACGGAGTTTTTGTGAGGTTATGGGTGCAAAAATATTGGAGATTGGCATCCTAAGGTTGATATTGGTACCTTCAATTTTTTAGATACCATGATCATTTTATGGTTTCTAATCCCAAGGATCCTCCTTAATTGATGTTGGAATATAATCCGTCGGGATTATACGTTATTGTAAATATTAGGAATATGAAGAGACTCTCAGATGTGTGATCCCAGGAGTCATCGTAGATGTATAAATAAAGGCATTCTATGGAGAAATAATATGGAATCGGTAGTTATTCATTTCAACGGTGGTATCAGAGCGGGTGCCTACCATAACTCCTGCCTGTATGCTTGTCAGTCCTGGCAGTCTCGCTGCCAAACCTTCATCCTTCCTTCTACTTATTTATTTCAGGCTTCCTGCCCCATCAGTTTGTATTTACATGCATTTTCCTACAACCTGGGTGCCAATAATTTCGTGCATCTCTCTTACCAGTGCATTCATTGTGTGCGTGACAAGTCCAGGCCTATGTTGAGGAATGGTTGTCTTAGGTATGAAACGGTCCCTTGGATACAGTATGCATTGTCTACTCCCTCAATTTCATGCGTGGTTGTGATTGCACTTTCTCAAAACGTTCGAATTATTGCCTAGATATTTTCTATATGTGTAACTCTGATTTTCCATCACTGTCTCATTTATCACATGGCTTGGTCTCACTCTGCTAGTGAGTATAGCATTCTCATTTCCGCTCCCACTATGTTGCTGTGATTATCCTTTCACCATTCCATTTCCACCCATCGTGCATCCACTCAGATGCTTTATCTTGTCCGTGTATAGAATCCCTCTACCTACGATCCACGATGCCAAATAGAAATCTCAAATGGTTGCTTTTGACAGTCACATCTTAAATCTTGTTTTTTGGTGTGACTACATTCTCTCTTTATGCTAGTGTCAAGACCTTCTCCACCTGCGGTCAATTTCCTTTTGTGTTTTGGTTTGTAAACTATCCTAGAGGGTCGTAAACCATTCATTCTTACATTTGTGTGGAGTTGTAATATACCAAGGATGAGTAATTTGGAGAGGAACCATTATGGAAACGTATTGCAAAGATGAACCAGACACTTGCTGCTTGAAGACGATGAGGATTTGAGGAAGTATTTGAAAAGGATGAGATTTTGTTGAAGACTGTTGCCGTAACAATTCTTATTTTTCTGTCGCTGCAAGTTCATTGAAGACCAATGATTGAAGGATGAAGGATCACGCCTTCTTATTTGCATGAAGTGCGTGGAGATTGAGTGGGAATTCTGCAAATGTGAATGAAATGAGAATAATGTAATTGCTATTTGATGTATGAACCATGATCGTTGTATATTTGATGAGTCATGCATGCTATGTATGATGTGTTGGAGAGGTGGATTTTAATTATATTTGTTTGGAGTTGTTGCGTGAGAAGTCTATTCCTCTTGAATTGCTACCGATTGAAGCTACGACCACACACTGCATGAGAGATTGTTGGCGTAATATTCACACCATTACCAATTGCATGAAGACCGTGAAGACTGTGTTGATAAGAAGGTTGTGTTCTAATCTCTTGAAGAAAGCCTGTTTTTCTTTGACCTACGACCTGCTCCTTTACGCTGGTGAGAGATTGTTTTATACTAGTTTGAAATCCATTGAAAGCATAGTTAAAGTTGGTATTGTAGGCTTGAGAGGATTAAGTTTGTATTTCAAAGTTTGTATGACAATAGCAGAGACATTGACATTATTGTAAAGCTTGAGGAAGGTGGCAGAGACTTAGACCTGCACCTTTACTCTTTCTTCTTTTTCTCCTATTGTTTTAGTTGCAAGATTCAATCATAGAAGATGCAATCTATAGCATCTGTAGTTGGTGCCACTCTCACTGGAAAAGACACTTATCCATAATGGTGGAGGAATATCAAATCTACCTTCATCTACAATGACCTTTGGGACGGTATTTACGAAGGCACCAAAATAGAGACAAAAGTTGGAGGGCCCATAACCAGAGACCCAGGACCTCCAGAATCTGAGAAAGAGAAGGCCATTTGGAAAACAAAAGACAAGAAAGCTTTAGCAGTAATCACTGCCACAGTCAGTGAAGAGGTGAGCCAGCACATATTGCTTGCAAAGTCATGTTTTGAAGCACTAAAAATGTTGAAATATCTGTATGATTCACACTCTGAAATGGAAGTTATTCAACTAATGCTAAAACTATTCAGTTTAGAAGTAAAAGACAATGATCCCATGTTACTTGCCTCTGAAATCAAAGCTATCATGCACAAGATTCAAGCCACTGGTATGAAACCAGATCTTCCCCTTGTAGCATTTGTAAAATCTTTGTATCCTTCTCACTCCAACTATCTTGAGTCTTTGCAAGCAAGTGACAAGTTCAAATCACTGACATTTGACACCCTGGTAGAGAATATAGCTGACAGAGAGAAAGATTTTGGTAAGAAGACAACCGAGCATTCTGTAGAATCACTTTGCTTTGCTCAAAAAGCAAAGAACCACACCAAATACCAATCCAAAGATCATCCCAAAGGAGAAATCAGCAAGAGAGCCATAGGAAGAAGAAACTTCTGAGGTAGAGGAGGTAGAAACAACTCCAGCAAAAGATCAGATTTGAAGTGCAAGCACTGTGGAAAGATTGGACACACAGCAGATCAGTGTTGGGCTTCGTGGGACTCCATCAAAGATAGACATAACCAGAAGAAAGATGACAATAAGAACCAAGATGCTAGTAAATCTTCAGATTCTGCTCATTGTATTGTTGCACATTGTAATCTTGGTATTAATGAAATGAATTCACTTTCATCTTACACAGATTGTTGGCTACTTGATACTGGTGCAACATCACACATGAATTTTAGAAAAGACTGTTTTGAAGAACTTAATGAAACAATAAATGGCATAGTTTACTTTGCAGATAAGTCAAGTCTTAAACCAAAGGGAATGGGCAACATTCGGCTGAAGATGCCTGGATTCCTTGATTTCTTGTTGAAGAATGTTCTTTATCTTCCAGAGTTGCAGAGAAGCCTACTGTCCTTGGTGCAGATTCGACAGCAAGGCCATTCCATCCACATGTTT
>LPNX010044568.1:711939-733248 GCA_001517045.1 Pseudotsuga menziesii
CCTATTTGAGAAAGAGAAGTCCCTCAAATGCTCTTGATAACAAGACTCCACATGAAATGTGGTTTGGCCATCTCCCTTTAGTCAGGCATCTCGGAGTTTTCAGTTCCACCTGTTATGGCTTGATTCCAAAGGAGCAAAGAAACAAGCTTGGTCCTCGAAGCAAAAAATTCATTTTCCTGGGGTACGAAGAAAACTCCAAGGCATACCTTCTGTATGATGAGGTAAACAAGAAGTTTGTTATTTCCAGAGATGTCATTTTTCTTGAGACTAATAAAAATGACCAGTCCATTGAGAGACAGCTTGATCATTTGGAAAAATATCCTCATCCAAAGAAATATTCTGAAAATGAATATGAAATTCCAAACCTTGAAGGGGGGATTCCTATTCTAGATCAACCTTTGGAATTTCCATATGAAGAACTAACTCCCCCGCATGAAGAAGTTCCTGCTACTTCACCTAAATAAGAGATTCAACTGGATGATGTGATTGAGAGAATGGGAAGACTCAACCTTGAAGGAAATGAAGCACCACCAGCTGATCAACCAGGACCATCATGGAAGATTCCTAAATGGGCCACAAAGACACTTGAAAGTGTCCATCCGGATGAAGTTGGAAAGACGAGAACGAGAAGTTCAAAAGGACATGAAGATGGAGGAGAAGCAGATAATTCAAATGATGACATGGATGTATCATTTGATTGTGAATTTAATTTATCTGCTAACTTTGAACCAACTTCCTTTGAAGAAGCTTCTACTCTAGTTGAGTGCAAAGAAGCTATGTAGAATGAGTATGATGCACTCATGAAGAATGGAACTTGGAAGCTGGTTGACCCTCCAGTTGGAACCAAACCAATTGGTTGCAAGTGGGTGTACAAGAACAAATACAGATCAGATGGCTCACTTGACAAGCACAAAGTGAGGCTTGTAGCAAAAGGCTATGCAGAGAAGGCAGGAATTGACTATGAAGAAACATTTTCTCCTACAGCAAAATGGGCTACCATCCGTACCTTACTCTCTTTAGCTGCTCAGAATGGGTGGAAAGTTCATTAGATGGATGTGAAGACTGCTTTCTTGAATGGAGACTTGAAAAAGAATGTCTCCATGTCTCAGCCAGAAGGCTTTGTTGTGAGAGGAAAAGAACAAAAGGTATGCAAGCTTGTCAAATCCTTGTATGGCCTAAAACAAGCGCCTCGTGCATGGTATGAAAAATTAACTGAGCATCTTTTGAAGTTAAATTTTGAACATTTTGATCTTGATGATGCAACACTGTTTGTAAAGAAAGTTGGAAGATCTATTGTGTATCTTGTGGTGTACGTAGATGATCTTTTGATGACAGGGAACAATGAGAGCTATATAGCATCCATAAAGAAAGATTTGAAAAATATCTTTGAAATGATAGATATGGGACATCTCCACTATTACTTAGAAATTAAAGTCACTCAACATCCTAAGTACATATTCCTATCTCAGAAAAAATATGTTGGAGAACTACTAGACAAATTTTGCATGACAGAATGCAACCCTATCTCTACTCCAATGGAACAGAAAATGAAGCTCACATCAAGCAAAGGAAAAGAATTTGAGGATGTGACCAAGTATCGACAACTTATAGGAAGACTTATCTACCTTGCAACAACTAAACCAGATATTTCTTATGTTGTTGGCATACTTTCAAGGTTCATGCATAAACCTTGTGAAGGACACTGGTCAGCTGCAAAAAGAGTTCTAAGATACTTGAAGGGGACTCAAGATGTTGGACTCAAGTACTCTAAGGTGGATGAATTCAAACTTATTGGGTACTCAGACTCAGATTTTGATGGCGATAAGGAGACAGGAGTATCAACTTCTGGATACACTATGAGTCTTGTATCAGCAGCTGTCTCATGGAGATCACGCAAAAAATTAGTTCCGACAAATTCAGCAATAGAAGAAGAATATGTGGCTGCAGCTGAAGCAACGAAAGAAATAGTATGGCTCAGGAAGATACTTGAAGATTTGCAAGAAAAACAAGAGAACTCCACTCCATTATTGATCGACAATACTTCTGCAATCAAGCTGGCTAAGAATCCCAGATTCCATGATCGAACCAAACACATCAACACAAAGTATCATTTGATTCGACATCATGTAGAGGCCAAGACAGTCCATCTTCGACATTGTTCCACAAATGATCAAGTTGCAGACATCTTCACCAAAGCGCTTGGACAAGAAAAGTTTGAAAGATTCAAAAACATGCTCGGACTTACTAAAACCCCTTCGGATTAAGGGGGGGATTGTTGGAATATAATCCATCGGGATTATACGTTATTGTAAATATTAGGAATATGAAGAGAATCTCGGATGTGTGATCCCAAGAGTCATCGTAGATGTATAAATAAAGGCATTCTATGGAGAAATAATATGGAATCGGGAGTTATTCATTTCAACAATTGATACCATGATAGTTTTATGGTTGCTAACCCCAAGGGTCTTCAATTGGTAGATGCCCATGTGAAAGATCACATAGGCCTCAAGATCAAATCCAATTGAGTCCCTTGGGGTTACTAGTTAATATTACATCTAGTTATTACCATCATCCTCCATCCTCACAACCATGGAAAAGGGGGAAATCCTATGAAATAGATTTGAAGCATCTCTCTGTCTAAGCCCTAATATTCTTCCTATTTTTTCCTCGCAAAGAGACTCAATGAATTCATCCATGTAACCCTAAGCTTCTTCCTATTGTTTTTCTTAGAAAGGAGGCCAGATAATGAAAAATGCAAGGATAGGCTAAGCAAGGCAACTATGCTCTCGAAAATACAGGTTCTCCAAAGAAACAAGTCTCAACCAAGGAACCTCCTTCTTTGATTTGCTTCATTACTCTCCATATCAATGGATTGGTGCTTTCTAGTGCTTTAACACTTTAATTATGTTAGGTTCATTTTCTTTCGTTTAGGCATTCCTTGGGGATGTATTTTTTCCTCCCCCTTGTCATCTTTGTCTATTGTATTCATTTTACAATTCCATGCATCAATTTGATCTTTATTGTTAACATGAATATTTATATTAAATTAAATCAAGTATTATACACAAAATATTATATATATATAAGGAAGATTTAATGGTCACTAACATCATTTTTTTCTATTATTATTTTTTAAGGATTCATGACATACATGTCTACTCATTTCCTCTTTCTATTTTTTCCCCATTAACATATTGACCTCCACAATCATGTTGGTCTAGTCCCCTTGAAAATCATAATTAAGCACAATTACCATATTCGGCTATAGGATTAACCACACCGAAATCAAATTCTTGAATTCTTCCTCCTTGTTTTGACTAATATAAAGTTGTTTACGTAGGATAATGTAAGATAATTAGGTTTATTTAGGGTAGGGTTTTGAATCCCTAATTCCTAATTTTGGGATGACTGGCACACTCGTATCGAACTCTTCAGTCAATTCATATCACACACTCGTTCTTGTAACCTTGTAATTAAGCAATCAACTACCACTTAGGATCTCATTACCTTTGCACCTTCACCCAACCCGAGACTTGTCAAAGCTAACCTAAAATGAAACAACACTCCCCCTAGTGGCACTCATGGAACCTAAAGCAACTACTTATAGGTTTGAACTTGCTCTATTTTCTTGCTCTTTTTGCTATAGATCGTATGTCTACTTAGTGGGACACCAAATCACATTAATTATTGTTACCAGACATAGAAACTCAGTATATTATGAAAATATGATTTTCAAATTTTCAAATTTTCAAAAACTTGAAATTAAATTTAATTTTAAATTTAAATTTAAAGAAGAAAAATATAAAATTAATTACCATTTTATGCAATATTACAGACATAAATATTTTATTATTAAATATTAAAATATTTATAAAAAAATTTCATAAACTACTATACAATTATAAAGTCAAAAAACTTTTGATTAGAAAGAGAAAATTGTAGTGTACGCAAGGGTCAATATTACATTACTTGTTAATAATACATTAGTGGTATCTTGTAACAACTATTTTGGCAATGATCAAGGTGTGAAGAGGGAGTCCAAAATGATATGTGGAGGTGCAACATGCTCTTGTATGGTGTGCCTCCATTCTACTGTAGTTTGAAGAGATGTTGGCGAGTGTGCTTTGTACATTCACTTGGTGCAAGGTGAGAGTAGCAAGATGTAGACATCAAAGTGATGGGGTAGGAGACATAAGGTTCTTTGTACATTAGCTTTGGAATTATTCCCTGGTCTGAGTGATATTTGATGTTTCCTTGCCCTTTTTCCATCCCCTTGGTTTCATCAAATCATTGATGAAGGCATGATATAGTTAATTTAGGAGACTTTTGATTTGTGCAGAATAGTCTTTTTTGGTTCTTTCTACTATGGGATTGCCTTAGGGTTTCCTTAGGGTTGAAAATTAGTATGGGAAAACAATTTAGCGTTGCCTTAGGGTTGAAAATTAATATGGGAAAACAAGAATCATAATGACAAGCTAAAGGAATAAATCATCAAATATTACAGACTGATATAAATGTATTTAAAACATTCTTTTCATTCCTAAATGTGCCAAGTAGCAGATCTGGAAATGTCCACTCTTCACCACCATGGAATATATATATATGATTTCTATAGGTTACCACTAGGAAATATGCCTCTGAAGTGTTGCATTATGGACTACAGAGTAGCACTGAAGAGGTTAAAACATCCACTCTATAGGATCTCCAAGAACTCAACATCATTATTTGTCCATTACTGTAAAGGCGATGTACTAGAAGATTTTCCTAGACTTGTTGATTTCACCGTGAAGTTGAACGTAAATGATAAACAGAGAGGAGCACTAAGAAAGCTACAACACTTTGTAGGAAATCGAATGAGTAGAGATATAATGTCTGCAATAGTTTTCATACATCCTTCACTTGAATGATGTTAGTTCTTGGCGATCCTATAGAGTGGATGTTTGGTTTCTCTATCGGTTGCTTCTTGGAATTTATAATAAACTTGTCCCAATATCATGATTCGACCATGAGGTGCTTAGTTCACTGGAAATTGGGTTAGGTAATACTAGGCTATTAATGGACAATCATGAATCTTATGGTTTATGCTTTGGGTCTTGAAGCAAGTACTAGGCATTTTGATGTCCTCCATTTTTTATTTGAACATTTTATGTCAATTTTCACCGTGTCTGGTTTTTTTTCCCCTCTTATAATTAACACGATAAGATGAACATTGTGTTTTACAAAATTGGTTAGATTTAGAATTATTCCCTAGCGTGAGTGATATTTGATGCTTCCTTGCCCTTTTTCCATCCCCTTGGTTTCATCAAATCATTGAGGAAGGCATGATATTGTTAATTTAAGAGCCTTTTGATTTGTGCGGAATAGTCTTTTTTGGTTCTTTCTACTATGGGATTTCCTTAGGGTTGAAAATTAGTATGGGAAAACAAGTTAGCATTGCCATAGGGTTGAAAATTAATATGGAAAAACAAGCATCATCATGACAAGCTAAAAGGAATAAATCAACAAATATTACAGACTGATATATGTTAGATTTTTAACATTAAGCTAGCATTATATTAGGATCTTTTAACTACGAGAATAACAAGCACAACAATCAAACACAAGAGACAATGAACGCAGTGTTTTTCCTTGGGGAAACCATAAATGGAGAAAACCTTACAACTTCCTCAGAGATAGAATCAACACCAAAAGTAAAACCCAAAACAGTAAGATGATCTCCCGACAGCAGTAGCCTCTTTCTTTCTAGCCCCAGCAACTTCTTCTACCTCAGCTCTACGCTACAACTGAGTGTGAGTGAGTGTGTGATAAATAGAGAGGCTCACTCTCTATTTATACTAATTCCCGACTTGACAATAACTCACTAGGGTCGACTTCATTAGGTGAGTCTAACAACCCAAGGGTCCCGGAACTACTGGGACTTTAACCCTTGAACAATAGGAGGGTTACCCACATTGACTTGACATGACTTGTTTGTATTATAGAAACTCTCGATTGGAACATCAGGGCATGACATGACTCAATTACATTACAAACACTTCTCATAATAAACATCGGGGTACAATACATAAGAAATACAAGTGAATACATTCCGAAGTTACAATTACATCAACACTCCCTCTTAACTAGGAAGGTATTCTCTTGACACAATTTATCAGCACAAATCTTATTCTCTATATCATCTGGATCATCATCGAGTCCTTGTCATATTCAATTCATCTTCATCTTCAAGTCATCTTCATCTGGATCTAGATCATCACTCGATCTAGATCATCTCTGGTTCTAGAACACCTCTGTTGGATCATCATCATAGGTGCTATATCTTGATTCTTCTCATCATAGGAAGTTCTGTAGATCCATCCCTTTTTCATGTTGGTTATAGGCCTAGCCTCCATGTAGGTATTTTCCAGCACTTATATCTGACCCTAAGTTAGAATGGCCTGCCCAACACTTATATCTAATCATGTAGAAACCAATCCTATAATCATATCAGAAAGGCACACCTAGCACTCACATCTTACCATGTGGGAACACATCCCACAACCCTGTCAGAAAGGCCCAGTACTCACATTTGACAACCAATGTCAGAAAGGCTCAACACTTACATTTGACCATGTGAGGAACCAATCCTCCATGCCTAAAGGGCTCTACACTTACATCTGATAACTAATGTCAGAAGGGCTCATCACTTACATTCGACCATGCAAGGAACCAATCCTCCATGCCAAAAGGGCTCTGCACTTACATCTAATCATTGTAGGAACCAATCCTACAATCGCCTCAAAATGGCTCTGCACTCATATCTGATCATGTAGGAACTAATCCTACAGTCACATCAGAATGGCCCTCAGTCCCAGACTGAGCTTTCCTGGTAATTGACCAGGTGCCTCCATTCCAAGAATGGAATTTAGCGCTTATTGTTAGTTTTTCAACATTTAAGCTAGCATTATGTTAGGATCTTTTCACTGAGAGAATAACAAGCACAACAATAACATAAGCACATCACAAGAGACAAGAGACACAAAGAGTTTTGATCGGGGAAACCATAAATGGAGAAAACCATGCAACTTCCTCTAAGATAGTATCACCACAAGATGTAAAACCCCAAAACAGTAAGATGCACTCCCGACAGTAGTAGTCTTCTAGTCCCAGTATATTTCCTTCTCCACTAGTGCGCCACACTTGAGAGAGCAAGTGACGTGTTTCACAAGTGATAAATAGAGAGACTCTCACTCTCTATTTATATTCATCCGTTCACTTGAATTGCATTTTCACACGTAGGCTCAACCTAACAATTGTTACTCGAGCCTACACCTTAATTAGTGTATACTAACTCAAGTGCTTCAAAATTGTGGGGACTTACCTAATGACTTGATATGACTTGTTTACATTATTAATCCTCCCGATCGGAACATCGGGGCATGACAACATGACTCAAATACATAATAGAAAACATCCCAGAGAAAACATCCGGTTACAATATACATAGATACATAGAAGAATACATTCCGAAGTAACATATACATCAACACTCCCTCTTAACTAGGAAGGTATTCTTTTCGACACGATTTTCAGCACTGGTCTTCTTCTCTGCATCAACTGGATCATCTTCGTCTTCAAGTCATCTTCGTCTTCAAGTCATCTTCATCTTCAAGTCGTCTGGATCTAGATCATCTCTCAATCTGGATCATCATAGGAAATCATCACTGGATCTGGATCTGGATCATCTCTCGATCTGGATCATCACTACTGGATCTGGATCATCACTCGATCTGGATCTCTCGGAGTCATCATAACTGGATCTGGATCATCACTCGATCTGGATCTCTCGGAGTCATCATAACTGGATCTGGATCATAGCTCGATCTGGATCATCTCTGGTCATCATCATGTGCATACTATCTCATCATAGGAAGTTCTACAGAGCCAGCCCTTTTTCATGCTGGTTGTAGGCCTAGCCACCAGGTAGGTCTTCACCCAGCACTTACATCTGACCTGCTCGTTAGAAAGCCACACCCAGCACTCACATCTGATCATGTAGTAAACTACAATCACATCAGAAAGGCCCAGCACTCACATTCACCAGCATGGTAGGCACATCAACTACCATCTGTGAAATGGCTCTACACTTACATCTGACCTACTCGTCAGAAGGGCACCACATCCATCCAGGTTGGAACCACGTCCGCCACAATGATGAAAGAACCTTGTTCTTTTCACCCAGGCTGGAACCTAGTCCGCCACAATGATGGAAGACTTTCAACCAAGCTGGAACCACGTCCACCACAATGATGAAAGAACCCTATTCTTTTCACCCAGGCTGGAAACTCGTCCGCCATAATGAAGAAATATTTCTGCACTTACATCTGACCTACTCGTCAGAAGGGCATGCACTCACATCCGACCTGGTAGGAAGTGAATCCTACACCCTCATCAGAATGGCCCCCAGTCCCAGACTGAGCTACCTGGTAACTGACCAGGTGCCTCCACTCTCCCGGAGAGTGGCAGTTGCCCTTACATCTGTCCTACTCGACAGAATGGCCAGCACTCACATATGACATGGAAGGAACCAATCCTCTCACCATGACAGAATGGCTCAGCCCTTACATCTGACCTGCTCGTCAGAATGGCTTTGGATCTCTAGCACTCATATCTGACATGGAAGGAACTGAATCCTCTCACCAAGACAGAATGGCTCAACCCTTACATCTGACCTGCTCGTCAGAATGGCTTTGGGACTCATCACTTCCCTAGGAGGAAGCCTTGATCTAGAGAACACGAATTCTCTCTCTGAAGTACTCAAACTTCAGCCTAGCCAATGGCTTTGTCAATACATCAGCTATATGTTCCTCTGTCGCAACATACAGGAGCTTCACTGCTCCTCTCTGTACCATATCCCTGATATAGTGATACTTGATCTCGATATGCTTCGACTTGTCATGGAACACTGGATTCTCTGACAACTTCATGAAACTCAGGTTGTCACAATGTATACAAGTAGCATCCAACGGGAGATCAAATATATCAGACAGTAGCTTCCGCATCCATACTACCTCACAACTAGCTGAACAAGCTGAAACACACTCTGCTTCAGCTGTACTCAGTGCCACATAGGATTGCTTCCTGCTAAACCAAGAGATCACACCTGATCCCATACTGAAGCAACATCCTGAAGTACTCTTCCTGTCGATGGCACTTCCTGCCCAATCTGAATCAACATAACCCTCCAGGTTAATCTTCTGATTCACATCGTACTTGAGCCCATAATCAATTGTACCCTTCAGGTACCTCAGAATATGCTTTGCAGCCATCAAGTGAACACTTCTCGGATCTGTCAGGTACTGGCTCAAGGTGTTCACAGCAAATCAAATGTCTGGTCTCATGTTCGTCAGGTACATCAATGACCCAATCATCTGACGATACATCGTAGCATCAACCGTCTCTGATAAAGCATCACTTAATAGCTTCATGTTCGATGCCATAGGTGTGGACATAGTTTTGCAGTCCATCATCCCAAACCTCTTTAGGATCTCTACTGCATACATCCCTTGTCCACACCTCCATGCCTAGAACAATAGTGCATCGACACATAACAGGAACATTACTGGTCTTCCGCCTTCAACCTTGAAGCAAAGGTTGGAGTCCACTTTACTCTCAGTAAAACCTAGAGTCATCAGTAATCTTCCCATCCTGTCGTACCATGTCGAACCTTAGATCTTCTGTAGTCACTCCCTTTGAAGCAAAGCATCATACTCCCTCTGTCTTCTGTACTCTATGTCCTGAAACATTCTGTACTGAAGTGACAAGTAGTATCCATCTAGGATCGTTGGATACTAAGATCCTCTATCTTGAACTTCTTCAAAAGTTCATCTTGCACCCATCTGTGAGTTTGTCATCCTCTATCAACCTTGTAGCAAAGGTTAAGATATTCATCAAGCTCATCATGTATGTATTTAAACTCTTACTGGATGCAAATGTCTCTTTGTAGTCTAGGCCTTCTTTTCGTGAGAAGCCTCATGCTATGAATCTTGCTTTGTATCCCACGATGTTTCCATCTACTGCATGATGGAACTATGAACTTCTCTTCAGTTCTCGATACTGCACCCTAACATCATTCTTCTTGAACTGGTCTTCCCTTTCTTCTTAGTGGTTGGAAGGTTCTGCATCAATGATGTCACTGCACTCGTCATATTATTCTTTGTCTTTGAACTGTCGTCACTTGTTCTTCGGAACAAGGCTTCATTCTTATTTGCTTGTAGGCGATTATGTATGTGGTCTTTCCTACAAGTCAAATGCATTTGTATGGTTAGAACATTTCATAAGGAATATTCATAGTGGCAAATACTTATGCATAAGTATATGATTATGCAACTACTTTAGCCAATACAATATTCATCCATATCTCACTAAAACTTTCTAGATTCCTTCCATCTCTACTAGGACAACATTGAGATTGTGCACTAATCCAATATTTCAGCAAAGAGGTTTCATTCTAGATAAGTAGCAATGGAGAATTTGTATAGCACCATGAGCAACTTACCCATCACATGCATATTAGTAGTATATTGTCATTAATGCAAACATCCTATCATGCATAATACAATAACTGAATATAAAAAAATGCATAACAAAATAATATCATGACAATTGAATACTTATCTTTATTTGTTTCGTGGGTAGACTCCTTCTTAAGCCTTCAGCTTCATCGTCTTCTTCATTCATGATAGCATCGTTTCTTATCCAAATGCTAAGGTGGATAAGATATTCTTCAAGAGTTTAGATCTTCATATTCCTCATCGCTTGAGGGATCTTCTTTGGATGGTAAGAGCTTGATCTTCAGTTGCTCCCACCTTCTCTTCTCGAGCTTCTTCTTCTTGTGATTTCTCTTTCTAGAGTCTATTGAAAGTAATCACTTCCTTCTGGCACACATTCCTCGAATGAATGAATCCTACGATCCTGGGAGGCCATTCAAAATGGCCATCACCACTTCTGCATTCTTCACTTCTTCTTTTACCACTTCAAGTTGTTCTTTGATTTGAGAGACTCTTATGACTGCATGGTCTCTTCATTCTGGATTTTCACATCCTTCAACTGGTTTCTTTAGGTCATATTCTGATTTTTGTTCTTCCCTTCAAATAGCTTTAAATTCTGGAACAGCTTTGCTTGCCATAGGTAGTGCTCTGTAATGCACATGTGCAAGCCTTCTATGCCAAGGCTCATTTGGCTTTACTGTGTCATGGATCAAGGCTTGTTCTAGATGGCCCTTCAATTTGTACAAGCCTCCTTCTTGTTCTCCAATCACTACTGCATCATCAATAGTCTTTCCTTGAGTCCCGTCATATGTTTGGAAGCCCCACTGTCTATGAGTCAATCATCACTTCCATGAGTAATGTTACCTGTGAGAGCTGATATCAGAACATATTCATCCTCGCTTGAAGAATCTTCACTTTCATATTTGGATCTCTTTCTGGATGGTTCATCATCCTCTGTAGCATGAGCATGATGTCTTCTTTGGCCTTGACCAAGTTCTTCTTGTGAAAGGCTTCTAACCTCATCTCCCTCTGAAACTGGAACCTCTATACTCATGTAGGTGTCCAATCCATTTTCTTCTGCGAGATCAAATACTTCCAGGCTTGGAAGTTGTCAACTTCCCCAAGCTTTTCACCAAGCTGATGTGATATATCATATTGAAAAGAGAACCTCAAATGGAAATAGCAAAGGATTAGATCTTACCGATTTGAGGTGTCCGTCCTTGTCCCGGAGTTTGCTGATCTAGGGTTTGTCACAGAAAACCTAATTTTCAAAACTTAGAATATTTCAAAACTAGTTGGATAGACAGATATATCTCTTCAAATGGATCTATCCAATGTACTCCTTTTCTAAAAACAGTGGAGGGAAGCTCCCGGAACAGGAAGCCCTAGATTTCCAATTTCTTCTGCAGAAATGCCTGTTACTATTTCTGTGATATCTCAGAACTTACTGATCCTCTATGTCTACAATATCGAACTAAGTTAACCTCGCATATCCCTGATCCAACACCGCATGTTTCATCAGAATTGGTTTCACCATTTTGTATTTATTATCCTTTTCCCAAGGTGACCTGTTACAGAACTATTCAGAATAGGGAAATTGTACGGCATGCCATGTGTCACTGGTTCATCTTCTGAGTCTGATATTTGGACCATAGAAATTAACATCCATTCCCTTTCTGTAACATCTTCATAAATTCCATTTGGACCTCTTTAGCCCAAGATATTGCAATTCTCCCCAGGTGTCCTGTTTATGGATGATTTCTGGAAGAGGCTGGAACCCTAAATTTGAGAGATCTTATCTCCCAGAATATAGCGAATATGAGGCTGATTTTTGGACACAGTGTTCATCAGGATTTTATCTTCAGCTCCTGCAATTTTCATCTTCTGAGACTTCACCAATATTGAAATATAGCGACTGTACCAAAACTTAGTAGTTTTAGTATTTAGGGTTTCTCCTAGCTCAGGGTCAAACTAGGGTTTGACTTTCCCGGAGTTTCACCCAACCAAATTTCTTGATCCCGGTCTCTAAAATTCGGTTTTTATGAGGAGAAAAATCCTATGCTGGTCTCACTCAAAAATTCCTCTTCTGTAGAAATCCCTAATTTCCACATCGAAACTGAAAATGCTTGAAATTGAATTCTGCATCGACAGAAAGATGCACCCTTCAATGGAGAGTCATCCTAGCATAATTTTGCTGAAAATCTATGGAGGAATATCCACAAACTAGGAATCCCTAGTTCCCGCAACTGCATAGTGTCTTCTTCTCAGGTTGGCTCTGATACCATGTTAGTTTTTTAGCATTTAAGCTAGCATTATGTTAGGATCTTTTCACTGAGAGAATAACAAGCACAGCAATAACATAAGAACATCACAAGAGACAAGAGACACAAAGAGTTTTGATCAGGGAAACCATAAATGGAGAAAACCCTGCAACTTCCTCTAAGATAGTATCACCACAAGATGTAAAACCCCAAAATAGTAAGATGCACTCCCGACAGCAGTAGTCTTCTAGTCCCAGTATATTTCCTTCTCCACTAGTGCGCCACACTTGAGAGAGCAAGTGATGTGTTTCACAAGTGATAAATAGAGAGACTCTCACTCTCTATTTATATTCATCCGTTCACTTGAATTTCATTTTCACACGTAGGCTCAACCTAACAATTGTTACTCGAGCCTACACCTTAATTAGTGTATAATAACTCAAGTGCCCCAAAACTGTGGGGACTTACCTAATGGCTTGATATGACTTGTTTACATTATTAATCCTCCCGATCGGAACATCAGAGCATGACAACATGACTCAAATACATAATAGAAAACATCCCAGAGAAAAAATCGGGTTACAATATACATAGATACATAGAAGAATACATTCCGAAGTTACATATACATCAACACTTATATCGGATCATGTAGGAACCAATCCTACAGTCACATCAGAATGGCTCAACACTCAAATATGGCATGCGAGGAACCAATCCTCTCATCATGATAGAATGGCTCATCCCTTACATATGACCATGGAAGGAACCAATCCTCTCACCATGTCAGAATGGCTCACAGACTCATCACTTCCCTTTGGAGGGAACCTCGATCTAGAGAACACCAAGCTTCTCCCTGAAGTACTCAAACTTCACTCTAGCCAATGGATTTTTCAACACATCAACTATCTGTTCATTCATCGCAACATACTGGAGCTTCACTGCTCCCCTCTACACCATATCCTTGATATAGTGGTACTTGATCTCGATATGATTCGACTTGTCATGGAACACCGGGTTCTCCGACAACTTCACACAACTTTGGTTGTCACAATATATACAAGTAGCATCCAACTAGAGATCAAATAAATCAGATAGTAGCTTCCTCAGTCATACTGCCTCACAACTAGTTGAACAAGCTACAACATACTCTGCTTCAACTGTACTCAGTGCCACACAGGATTGCTTCCTGCTAAACCAACAGATCACACCTGATCCCATGTTGAAGCAACACCCTAAAGTTCTCTTCCTATCGATGGCATTGCCTATCCAATCTAAATCAACATAAACCTCCAGGTTAATATTCTGATTCACCTCATACTTGAGCCCATAATCAAATGTACCCCTCAGGTAGCTCAGAATATGATTTGCAACAATCAAGTGTCTCAGATCTGTCAGGAACTGGCTCAAGGTGTTCACATCAAAGCAAATATCTGGTCTCATGTTCATCAGGTACATCAAGGACCCAATCATCTGACGATACATCATAGCATCAACCACTTCTGATGAAGCATCACTCAATAGCTTTAGGTTTGATTTCATAGGTGTGGTCATGGCCTCGCAGTCCATCATCCCGAACCTCTTCAAGATCTCTACTGCATACTTCCCTTATCCAAGGGAGATTCCATCTGCATTTTGTCACACCTCCATGCCTAGAAAATAGTGCATCATACCCAAGTCCTTCATTTCGAACTCAACAACAAGCTTCCTCTTTGTATCAACAATCAACCCATCCATACCTGTTACAAACAGATCATCTACATATAATAGGAGCATCGCTGGGTTGCCATCTTCAACCTTGTAGTAAAGGTTGGAATCTGCTTTACTTTTGGTAAAGCCATCAATTCTACCGTACCATGTCCCGGGTTCCTATTTCAAACTGTACAGGGATTTCTTCAATCTACACACATGAGACTCCCTGCCATGTGTCTCAAAACCGAGTGGCTGCTCTACATACACTTCCTCTTCCACTACACCATTCAAGAAAGTAGTCTTGACATCCATTTGGTGTATCTTCCATTTCATCACTACAGCCAGAGCAAGTACTGATCTGATGGAAGAGTATCTGGCTACAAGAGAAAATATTTCTTCATAATCTATTTCTTGTTTCTGTGAGAAGCCACGAACCACGAATCTTGCTTTATATTTCTCTATGCTGCCATCTGCAGCATGCTTGATCTTGTAGATCCATTTGGAAGTTACAACTGACTTCCCTTCTAGTCTTGGGACAACATCCCAAACATCATTCTTCATGATCAATTGATACTCTTTGATCATAGCATCCTTCCATTCTTTCCGTTTTGCCACTTCTTCATAGTTGGAATGTTCTTTATTGATAAAGTCACATAATAAAGCTACATACCCTAAGTAGGACCTAGTCCTCTTTCTTTCTCTGTGATTCTCTTTTGGATCCCCATATCTTTCTGCACCTTGGATAGCTTCTTGTACCCAAGCAGGTTTCCTCTTGTGAGGATTCTTCTCCTAAGGTCGATATATAGGTTCTTGAGGTTCTTTAAATTCTCGATCTTCTTCTTGAGTTTCTTCATTCATGGTTGTGTCATGAATTCTCGGTGCTTCTAATTCTTCAGAATCTTCAACAGGTCTCTTTCTGGATTTGTTGTAAGCTGAGTCTTCGTCAAATGTTACATCCTTGCTGATGTCGATCTTCTTGAATATTGAGAAGTATATTCTATAAGCCTTTGAGCTTTCAAAGTATCCCACAAATATACCCTTCTTTTGTGAAGGATCTAACTTTTTCCTCTTTTCTTCCGGAATGTGTATGTACACTGGACAGCCGAATATTTTGAGATGGCTAACTTCTAGCTTCTTGCATGAAAAGACTTCTTCAGGTGTCTTGTTCTTGAGTACTTTGTGTGGAGTACAGTTCTGTACATACACTGTTGTTCTAGAAGCTTCTACCCATAGATGCATGGGAAGATCTTGATCATGAAGCATTGCTCTTGTAGCTTCCATGATAGTTCTATTCTTCCTATCTGCAACCCCATTTTGTTGTGGATTATATGGAGTGGATGACTCCCTCTTAATCCCTGAATCTTTGCATAACTCTTTGAATTCATTTGATGTGAATTCTCCGCCATTATCTAATTGAAAGGTCTTGATCTTATTTTTTGTGTGGTTCTCGATCAAGGATTTGAATTCCTTGAACTTGTTGAAAACTTCATCTTTGTTCTTCATAAAGTATATCCATGTCTTCCTAGAATAATCATCAATAAAATAAAGATAGTATACATACCTGCTTAAAGAACTGGATGACATTGGACCGCATACATTGGAGTGAATGATTTCCAAGATTCCTTTTGCTTTGCTTTCGCTACTTGGAAATGTCTTCTTTGTGTTCTTTCCTTTTGCACATCCTTTGTAGACTCCTTCATGTTTTTCTTGAATTTCTGGAAGACCTTCAATAGCTTTGCTTGTAAGTGGTAGTGCTCTGTAGTGCACAAGTGCAAGACTTCTAAGCCAAAGTTCATTTGGCTTTACTGTTTCATGGACCAAAGCTTGTTCTGGATGGCCCTTCAATTTGTATCATCCTCCTTCTTTTTCTCCAATTACTATTGCATCGTCAATAGTCTTTCCTCTTGGCCACATGAGGACTTGGCCATCTGCAAATGCAACCCTCATGCCTTTTGCATCTAGTGCCGATATGGAGAGAAGATTCTTCTTTAGTCCTGGTACAAACAAGACATCCTTCATTTTCATAGACTTTCCAGAGTCTAGCTTGTAGGATGATTCACCACTACTTTTTATGGGATATTGGTATTCATCCCCAAGTTTCACCTTATGGGGTGAACTATGTTCAGATAGTTTCTCAAAATATTCCTTGAATCTTGTCATGTGTTTGGAAGCCCCACTATCAATAAGACAATCTTTGCTTCCATGAGTGATAGTTCCCATGAGATTAGAGATTAGAACATATTCTTCATCACTTGAAGAGTCTTTACTTTCTTGTTTTACTTTCTTCCTGGGAATATCATCATCCTCAGCAGTGTGAGCATGATGTCTTCTTTTGGAGTTATTCTTCTTATTGGATCCACTTGTATTCATGGGACAACTTATAGAAAAGTGTCATCTTTCATCACATGTATAACATCAGAGTATGGATGGATTCCTTCTTACAAAATTATTTTTCTGATGAGAATGCTTACTTTGGTGATGATGATTTTCCCTTCTGCCTTTCTTGGAGTGTACTGTGAGAGATTGATCTTCACTTCCCATATTTTCTTCTTGATCTACTATTCAAGCTTCTTCTTGTGAACATTCTTCCCACAATCTACTAAACTTGATTAGCTTCTTCCTAGCACAGATTCCTTGGATGAAAGAATCCCATGACCTAGGGAGACCATTCAAGGTTGTCATCACAATTTCTGCATTCTCCACTTCTTCATCTACTGCATCAAGTTGTTCTTTGATTTGGGAGACCCTTGTGAAGTATGATTGGATGGTCACATCATTATGGATCTTTACATTCTTCAAATGGTTCCTTAGAGTCATCTTTTGGTTTATGTTCTTCCCGTCACACAGTGTGGATAGGGAATCAAACATAGCTTTAGGTGTCTTGAGGGAGTAGACCTGTGGTATGAGGTGATCCTTGATTGAATCAGTAATAATCCTCTTTGCCATAACCAACTTCTTCTTATGTAAGGCCTTAGCCTCATCTTCCTCTGGAACTAGAACCTCCTCATTAATGTAGGAATCCAACTCATTTTCTTCAAGGACCAGGGAGATCCTATACTTCCAGGCTCAGAAGTTATCAGCTCCCTCAATATTTTCATCAAGCTTGGTATGATGAGACATCTTAACTGAGAACCTCAAATGGAAATACAAAATATTTAGATCTTACCAGGTCAAGATGTCGGATCTAGATTTGGAGTTGAATTTCTGTAGTGCTGGTTCAGGAGCAGATTAGGGTTTGAATTTCCTAGAGTTATGTCCAAGCAATTGCTTTGATATTGATCTCTAAACTTCAATTTTGGGGAGGATATCAATCCAGGATTAGGCTCACTCAAAAATTCCACTTCTGTGGAAATCCCTAATTTCCGATAGCAGTGTCCGGTCTAAAACTGAAAAAGGTCATAATCAGATTATGTTTCGACAAAAAGATGTGCCCTAGGGAGGAGAGTCATCCCAACCTTCTTTTTCTGAAAAAATGTGGAGAGATATCCAAAAAGTAGGAATCCCTAGTTCCCACAGTTGCACAGTGTCTTCTTCTCAGGTTAGCTTTGATTCCATGTTCTATTTTTAACATTAAGCTAGCATTATATTAGGATCTTTTAACTAAGAGAATAACAAGCATAGTAATCAAACACAAGAGACAACGAACATAGTGTTTTTCCTCAGGTAAACCATAAATGGAGAAAACCCCGCAACTTCCTCAGAGATAGAATCAGCACCAAAAGTAAAACCCTAAACAGTAAGATGATCTCTCGACAACATTAGCCTCTTTATTTCTAGCCCCAGCAACTTCTTATCCCTCAACTATGCACTACAACTGATTGTGAGTGAGTGTGTGATAAATAGAGAGGCTCACTCTCCATTTTTACTAATTCTCAACTTGACAATAACTCACTAGGGCCAACTTCACTAGGTGAGTCTAACAACCCTAGGGCCCCCGAACTACAGGGACTTTAACCCTTGAACAATAGGAGGGTTATCCACATTGACTTGACATGCCTTGTTTATATTATAGAAACTCCTGATCAGAACATCGGGGCATGAAATGACTCAATTACATTACAAACACTTCCCAGAATAAACATCAGGGTATAATACATAAGAAATACAAGTGAATACATTCCAAAGTTACAATTACATCAATAATATAAATGTATTTAAAACATTCTTTTCATTCCTGAATGTGTCAAGTAGTAGATCTGGAAATGTCCGCTCTTCACCACCATGGATTAGATATATATGTGTGTGTGTGTGTGTGTGTCTATATATATATATATATATATATATATGATTTCTATAGGTTACCATTGGAAAATATGCCTCTAAAGTGTTGGGTTATGCACTACAGAGTAGCACTGAAGAGGTTAAAACATGCAAGGTGTCGGATTTTGGGCTCAATTTCTATTGTGAATGATGGTATGAACTGAAAGAGTGTCGTCAGCCTTAAGCCCATAATTTCATAAAAACCCATATCAACTTAACAAAAACATGTATCCTGGCAGTAACAGGTAACAATTCAACACCAAGAAAGGGAGCATGCCATTTTTGTTTATTTTCTTGATTCTCATTCATTTCTTTCCTAGATGAATAGTGAGAGTGTCCCTATTTGATCAGGATTAAGCTGAGTAGGTGGAGAATTTAGTTGCAGGGGTATTCCTATTTAGAGTGCACAATGGATGACCTCAATAGTGTATAAGTTGCATCATATGGCTCATTTCCATCTCCACCTTTTGGGCCTGAACCTGAATTTATAAGTGGAGATTAAGAAGTCATGTTTTTTTTTCCTGTTTTTATTTATTTATTTTATTTTAATAAATGCATCTTATATAATCTTAGTGTTCAAAAAATACCACTTCAATCTAGACAAATGAATGGGCTAGGTTTCAATTATGGGTTCAAGACCTTTTTCATCTTCACAACAGAGGGACTATTCCACAAATTTTCTTCTCATTCTTGTCATTAGTGACCAATAAGAAGAGAAGAAAACTTGACATAATGCAGGCATGTCTTAACTCCCATTATAAGGAGGATGACCCAATTATAAAGAGGGGAAAAAAAATGAAGACAAACATCCTGTTATCCAATATACTAACTCTAGATTCATCCCAATCAGATTAGCATTAACCTCATATATTTCCAACTTACCTTACCATATCCTTTAGACAAATCTAGCTTGAGAACCATAGTTGATATTTTGTTTCATTTTATTGAGTGTGAACCCTCATGAACCACCCTAATCGCATCATGGATCTGCATAGCTGGAAATTCTAGAATTCTTTCATCACTCTCAACTTGTATTCCTTCATTAAACCATATAAAAAGTTAAAACCCAAATAAGTTTTGCCGTGCAACCATTAGGAAATGGAATTTTTTAAATTCTAAAAGAACTTTATCACTGCTTTGATCCCCCTATTTGCATCAAGTGTTTATTTGACAATTATGAGTTAGCCTGGGTATAATAGAGACATTCTGGGCAATTTTTGTTAGTGAAAAGGGATGTAAATGTCCCCTTCTCCTTAATCTAGGCCCTATAAGTCTTCATTTTCAGTTTTGGGCACAATTAAGGACTGTCCATTTCCTCCTGCAACATAGAACATGCCTTTAAACAGTTATGGGTGTGAATCTAGACAAGAGTAGCAATATGAAGTTTTGGGCTATTTTCCTCATAATATAAGGTGTAATAAGATCTAAAGGGAAAATCTGGGTTATATTGGAGGACATATTTATGCATAAAAAGTATTTCTTGGTTTATTTGGGCATGCCATTGGTAAAACAATATTGAAACAACCATTTCATGGGTAAAGGAAACTGTAAGAGACCTAATTAGTCATGTTGGTATGGACATGTTGGTAAACCATTCACAGATAAGATACACTATATCAATCAAACAATAATGCACAAAGTGATATAAGCTTTACTCTATGTTTCATTCAAAATCCAACATTACATTTAAACAATGAAACCCATTCTCTCATTGTTTCTATTAGTCTTAAAAGAAGCTACTCCCTGGACCTTGTTACAAGGGTAAGGAGACGAGACAAAGAAATCATCCCACTCGGAAATATGTCTCTGAATTTTTGGGTTATGCACTACAGAGTAGCACTGAAGAGGTTAAAACATCCACTCTATAGGATCTGCAAGAACTCAACATCATTATTTGTCCATTACTTTAAAGGTGATGTACTAGAAGATTTTCCTGGACTTTTTATTTCAGTGTGAAGTTGAACGTAAATTATAAATAGAGAGGAGCACTAAGCAAGCTACAACACTTTGTAGAAAATCGAATGAGTAGAGATATACTGATGTTAGTTCTTGGAGATCCTGTAGAGTGGAGGTTTGGTTGCTCTATCGGTTTCTTCTTGGAATTTATAATAAACTTGGCCCAATATCTTGATTCGACCGTGAGGTGCTTAGTTCACTAGAAATTGGGTTAGGTAATTCTTGTCCATTAATGGACAATCATGAATCATATGGTTTATGCTTTGGGTCTTGAAGCAAGTACTAGGTAATTTAATGTCCTCCATTTTTTTATTTGAACATTTTATGTAATTTTCACCGTGTCTGTTTTTTTTTCCCGTCTTACAATTAACACGATATGATCACCTTTGTGGTTTAGACAATTAGTTAGCTTTAGAATTATTCCCTGGTGTAAGTGATCTTAGATGTTTCCTTGCCCTTTTTCCATCCCCTTGATTTCATCAAATCATTGAGGAAAGCATGATACAATTAATTTAAGAGCCTTTTGATTTGTGCAGAATAGTCTTTTTTGGTTCTTTCTACTATGGGATTTCCTTAGGGTTGCCTTAGGGTTGAAAATTAGTATGGGA
>LPNX010044609.1:9431-58259 GCA_001517045.1 Pseudotsuga menziesii
TACTGATCCAAAGCTATGGGACTTGCAATGTTTTTATAGCAATTTTTGGTGTGTATCTAATTACCTACCTCAGTTTTTGGTTGTTTCGATACTGAACCTGTGGCAATGTTCACAGAATGGTTGAGCTGTACAACAGACTTGGACCACGCAAAATTTTTGACAAAATGGTTGAGTGGTAGTACAGCCTTGGACCGCAGAAAAATATGAAAGCCGTGGCTGGCACGCATAGGAAACTCGGGAGCTAAAACGCAGGTGGAGGTGGCGTAAGGAGTTGTTGGAAGAACTTAAGCTTAAAGACTAATCATGGGAGACTATCGCTGGAAAGCACTTTATGCAGTGGATACCACCGAACAATGGGAGCACGCCTTTAGCCTTAGGAAAAGTAACTTTCAGTGTCTCGGGGTTGGCCTTGCTCGGCACATCACAAGAAACGGACGCCAAGAAATTATCTAAAACCGTTAATGCGTCTCCCTCCAATTTGGCCTTGGCCTTGCTGACGGCGACGCCACCATCTTGTCCTTAAGCCAACTACTTATTAATTAACGTAAACATATCGTTATGTATTCAATTACGCCTTTAATGTGAGAGTGTGGAGCCCATATGATGTCACTGTTACCAGGTGTCGACCCAATATGTATTCAATTACGCTTTTAATGTGAGAGTGTGGAGCCCATATTATGTCATTGTTACCAGGTGTGGACCTAAATCCAAATAGCAAACTTCGAGGATGATATCATCCCTGCTTAACCAATAGCAACACAAATAAATATAATTTTAATAAATTTAAAAATTGCTATTTTTCATGTTACAAAGTTAAACTTTGGAATAGAGATTTTAATCTTTTAAATATGCACCGATATGCACCAACTAATACCAAAGTCAACGCGGTTTGAATTCTATCGATTACAATATACCTGCTGAGGCCGATATAAAAAGACAATCCATTAAAAAATAAAAAGAAAAACAAAGCGATTGGAACGCTTACAAGGACTAATTAAAATCCGTTCAAGCTACTGCATGACTCAATGATGGAAGGTAGGACTAAATAATATAAGAATATTCTCTTCACACCCACGCTCAAAACCTATTATTTAACTGAGAGGTAAATAGGTAAATATTTCTTTCCATACGGACTTATTTTTCTCTTAAATGTTCAATTTAATTTAAGTTTTTTATGTTTTTTTATTAACTATTAATATTAAAATTATAATTATGTTTAGAAAAATTGATTAAGAAGTGTTTAACGTATTAAAAAAATAGTTTATGTATGACACTTGAATAAATTGGAATCTTCTCAATATGATATAAAAAATAATTTAGAAATTGTTTATAAAATAAAATAAAAAAAATTATAGCTTAAGTTACAGTAATATAAAATTCAGAGAAAAATATTACGTTTCAATAGATTGAATTTATGGAGTTGTGAGATTTTTTTAGTTGGCCAAGTGTAAGAGCAAGTTTGTCATTGGATTTTTGGAGTTAAGAGATCTTAATTTCAATTTTAGACAAATTAATGCTGGTTAATAATTTAAACAAGCATTATACATCAAATTAAATATATTATGTTTATATAGTTTAATAAATAAATAAATAAAATATTTAAAAAAGACACATGATAGTTAATAATATAAATAAACATTATGAATTAAATTTAATAATGTAAACAAACATTAAGCATTAAATTAAACATATTAAAAATTATAATTAAATTAACAAATATAATAAAACGAAGCATATTGAACTAAACTTTATAAATAAATAGATATGATAAAACAAGAGAAAACTTGATTAAAAGAAAGATGACTATTATATTGAAGCAGAAAATTAAAGAACCTGCATTATCTTTTGCTTAGAAGATGACTATTATGAATTACTAAAGTTACCTACCCAGTACGTAGTGGAACATTTTAGCGCACTTCAATCAAGTGGCTAAAATTATACTTATAAGCCATATTGCACTTCAATTGATCAGTTATATTACATTTATCAGTCGTATTACAGTATCGTGTTGTCTGAAACTACTTTGGAACTGCAGAGAAACTCAAGCCTGGAAATCGCGGCCAACGATGTAATCCACGTTAAACCCAGATGAAAGTACACAACACACTGATTTGTAATCCAATCACTCTTCCATTGAAATAATGTTTTCATGTTAAATATGAATCGCTTCACTTCCTATTATACCCTAGTTTGGATTAAGAATTTAGTCCTTATGGAGATTGAGCGTCTACTGGTTTGCTCTTTGATTAATCGAGTTTCGTTCAAATCCAAAAGAAAATCAAGAAACAAAATAAAAACAACGACAACGATTATATTATATGCAAAGATCTGGCAACTAATGTAGCTTTCTGTATTATTTTTCTGAATACACGTTATATCCCAATCGAATAAAGGGCAGTATATAACTCAATCTTGATCAATTCTTTGTTCATCATAAGGTCAGCAAAAGTAAACTGTATGTATATGTTCTTGCTCAACTCTACTGACCATTATTTTCGTTATTCGAGTACGGTGTACGACGATGCACGGCTTCAACTTGAAACGAGAAGCTATCGAGACTATTGGGCATTTCAATGGCAACCGGTATTGATGCGCTGCCACTGGAGGTTCCCTCATGATCCTGCATCTCTGCAAGATTAGGTTGTACTCCAGATGTTGAGCTCTGCCCTTCTTCAAAATTCAGATGGTCATGGATCCCTGAAGTAATTGGTTCTGACATCGTAGCCGGATGCTGATCTGTTCCAGCGGATTCCAAAGCTGGCCGTGTGCGCTGCCCTTGCAAATCTAGTTGTAGGGGTGTCACGCATGTTCTGCAAACGGGACAACCGTTATTCGCTTCAAGCCACTTGTTAATACAGTTAGTATGGAATCTATGCTCGCAATTGGGCAGAAGCCGTCCTTTCTCATTCTCATCGAACCCACTCAGGCAGACTGTGCACTCCAGATCATCTCCGAAAGTCTGTGATTGATAGACAAACTCGGGCAGAGCCGCTAATGTCGCAGGATCCAACCCCACATTCGGCAGCCTCATCCGTTCGTCTCCTGCATCCAACGGTTGGCGCATGGGAGGACCATCCGAAGACGGAAGACGGAAAGTAACAGCACTCGAAGGAGCTGATATCTGTTGTCTCTGCCTGGAAAATGTAGCAGCGATTTGTCTCCATATCCGTCTGCCATAGACTAGCAGGAAACAAATTATGAGCGAAAACCCTAGAATTATAACGGCCGTTAGCATAAATCTGTTCGTTATGCCAATGGGTCGAAAGAAAGAAGGATCTGCTGAGCTCATGGCCAAATTCTCAGTGTCTCGCATAATAAATTCAGAGAAAAATTATCTGTCTAGGAGAAGGCACAAACCTCTGGCCCTAGCCCGCACTGCTACTTGAAATACCCACAAATTCACATAAACAACCTTCGATTTCCCCAATAGGTAGCGCCTCCAATGCCTCTATGATTCAAGAAATGATTTCAAGATTATTATGAATCAAGAAATGATTTCAAGATTATGAATTCCGATGAAAAGCACAGGTCGGGCCGCTCGTTGCTTTAGGGCACTCAATCGTTTAAGAAAGTGACAGGAAGGCGATGTGGAAAAAGTGAGCCCATGCTCTTATGATTGAGTCTGATTCGTAGACCAAGTCATCCTCTACATAAACCAATTTTATTAGCGGACCAGGAAAGGTTGATATGAGTATCCAATTTTTACCGTCAATTACTTTGAAAACTTCACCACCTTTGCATATAGTTTTATAAAATTGATTAAAAAGATAATTTCAACAACTTTATCAATGACCTGGAAAGGAAAAGCACTCAAGATTGTCATTCATTAATAAGAGGTGGGATGGCAATGTGAGTCTACCATTATTTTGGAATTTAAAATTTATTACAAAATTATTTCAAATTTAAAAGCAAAGCTATTGTTCTAGAGTAAATTGATAACAAGGTAGTTAGTTTTAGTTCATATTGGCAAATTGATAACAAGGTAGTTAGTTTTAGTTCATGTTGGTGTTGAATGGATTAGAATTATGTGAAAAATTTATATATTTAATTTTTTAATGTTTTAATTTTAAAATACTAGGTATAAATTAAAATTTTATTAAATTAATTTAAAATCTAAATATTAAAGCTTTTAATTATTTTACACAGATTAAAATAGAAATAAAATAAAGTTATAATTATTTTTTTTATTATAAAAAATATGAATATTATTTAGGTATTTTAAAAGTTATTACAGATTTAGATCTGTTAAGAGTCTTTTTTTTTACTCATCTTGGTGGTGGCTCTAGGAAGAAAAAACTAAGCCATTTAGAGCCAATGGTTGGGAGTAAAGTCGTAGGCACGTTTTCAGTCACACAAGTCCTTTCAATCCTTTCAGATTGGACTAGTATTAGTTAACTTCGTTTATTGAAAAATTTCATCATCTTTCAAGTTTGTTATGTGGCTTACATGGTTAGAATTATAATGATTTATAGTGCTACTATACATTGAATTAACATGACTTTAAAAGTGGTCGGTGAAAACGAGGTGTTCCATTTGCTAGAAAGGAACTAAAATAACCCTCCGAGGACAAGTATAGTGAAATAATTTTGTGTATGTAAGTATTATATAAATTAATTCTAAAGTCATATAACCTTTTTGTTTGTTCATCAGCCAAATCAGGAGACTCATACTTCACCTCCGATGATCTCTTCATAGGAGAAGGAAGCACATATACAGTTTCACGTTATGGAGTGTGTAAATCGTAACATTCTAATATGTATTTGTCATTTCATTAAAAGGACTGTTATATGTGTTAGTTTTGTATCTAGGAATTTGTTCCCTAAGTGACTTTTTGCCTAAGTCACTTAGAAAAGGGAAAAAGGTGACCCTCACATTAAAAGCTACTTAATGAGACTTTATAAAGTTAAAGTCACTTTTTGATAAATTTAAGTGGGTGAGTAAATTTATTTAAGTCATTTAAATAAAGGTGATTTTTACTCTCATTGAATCCTAGCCATTGGATTGGATCTTTCTCCATCGTTGGATTAGATTCCCACTTAGGGTTTAGACAAAAAGGATTGATGGAGGCAAAACACATTACTTTTTCATTTTTGGAGAAGGAGAGACTGAGCTGAGAGAGAAGGAGGTCGAGCTAGGGCATTGGCATGATTCCCAAGAAGAGAGACTGCACAGAAATCGAGGTGTACGGACTGCATTTAATGCTGCACAAAAATCGAGGTGTATGGACTGCATTTAATGCTGCACATAAATTGAGGTGTATAGACTGCATTTAATGCTGCACAGAAATCGAGGTCCACGGACTGCATTTAATGCTACACAGTTTTTGAGGTGTACAGATTCTATAGAGTATGGATTTTGGCACATTTTTCTAGGGATATTTTTGGCACAGAAATCGAGGTAAAATCAGCACAGTTTTCGAGATAAAATAGGGCACAGAAATCGAGGCCGTACAATTGTACAGACTGCTGTTATTTTTGTGCACAATTTTCAAGGCTTTGCTGGGCACGTTTTTCAAGATCTTGAGATGAAATCTTGGGTGGAGATAGGTTAAATTTTCACTGTATTTCTGTGCTGATATTTTGCTGAAGATAATAAAATCTCTCTCTCTCTCTAACTGGATTTCCCCATGGGGGTTTTTCCAGGGCTTGATTTTGGCCAAAAATCTCTGAGTCTTTCATTTTATGGTGTGATTGTTAAATGTGTTTTTCAGCCTGTTAGTGATTTTATTATGTGTTTAATTGTTCAGTAAAATTTCATAAGTAACCTACAGCCAATTCAAAACCGGTTGTATGTGAAAACCACGAAATGTTGACATAAACCAACAAACAGTAAAACACGGAATTTCTTCATGGTATTAGAGCTTGGGAGCAGAAAACAGTGATAGTTTGCAGACACACAGAAACTTTCAGATCTCAGAAATTTTTAGTATTTTACCTTCTGTGAGTGAGCAACACTTTGTTGGGTTGGTGTAGAGATGACTACAGGTCTTAGACTGGAGGATAGGCTGGATGCGACAGCAAATTTTGTGCCGTGGAAGGCCAGAATTTTATTGATACTCGAGGAGAATGAGTTGTGGCCGGAGATAGTTAGGAACACTACAGCTAACCCGGTTATCATTCTCGCATCGGCAGATGCAGCAGCTCTATCAGCTTTCAACAAGAAGGACTGTAAATCTAGGAGGACCATTCTAGATACAGTTAAAGACCACATAATCCCTCACATTTCAGGAAAGACTAGGGCACACTTGATGTGGTCAGCCTTAATCAGTTTGCGTGAGAGTTCCAATGAGAATAGGAAGATGGTTCTCAAAGAGAAACTCAAAAGTATAAAGATGAATGGGGGTGAGGGAGTCACAACATATCTTACCAAGATTTCTGCAGTTCGGGATGAACTTGCAGCTGTTGGGGAGGTGGTATCCCCTACAGAGCTAGTACGGACAGCAGTGAATGGGCCTTCAAAGCCTTGGAGTGCATTTGTGCAAGCCATAGTGGGCAGAGAGAACCTACCTACCTCGGAGAGACTTTGGGATGACTTTGTGCAGGAGGAGACTAGGAGAGGTCTTGTACAGGGCAGTACATCTCACAGTGGGGTTGATGACAAGAATGTGGCTTTGGAAGCTAAGGGCAAGAAGAAGAAGGGTCCCAAGAAGGGTGGGGCCAAGAAGCACCAGCAGCAGCAGCAGAGTGGCCAGAAGAAAAACTTGAGTAAAATCAATTGTTATGCATGTCAGGCATTTGGGCACTATGCTTCACAGTGTCCAAGCAAGAAGAAGAAGAAGGGACAGTAGACAATAGCCTCAGCAGAGGTTGATGAGTTTGGTGATGCATTTCAGAGGGAGTTTTCCCTATATGCTAGACAGATGGAGAGAGAGAGAGTCTCTTTAGCCACCAGCACAGACATGGATATGGATAGTGAGCATTCATTGTTGGCAGGTCATCAGGGGAGTCCATCCACCTCTACTACTTGGTATATTGACAACGGAGCCTCGAGCCACATGACTGGAGATCGAGAGATGTTCTTGGAGCTATCTCAGATAGGTAGAGATGCGGAGGTTGTCCTTGGAGACAACACCATTGTTAGAGCTGTTGGTTGGGGGACCATTACATTTCAGAGGGATTCGATGAGTCTCATGACTCTGAGGGATGTGTTGTATGTCCCTGGGATGAAAAAGAACCTTGTGTCAGTTTCCACCATTGAGGACAGGGGTCTTGGGGTGTGCTTTTCAGATGGGAGAGTGCAGGTGTATCCCAGGGCTACAGGTATGTCTAGTGCCATGGACATTGGAGTCAGATGTGGAAAGCTGTACAAGCTCTTGTTTCAGCCACGGTGCGCTCTAGCACACAGCAGCAGCAGTGAGCTATGTGAGCTATGGCATTGGAGGATGGCCCACCTACATCACCCAGATGTCAGATTGTTGAGGAGCATGGTTACAGGATTACCGGAGTTCAGCATTGAGCAGAGTGATGTGTGTAAGGCGTGTGCTTTGGGAAAGTACACCAAGACTTCTTTTTCGAGCAGTGACACGAGAGCTGCAGGGGTGCTAGATCTTATCCATTCTGACATATGCGGTCCTATGTCATTAGTTTCTTTGATAGGTGCTGAGTACTACATTAGCTTCATTGACGACTACTCCAGGAAGACTTGGATCTACTTCTTGAGGAGGAAGAAGTTGGGCCACTTGTGTTGAGAGTCTTCCAAGGGTTCAAAGCCCTTCTAGAGAAGTGGATGGAGAGGAAGATCCGGATGTTGAGATCGGACAATGGGGGTGAGTATACCTCCAAGGAGTTCGATGCATTTTGCAGACAGGAGGGCATTCAAAGACAGTTGACAGTTCCTTACACTCCTGAACAGAATGGAGCAGCAGAGAGAAAGAACAGGTCGATTGTGGGGGCAGCCAAAGCGATGCTTCATGATCACGAGTTACCTTTCTTTCTATGGGAGAGGCATGTAGCACTGCAGTTTATCTGCAGAACATGAGTCCTCACAGGGCAGTGGGGAGGAAGAATCCAGAGGAGATGTATTCAGGAAAGAAGCTTGAGGTGGGCCACTTTCGCATATTTGGCTCGTTGACTTACTCTCATGTCCCTTCTGAGAAGAGGATGAATTTTGATCCCACCGCAGAGAGAGGCATATTTGTGGGATATGATGAGACTTCGAAGGCCTATTGGCTTTACTTACCTAGACTGAGGAGAGTTGTTGTTCGGCGGGAAGTGAAGTTTGATGAGGAGAGAGCCTTCAGGAAGTCTAGGGAGTTAGAGCAGGGGGAGACACTAGCTCCCACACCTCAGTTGGTACAGGCTTCTTTGGTGCAGCTATGAGGTCCACAGGTTTCTAAAGTGACTGGATCATAGGGTACAGGCACAGCTTCTACAGGTTCAGTGATTCAGGTGGCTAGCACTTCAGGGACAGTTTCAGGGATAGGTTCAGGGTTGAGTCCTTAGATCATAGGTTCATCAGGATCAGATTCATTAGGTACTGGTCCTCGGGGTGTTGGACCTTCAGGTACTAGGACTTCCTCAGATGAGGAGAGCCCAAGACCAGTTCGGGAGGAGTAGTATTCAAGGAAGAGGAAGCCTAAGTGGCTTCAGGAGACCTTGAAGGATGCAGAGGCATTTGGTAGGCCCCAAGAGCAGATCAAGACAGTGGTGGAGCGAGATAGGTATGGTATGGCCCTTGTTGCGAGTCTTCGTGACTCTGAGCCATCCACATTTGAGGAGGCTTCCCAGCCTCAGGTATGGAGAGATGCCATGATGGAAGAGTACCATTCCATCATGAAGAATGATGCTTGGGAGATAGTGTCGAGACCTGAGGGGAAGTCAGTCGTGACTTCCAAGTGGCTTTACAAGATAAAGCATGCTGTGGACGGCAGTGTGGAGAAGTACAAGGCTCGTTTTGTGGCATGGAGGTTCTCACATGTTGAGGGAGTTGACTATGATGAGACATTTTCTCCAGTTGCTCGGTATTCTTCTATCAGGGCAGTTATATCTATAGCAGTAGAGATCGATTGGAAGATCCACCAGATGGATGTGAAGACTGCATTTCTCAATGGTCTTCTGAAGGAGGGGGTATATTTAGAGTAGCCACAGGGATTTGAGATCCATGGGAGAGACTCTCATGTGTGCAGGCTGAGGAAAGCCTTGTACGGACTGAAGCAAGCTCCTAGAGCTTGGTACTCCAGGATTGATACTTACTTGACATCGATGGGATTCCAGAAGAGTGAGGCTGATCCCAACCTATACTTCATTATTGTTGGAGGAGATCCGCTCATTCCTCTTCTATATGTTGATGATCTATTTATCACAGGTGATGAGCGTATCATTGCACATTGCAAGAGAGATCTAGCATCGGAGTAAGAGATGACAAACATTGGACTGATGCATTACTATCTGGGGATGGAGGTTTGGCAGGAGCCTGGACATATTTTCCTTGGATGAGGGAAGTATGCAGTTGATATTCTGAAGAGATTTCGATTGGAGGACTATAGGCCGATGTGTATTCCTATGATCACCAACTGGAAGCAACTTCATGCTTCCGAGGGTAAGTTGGTGGTTCCCACTTTATATCATCAGCTCATTGGGTCATTGATGTATCTGGTCAATACCAGGCCTGACTTGTGTTTTTCGGTTAACACTCTTAGTGAGTTCATGGTTGAGCCTAGGAGTGTGCACTAGACTGCCACAAAGCACATACTGAGATATCTTGCAGGTACGGTGGATTATGGTCTAGACTACAGGGGTTCAGGTGGAGTCATCTTGGTTGGGTTCACAGATTCTGACTGGGCAGTTTGTGTGAGCGATTCGAAGAGAAATTTCGGTTGTTGTTTCAGTTTGGGCTCGGCAGCAGTGTCGTGGTTCAGTCAGAAACAGAAGTCCATTGCACTAAGTTCTGCTGAGGCTGAGTATATGGTAGCCAGTCAGGCTACTTGTGAAGCACTGTGGCTTCGCAAGTTATTGGTAGATTTATTTGATGAGCATCTTAGGCCTACGATGATCTATTATGACAATCAAAGTTGCGTTCATCTCTCTGAGAATCTAGTGTTTCATGACAGGTCGAAGCACATTGAGATCAGGTACCATTTCATCCGTGACTATGTTCAAAGAGGGCCAGTTGAGCTACAGTATATATCCACTGATGAGTAGGTAGCAAACATTCTGACAAAGTCTTTGGGGAGGGGGGAGTTTTTCTTCTTCAGAGATAAGTTGGCGGTGGTGCAGAACACCTTCCTCTGTAAGAGGGAGTGTTAGTTTTGTACCTAGGAATTTGTTCCCTAAGTGACTTTTTTCCTAAGTCACTTAGAAAATGGAAAAAGGTGACCCTCACATTAAAAGCTACTTAATGAGACTTTATAAAGTTAAAGTCACTTTTTGATAAAATTAAGTGGGTGAGTAAATTTATTTAAGTGATTTAAATAAAGGTGATTTTTACTCTCATTGAATCTTAGCCATTGGATTGGATCTTTCTCCACCGTTGGATTAGATTCCCACTTAGGGTTTAGACAAAAATGGTTGAGGGAGGCAAAACACTTTACTTTTTCAGTTTTGGAGAAGGAGAGACTGAGCTGAGAGAGAAGGAGGTCGAGCTAGGGCATTGACACAATTCCCAAGAAGAGAGACTGCACAAAAATCAAGGTGTATGGACTGCATTTAATGCTGCACATAAATCGAGGTGTACGGACTACATTTAATGCTACACAGAAATTGAGGGTGTACAGACTGCATTTAATGCTGCACAAAAATTGAGGTGTACAGGCTGCATTTAATGCTGCACATAAATCGAGGTATACGGACTGCATTTAATGCTACACAGTTTTCGAGGTGTACAGATTTCATACAGTACAGATTTTGGCACATTTTTCTAGGCATATTTTGGTGCAGAAATCGAGGTCGTACAGTTGTACGGACTGCTGTATTTTTTCTGCACAGTTTTCAAGGCTTTGTTGGGCACGCTTTTCAAGATCTTGAGATGAAATCTTGGGTGGAGATAAGTTAAATTTTCACTGTATTTCATTTCTGATATTTTGTTGAAGATAATAAAATATCTCTCTCTCTCTCTCTAACTGGTTTTCCCCGTGGGGGTTTTTCCAGGGCTTGATTTTGGCCAAAAATCTCCGAGTCTTTCATTTTATGGTGTGATTGTTAAATGTGTTGTTGATCCTGTTAATGATTTTACTGTGTGTTTAATTGTTTAGTAAAATTTCATAAGTAACCTATAGCCAATGCAAAACCGGCTGTATGTGAAAACCACTAAATGTTGACATAAACCGACAAATAGTAAAACGTAGAATTTCTTCAATATGACCAATATAATGCAAGTGTCCTATTATAGTATTCAATGTTATGAAAGAACCTTCTCATGCATCTGTGTGTAGAATTTAGATGAAGGTCGAACAATTTTAATAATGAAGGATTATGTTGGAAATTATAAAAGAAACAGAAGATGTATGTTGGGAGTCAAGAGACTCCATTTTTTTAACATATTAAACCTCTAATTACTAAAGATTTACATAGCTTTGTAGTATCGTGGTTGTTTTCGCAAACTTATAATATTTAAGATTCATGATCCAATGGGACTAACAAAATTTGTGTAATTGAAATTTTGAAAGGTTTGCACAGTGTACCCAAGGGATCTATGCATGGTTCTTTCTTTTTGTTACATAATACAACATAATCACCAAATTCAAAACAAGTCTCAGACATCAATGAGACAAGGAGAGATTCCCTTCTCCACTATTGTTAAGAAGACGTCCACAAATATAAAGGCTTGAGCTAATAACATTTACTTCATTCAAAACAAATGAAATTTAAATGAAATACAATAACATATCAAGCCTTTAATAAGGAACATGGCTACTATGTTCCATCTTTTCTTCCTGCAATCTTCCACAACATTTTCACTCATTTTATGGAAATGCAGAGAAAGGATTATACTCACTTATAATTGTTAAATGAAACCCCAACTTCTTTCCTTTAAGGACCAACCAGTTAAAAATATTAAAACAATTATATTGTATAGAAAATCATTCATTGAAATAATAAATAATGTTATAAATTTACCATACATTTTCTCTTTAAACGAGCTTTAAAGACACGAACTTAGAGGCATGCAAATTTATGTCTTCAGCCAAAAACTGGACTCTCCAACATTATTCCATGCTCATGTAGATATCACCACAAAGGAATCACTTTTAGTGTGTAATAGAATTTAAATTCAAATGTAGAATTTAAAAAATGCACAAGATTTATGAGTAACATTTCCCGCATCTCATAATCTCACAGATTAAATTCTCATTAAAACTGATTCTTTCAAAGACAAAAAAAAATAAAGAGAAATATTTTTGTTTCACAAAATATTTCTCTAGGTTTTCCATCCAATACCCATAGTTAAGAGAAAGAATACAATCAATAAACAAAGCATAGCTGAATAAAAAAGCCATAGGGTTTCCTTTGTACCTTGGGTACCAATCTGAACTATGTACTTTTGGTATCAATATTAACTCTCTAGGCCATTCAAGACAACTCCATTCACTCACAATTATAGGTATTCATAAAAACTGAAGAAAAATGCAATAAATGTCATGCTCAAGGTTTGTATTCACTCATTGAAGGAATACACAACTTTTGTCTTATTAACTCCCATATATACACACAAAAAGCATAATTTAACAATTACATACAAAGGAGGTATCCATGTTTCCTTAATTGATGGAAATAAGAACCTAAATTTAGCATACTACTCCTAAATAAAGTCTAATTAACTAATAGTTCTTATTGATTCAAATTTATCGCAATTATATTAAACTCATATTATGTTATTAATTTCAAGGATCCAACTGCTTGATTAATAGCTAATCTATATTTTATAAACTACTCTATTTGGTAGGAGTGATTATTGGAATCCTTATCCAACCCACAAATATTTATTTGGGTAATTTGTCATAATTTACCACTTATCCTAAGTTATTGACTCGAATATGTGACTGCACCATCAACTGGATCCTCCTCTTCCAATCAGGGAGCCTAAGTGGTTTGGAGAGTAACCGAGCTTCCTCCTTCAATCAAGGAGCAAATCTGGGATGATATGCATTCCCTAAGCACCCCAAATCAGTTATGTGATGGTTGTTCCACCTACTTTATGTTAAATTACAGTTGGAAAGGTGCTTCCATCATTATTTTTCCTATTTTTTTGTAAATTCCAGCTAACCGGAGTGATTAACGACGCCTCCAACAACTTCTAATGACTAAGTTTAGTTTAGTTTAGTTGATCTCACCTAATTGAGGTCAGACATGCGCCCCCACCTACTAATTGAAATGTAGTTGAATTCTATTTAGTTAGAATCATTCTAAACTGCCTCTGATTCAATTAGAGTCAATTATGGTTGTGATTAGTGGTTAGGTGATGTGCCGAGCGGTGTCAAACTGACATCTAAGCCACTCTCATGTATGCAATTAAAATGAACTCGAGTCTGTATTTTTGAATTACCTGGCTATTCATGCCAATCTAACACATTCTATCACTGCTTTTGATTAATTATAACTAATATACAACTGCAATTTCCAATTGCACTATTTTCATGTCATTTTTCTATGTAATTGATCGTTGAATCTTTGTAAGTTTTATCTTGTTCCTCATATTATTGTGACTGAATTTCATATGGTATTAGAGCCATGGCAGGACAATGCACCTCTTTGTCTACAATATTCTTGTTGGATCTATGATGCAATTTGAGCAAAAAGCTAAAAAATTCTAGCTCTGCACCGGAAGCAGAGAGTTTACCACATAATTCCTAGAATCCCAACCTTATTGATCAAGCTTTCTTGCTTAACTAATCTAGGTGTGAAGAAAACTCGAAAAGTGTAGGATGTTCCACCTTACTTTGTCTTTTTTGTGTGATTTACAGGTTTCTCAAACAATTTCACTACATTCACTATGTCGACCTAATGGTCTCTTCAAGAAACCCTCTCACTCCTTTAAGGTACCATTAGTGGAAGGAGGACATTGAGATTCAATTGTGCTCCAAAGGAATCTACATAGTCACCATGGACACATAGGTATAGCCGAATCATCTTGTAGACAAAGAAAAATAATGGAATAATCTTGATGAAGCATATGGATTTTTGTTCCTTTCAATTTCTAAGGATCTTCTCTTCCATGTCACTGGATTGAAGACTCCCAAGGAGATATGGGACCAAATTACTACTCTATTTGATAATCAAGATGACTTGAGAATCTATCGGCTCGAGAATGAGCTGATATCTCTAAGCCCGAACAACATCGAAACCATGAATGACTTATTCACCAAATTCAAACACATGGTGCTCAAGTTGAAGCAGTGTAAATTTGAGAAGGAGGATGTTAAAGTCATCCTTGACACCCTTTTGAAACTTGTCCCATATTACTCAGTTTTTGTGTCCACCTTTCATACCAAGAATCTTACAATCCTGAATTGGAAGATGTCGGCTATCATTGCATTCATAGAGTCTCTCTCCAATGAGCATGACAAGCTTGTCCAAATGGGAATCATCAGATCCTCCAAATATCATGCCTTGTTTACTGGAGGAACCAAAGCTACAAAAGGAAATGGGAAGCAAAAGAACCAAAAGACTAATTTTGATCCTCCCAATCCAAAGGAGAAACACCCAAGAGCTGGATGGGCACTCAGGCTCAAGAAAGAACAAGAACAAAGGAAAAGAAGGAAATTAAAGGATCAAATTTTCTTATTGTGGAAGGGGATTTCATCCTAAAATATGTTGCATGAAGATACAACTTGATCAAATGACTCTTCTCCTTGAGAAGAACAACATCAATCTTCCTGAAGGTGTAAGGAAGAGAGATAATTAAGATCAGAACATTGAGCCCGAAAGAGGACATGCCCTCATGGAAAATGTTTCGAAGCCTAGATCTATACTCATTGAATCTACTGCTTTGAACCATATGGAGGAAATAAAATAATAATTTTCATCCCTGGACTCTGATAGTAGTATTCACATCCACATGCGAAACGAATCTCAAATCACTTCAAAGGGAAAAGGTATTGTCAAACTAGAACATCGAAGCTTCAATAATGTTCTTTATGTGCCCTCTTCGGCTTCAAACCTATTGTCTATGTATCAAATAACACACACAGGTTTTCCAAAAAGAGTAACATTCAACCCAAATGATGTTGAGATCTTGGAAATGGCATGCAGAAAACTCATTGCAACAGGTATATCAAATCATTATGCTAAGACTCATGAGTTCTCCAAGTTTGTGCCTGATGCAAATCAACACCTCCAATGGAATTTGCAATGGTTTCATTGTTGGTAAGCACCTTGAGCATAAATTTGATCGAGGAAAGGAAATCCGAGCTACATGTATTTTGCATCTAATCCACTATGATATAATTGATCATATTACTACAACCTCGATGACGGGTTTAAGGTATTTTCTCACTTTCATCGATGACCTATCTAGATTAACATGGGTCTTATATTTTCTCAAGAAAAAATCTAAAGTTCTTGAAAAGGTCATAGATTTTAAGGCTTCTGTTGAGAATGCTTCTGGGAGAAAGATCAAAGCTGTTAGATCTGATAATGGAGGAGAGTACCTAAAATATGAACTACTGCAATTTTATTCTAAATATGGAATTGAGATTCAACACTCCATTCCCTACACACCTTAGTTGAATGGTGTAGCAGAAAGGAAAAATCGGGCCCTAAAAGAGATGACCACCTGCAAGGCTTGAACCTAAAGATTTGGATGCAAATATTTGGGCTGAATATATGAATGTTTATTCCTACATTTAAAACAGTTTCCCTCATTCATCCGTGAAAGGAAAAATACCTTTTGATGCATACTTTGGTCACAAACTGGATGTGTCCAATTTCAGAGTTTTTAGGTCCACTACTTGGGGTCAAATTCCACTAGATAAGATGAAATATTTGCAACCATGAAGTATTGAGTGTATTTTCATCAAAGGGATACAAAGGGATAAAAACTATTGAGTATCAGAACCAAAAATATATTCATAGAGAGAAGTGTCTGCTTCGAATAACCTCTCCAAGATGTGGAACTAGTAGAGGAAGAAACTACTGAAATTCCCTCTCGTTCTGCTGATGATTTTGATGATGAAAATGGAAGTGTGAGATATGATATTTCATATATGATGTCTGATATCAGTCAGAATGATATATCTCGTTCTGAATTATATCCTAATGTTCCCACACATCTGCCAAAATGGGTCAAAAAGACTCTCTTTTATGTCGGGGTAGATGTTGGAAATCCTGTTGATCCAAGGAGAACTCAGCCATATTTTCAAAGAGTAGGTATTTATCTTTCTTGAAATGATTCATTTATTTTCTGAGACCTCATATATGATGATTGTTTCTAATCCTAAGTCATATTGTGATTCTCGGAATGATTCTAGATGGAAAGTTGCAATGGATGAAGAGCTCAACTCTCTCCGAAAAAATGTAACTTGGGAGCTAGTTTCCTTGCCACTTGGGAGGAAACTTGTTCAATACAAGTGCGTATATCGGACAAAGTTTGTGGAAAATGGATCAACCTGAAAATATAAATCACATCTAGTTACAAAAGGATTCTCCCGATTCCAAGGAGTAGACTACACCGAGACTTTTGCATCGATGGAAAAAAATGGATTCTATCAAGATAGTTTTGGCCATTGTTGCATCCAAGCACTAGGAGGTGCACCATATGTATGTAAAAATATATTTTATTCATGGATATATACAAGAAGAAATATAAATTAAGCATCCTAAAGGGTACACATCATATCCATCACTGATTCATAAGTTGCAGAAATCCTTATACGGCTTAAAACAGGCCCGAAGATCTCGATACGCCAAAATGGATTCTTGTTTGCTCTCACAGAATTTCGAAAGATGTAAGTCTCATTCAAATGTGTAGATACAGAAATATGAAGTTAATTTTTTTATAATAGTTCTGTATACCAACGATATTTTAATCACAGGAATTACCCTTGCTTCGATTTCCTTCATAAAAACTGCTTTACATGAAGCTTTTGAGATTAGTGATCTAGGCCTACTGAGGAAGTTTCTTAGGCTAGAAATAGCTCAATATTTTGATGGTATTATGGTGAAAAAATACAAATATGCTTCAGACCCGTTAATTAATTTTAATATGGCTTATTTCAAGTCAACACCTTTCCCATTCCTCTCAGCAATCAGTCTTAAAGAGGGAAAAACAACTACACAGGTGGATTCTACTCTTTACTCTTAGTTGATTGAAAGGCTTATCTACTTGACACATTCAAGAATTTAATTTTTTTATGCTATGAATTATGTATCAAGGTATATGTAGCAGCCTCATGAGCTTAACTGAAGGGAAGACAAGAGGATTCTACAGTACGTTCACGGTAAAAGATCCTATGGCATTCACCATGTTGTTGATTTGGAACTAGACTTGGCAGGATTTACAAATTCTGATTGGGAAGGAGATAACATAGATCAAACTTCAACTTATGGCTATGTGTTAATGTTTGTTGGTGGCCCTATTTGATGGTCAATCAAAAAGAAGGATTTCATCTCCCTTTCTTCAGCAAAGGTAGAGTAGAGGGGAGCGGTCAATGAATGCATCCAGGGAGTTTGGCTACAAGGTATTTTGTCTGAGTTTGATATTGGTAGTGATTCATATACTGCCATTTTTTATGAAAACCAAAGTGATATCAAGATCTCAATAGATATATTTCAGAGATAGATAACCAAACACATTCATATCAACATGCACTACATTAGAGGACTTGTGCATGACAGGACAATTGTCCTGCACTACTACCCATAGATACGATAGATTACAGACATTTTCACCAATAAATTTACTGAGAAAAAGCTCACTTTCCTTCGTTCACTATTGGGGGAAAGTTCCATGGTGAATTTATATTACTCTTTAGTGCTCAATTTCAGGGGATGTTTTTTCCCACAGGATTTTCCTCTTTTCCTCACTTAGATGTTTTTTGAGCATTTTTAGAATTATTTTTTGTAAAGGGTAACCTATGGCCTTTGTTTTTGGGATCCTATCATTTTTTACTCCTCCACATGACTATTTATTAAGGGGGATTGTTGGATTCATATCCAACCCACACATATTTATTTGGCTAATTTTTCCTAATTCACCACTTATCGTAATTTATTGACTCGAATATGTGACTGCATCATAAACTGGATCATCCTCCTTCAATCCGAGCCTAACTAAGTCTTCACCTTCAATCAAGGACACTAATTGAGCTTAATCCTTCAATAAAGGAGAAAATATGGGTTTACATGCACGACCTAAGTGCCCCAAATTAGTTAATTGATGGTTTATCCACCTACTTTCAGTTAAACTGCGGCTGTAAATGCACCTCCATCATTATTTTGCCTATTTTTGGTAAATTCTAGCTAACTGGAGTGATTAAAGTCACCAACAACAACTTCTAATGAATCACTTTAGTTGAGTTTAGTTAATCTCACCTAACTAAAGTCAGACATGCACCCCAACCTACTGATTGACCTGTAGTTGAGTTATATTCATTTAGACTCAGTCTAAACTCCCTTCGATTCAGTTAGAGTCAATTATGGTTTTGATTAGTGGTTAGCTGATGTGTCGAGTGGTGTGTAACTGAAAGCTAAGCCCCTCTCATGTATGCAATTTGAATAACCTCCTTGATATTATGGAATTGTCTCACTATTCATACGAGTGTAACACATTATATCACTTCTTTTGATTAATGATAACTAAAATACAGCTAAAACTTCCAATCTCACTATTTTCGTGTTATTTTTATGTGTAATTTTTTCTTGAATCTTTGTAAGTTTTGTCTTGTTCCTCATATTAATGTGACTCGAATTCATAGTGATTCCTGTGCATCATACTCCCAAGGAACAAAGAAATCATGAGATCCTCCTCATGGGATCTTACACAATGGACACCTTTTCTGCAATCTTGCAGAACTCATCTAGTTAGAGCCTTCTACTAGATGATTCTTCCATCAGGAAAAGTACTTTAGGTACTTCTTATTTTTTATTTCCTCAATATTCCCTTGTTCATAAACTCATCCAATTACAAACGTTCTAGTGATGAATGTTTTTTCATCCATTAAAATGTTTTATTCAATACACCCATTTTCTGAGTCTTGACCATTATGTTGAAAAATATCTTCATCAACCACATTCTTTATGTATGGTTTTAACAGATTCAAATAAGTTGTTTTCTTAACATATTATTGAAATCCATTGATAAAAATGGCTAACGGGCATGCAATTAACAAAACTATTTGCATAAGACAACTCTTTTCATTTTATTTTTCCTTGGAAATGTAATAATGATGTTTTTCCTCTTCAAATTTTAATACATCATGTTTACTACCTTTAATAGTCATCAATGAACCTTGATTGAAAATTCCTTCATCATTCTTCAGAATACCATCATGCTTTATGTTTTTGTTTTGTTCATGATTTAGGATCTCCTCTTTCATGATAGATTCTATAGTATGTATCCCATCCTTACCTGCACTTTTCATTAGTAACCATTCTTTGAACAACCCATTTGTCATCATAGTTTCAAAATCATTTGAATGAGCTTGTTTCTCTAGAAATGATTCACTTACCTTCAAATTCTGATCAGTTAACTCATTACCCAGTTTATCAATGTCTAAGAACTCCTTATCATTCATTATCAACAATTTATTTCCAATCTAAGTTATTTCAATATTTAATGGTATAAGCATGCGATTCACTTCACTCATCTTAAAAGCATAGGTTTTTCTTTTGCCATAAAATAATTCCTTCCTATCATAGTTCCAAGGTATTCACAATAATATATGACATACATTCATGGGTATCACATGAAACAACGCTTCATCATCTAGCCACCAATCTAAAACTTCACTCTACACCGTTCATTTACCAATATTTTATGATCTTTATGAAACCAAGATACTTTGTATGGTGTTGGATGCACTATATTCTCCAAACCCAACTTTTCAACCATTTCTACAGAAATTAGATTATTCATCCTCCCACCATCAATCAAAAACTTACAATAGTTACCTCTGTCCTTGCAGGTAGTAAAAAATAATTCTTTTATTTGTACTGGTTCATTCATCTCTTTTGTCACTTCCAACAAGGTTTTATTTAGCAACAAAGATTCACTTATCTCACGTAAATCCTTTGTTTTAGGTGTCTGCACTTTTCTTGTTCACCTTGAAAAATATGAATACCTCTTTATCCTGGAGTATTACTCTCTAGGAATTCCCATGATTTATGTCCCAATTTTCCATAATTATAACATTTAACATGAATAATTATGCCTCTACCACTTCCCCTCGATAAATATCCTCTTCGTCTATAATCATGTTGTCTCGATGAATTATCTTGCTTATTTGAGTCATCTGCTTCATCCTTTTGAGCTAAAGGTTTAACCCTTCTAGCTTCTATTTCTTTTTGTTTATAGGTTAAACATTTTCCTTTCCCTAAATTCTTCTTATTTTTCAGCTTCTCTTCCACATTTAAGGAACATTTATATGCCTCCTCATTTACTTAGAAGTAAAATATTTATCTCATCCTATATATCAAGCCTCAAGCCATTGATAGAACTAACAATATTTAGTGGGCTATCTTCAGCATAACCTACCCTAATGTTCACCTTGTAAAAAACTTCAGTGTACTCTCTAACAGTTTGTAATCACTAGCTTAGATTATGCATCTTCCTATATAAAGAAAGTGGATAATATTTCGGAAGGCACTTACCTATAAGCTTCGCTACCATTATGTTCTATATTTTGATTGGATTCTTTCCTTGCTTCCTTATTTATTCCTACATACCACCAATTTGCATTACCATTTAACATTTTCATGAAAAATTTCCCTTCTTATTCTCTCGAACTTATGCATTATCAAAATGCATGTCCATGGAATTTATCTAATCCACCATCTCTTTAGGGTTTAAGATCTCACCTACTCCTTCCATGTTGAACTAGCTCCCATTACGAATTTCAGTATATTAACACTAAGGTCCTCTTATTCTTGTTCTGCTTCTACTAAAGTCTCTTTTTCTACTTCACTGACATCAGCTACTTCATGATCCCTTTGTTTGTTGTCTCTCGTGGCTTCCAATTCTACACACAAACTTCTTAAATCCTCCATTATCTATGAGTTTTCATTTGTTCAACCTTGAACTCTACCACAACCTATTCTTCCACCAGTTCTAAGTGCCATTTCAAAGAAATTTCTCACACAAGTTCCCAATGCAATTACAACCACACAAGCTTGAATTTTTTACCCTCAACCTCTCTCTTGGCTTTTGATGTCAACTCCCAACAATTTATTTGATTGTTCTTTGATACAAAAATTCGTGTAGACTTTGGAGAGAACACACCACAATTACGAGATTCAAAACAAAGCTCAGAATTTAATGAGACAACAAGAGATTCCCTCCTCCACTAATGACAAGAAGGTGCCCACAACTATAAGTTCTTTATATAATAAAGCTTAGTTTAGTTAAAACAAATGGAATTTAAATGAAATACAAAAACCTTTCAATCCATATGGAACATAGCTACTTTGTTCTAGCTTTTGTACTTGCAACCTTCAACAACATATTCACTCATTTTCTTTAGACGTAGAGCAAGTCTTATACTTTCTAAGAGTGTTTAAATGAAACCCAAACTTCTCTCTTTTTAGGAGAAACCACTTATCAATATTAAAGCTTCTATATTTTATAGCATAGAATTCTTTGGAATAAGAAATAACGTTACCAAATTACCAGTTGTTTTCTCTTTAAACTAGGTTTAGTGACACACACTTAGAGGCATACAGATTTATGTATTCAGCCAAGAACTAGACTTTACGAATTTGTTCCATGATTGGGTATATATTCGCACAAAGGATTTTTTTTACTATGTACCAATATTTAAATTCAAAGGAAGGAGTTCAAATATACACAAGATTTATGACTAACCTTTCTAGCAGCTCAAATCACACTTATTGCAATCTCATTCAGACTCATTCTTTATGAGAGAAGAAAATAAAGAGAAATTTATGGGTTTGAAAAAATATTTCTCTACGTTTTCCATTCAATACTCATAAGCTAGAAAAAGAATAAACTCAATAAACTAATCATAGCTTAATCAAATATTTGTAGGGTTTCCTTTGTACTTTGGGTTCCAATATTAACCCTCCAGGTCATTCAATACAACTTTGCTCACTCCCAATTATATATAATCATATAGATTGGAGAAAATTACAAAAATTATCTATGTTGAAGGTTCGTATTCACCAATTAAGGGAAAAAAAAAACTTTTTCTTATTAACTCCCAACATACACACACAAAAACCTCTCCTTGACGTCCATAATTTAATAATTACAAACAATGGAGGTATCCATCTTTCCTCGAATGAGGGAAATGAAACTAAATTTAACATACTAATCCAAAATCAACTCTAACTCACTAACAACTCCTACAAATTCAAAGTTATTAGAATTCAATTAAACTGCTATGATGTCCCTTATTTCAAGGATCCAACTCCTTGATCAATAACAAATCTATATTCTATAAGCTACTCGATTGGGTAGGAGTGATGTTGATGCCCCGCAACATGAAGTATTTCTACTTTTAAATAAAACATCAAGCACTTTTCTTATAGTTTTTGTCAATTCGACTAGTAGCCATCCAAAGGTACTCATCTCCACTAAAATACCTAGGTTTCCATCAAATTGAAGCCAACATGCCAAATGATTTCTATGATTGGACATCATCCCTCCTCCCATGTATCCTCCAAAACTTGGAGTCATGAGAGGGATGTCTTTAGTTGCACTTCCCATGTTGTTTCCATGTTGTGAGATGATGACTACTTGTTTTTTTGCATGGAAGGTTAGGTCGATTTACTCAATGCTTCCATTATTATGATGTGTCCTGACTTAATTATTAATCTATTTTATTAATATGTTTATTAATGTGTATGTTGTTGGATTGTTTTCTTACATGGGTCTTGCATGGGGTGGTAATTACTGAATTGACAATTATGAATTATGCAATAGATTTAATGATGTTTGTATATGATACATATGCATGCTATATGTATGATGACTACACATGCACATATATGTTTGTAATAGTTATGATGTAAATCTAACTATGTGAACTAGTGCTTGTTGTGTTATTATGTGTGATGCTAACTGAATTTAAAAGTATTAATATGAGTTGTGAATTAGACTATTAGTTGTTGTTATTGGAAGTTTTATTACTTTAGTGAGGTCGCAAGGTATGTTGCCACTCACTTTTTTTCTTTAGTCAAATTATAAATGATTAATTGCACTCGTTAATTATCATTAGTGCACATATCGTTACATTGGTCATTATATCCCATATGGACACACTTTTGGTTTTGTATGATGTTAAGTGGACCAATTATTGCTTACCTAACAATAATATGAATGATAACAAATTAATCATGTGAATGATAGTTGAGTGTTAAATAAAATAAATAATTATATTATAATAATATCTAGTAATATTCATATTCAATGAATATGGACTAGAATAAGTCTATTGGTCATGACTAGTTAAGGGAGTAATGTCAACTAGTTTGTGATGCTATTTGGCCTTGATATTGATGGTGGAATGAGGAAGAGGGGGAGTTTTTGGGGAGACAATCAGAACTTGAGAATGGGGTTATGGTGTTTGGGAGCATATTTCTATTTTGGGAAATATTTTATACCACTGCCTAGATGGACTTAACCACATGGACTGGAATGGGGAATTACGTGCAACTAGACAGACAAGAGAGGCGTTTTACTATTTCCTTTTACTTAGACATACATATAAATGAGTTATTATTACAAATGTAAGAAGAATTATGTTGCTAAAATTGTAAACTATGCTATTTTTGTTTTAGGCATTTTATGTCTATGTAAAAGATTGTAATATGCACAAAATTTATTACCATGATAATAAAACATGGAGAATTAAGTTTATTAGAGATTATTAGTTTAATTTTAGTTAAACATTTCTTCAAAGTTGGAAGAGTAATGAAAATGAACACCTTTCACTAGTAAATTTCCTATGAACAGTAAAGGAAATCAACACCGATCACTAGGATGGGTGTTATTGTAATATCCCTCGATTTATAAACATTATTTGCAATGATAAATCACAATTGTATTTTTTGATGATTTTGGATGATTATGGAATCCATCCAAATGGTTCCTAGAGGACAGATGCAACCACTACATTTTAACTTTAATGAAATTTGGGATGAAAGGGATAAGCAATGTTAAAAGAGGAGACTATGCATGTGATAGGGGGAGACGTAGAGAAGTAAACCTCAGGGAAGTACACCAGGTGCTGAAACACCTTAATAGAACTGGATAGACCCTGGTGTAGTGGTTGATGAGGATTCAATGGAGAATGGAACGTAGCTACGAAATAATATCGGATAGACCCTTGAACAAATCAGGGTGTAGTGGTTTACGGGGATTCCTTTGGGAATGAACCATAGTTGCAAAGTAATACCTAGGAAACCAAACTCTAAGAGAGCATATGCGAGGAGGAAGGACGTTGTTGAGTATGCTAGGAAAGAATCAACTCTTGTTGTGTGAGCACTTTGTGTTAGGCAAGGGTTGAGAGAAATACTTATTGCGTGAGAACTCTCTGCTAGGAAAGTGATTTATTCATGGAAACTAAACTGAGGTTACTTGTATCTGCTCTTGGCATGCATAGTTTAGCTTGGGGGTGATTGAGGACATAGAAGATATGTGCCTCATCTACGGTTGGGTGGAACGTGGTTGTTCCCTTTTCATTGTGGCTCACATTACAAACAAGTTTCATTACTCAGTTTATGTTTCTGCAAATCTATTGAGCTCAGGGTATATTTGCATATGTGTAAATGTGTATCTCAATGATTCTAAAATGATAAATACTAGTTTTATTTTTATTCATGGAAATGTTGCTTATGAGCTAGTGTATACTCATAATCTGTTTTGAATAACTATGAATTGTATTTGGTGATATTAGTTGCTCAAATGGTGTAATATTGTTTCTACAAAGACTTACTAGGATGTTGTATGATTTCTTGTTAAAGACAGTCTAAGGGACCCCTGGTAGGGAAGAAAATGTGCTCTACTAGGTTTAGCCCATTTCCTTTTTAGTGAAGACCCTATATAATACATTCAATTCCTAAGGGGGCGTGAAACTATGAAGGAGATCTTGGCTTCTATAGTTCTTAAGAAACAGACCACTGTACACCACCATAAAATACCTAAGCTTGAGCTTACCGAAGTAAATCATTCGGCTTAAAGCTGTGAGTCCATTAATGGATGGAAAATCCTTATTATTTGTTACACCTAAATCTCATCATCAACATGTGATGAGACCCAAAAATTCAGTGTTTTCCCTTAATCCCAAATTGTGAAGTAAGAATATTGGTCCAGACATCAATTCTATATGTGAAATTCTAGCGCCGCCTATACCCTTTAATCAAAAAGTGGTACCTCCTTCAGCACCACCTGTAATGTGTTGATAGTAAGTAGTGGCACCACCTTTACCCTTTGATCAAGGTGCGTATCTACCCTGTCACTGCTCTGTCTTAGTGGGGAAGAAGCGGTGCCCTTGGTAAAAATTGAAAGAGAGAGGCTCTCACAAAGCTTCTCGAAAGAAGACTTCATGGCACTCTTATCCGTGATCACTAGGGCCAATTGGGCTCTAGATCCATCCTTGTAGGATCTTTTAGCTAGCTCACCTACCAATTTCTCAACCATATCTATCCATTGCAAGCCTATAAAAGCAGGATCATTCTCCATGGTTAAGGAGAGAGTAAAGTTATGTTGTTGCTTTGATATTATGGTCTAAATCAGTTAAATGAGATTGAGGGAGTAAGTTGGATGTATTGGGGACAAGATGTTGGATTCATGAAGGAGTAAATCGACACTAAGGCATAGGTTGTAAGATTATTCTCTATTATCTAATGCAAAATTGGCTCCCTTCCCATAAAATATATTGTGTCATTATCTTATGTTTTATTATTGGATTCCTTAGTCATCAATATAGAATAGTGGATTATATTCTAGTTTTGTTTGATCTTGTTTTTTTTTTCTCTTGTGATTATACAGGTACATCTGTGACCAATCATGTTTATAGGAAACAACTATACTAGTACCTCAAAGAGACTTGATTCCATATCTCCACCCATTCTAGGGAATGCCTTCCAATCTTTTTGTGTACCATTTGTTCTAGATATGAACCATTCAAACTAGAGGAACAACTCTTGTCCCCAGGAGATGCAAAATTCCTAGATACAATCTTTCCAATAAAACACAAAAGATAGGTGAAAAACCCTGGTCCAGATGGTCTGCGGAAGCCTAAAAATGTAAAAAGAATTCAAGTGATTCTGCAACCTGTAATCTGCATTGCAGAAGGGGATACAGAGTAAAAATTCATAATGAAGTGTGGTGATTTAGAAATTCACAATCCGCATGGAGAAAGAGAAAATAAGAGTAAACGTTATAAGGAATGGGAGCACTTCCACAAACCACAATTTAGCATTATGGAAGAGGAAACTAGGGTTAAAATGTAATGAGTATAAGGAATTTTCATAATCTGCAATCCACATTGTGGAAAGCAGAAAGTGGAATTCAAAACTATAAGGTATTTATATGTTTCCACAATCTGCAATCCGCATTGCAGAAAGTGGAAGATGAAATTATAACTATGAGGAAGTTAAGGGTTTTCTGCAATCCACAATCTACATTGCAGAAAGCAGAAAGAGGAGGATAAAACTGAAAAAAACGTGACTATTTACGCAATGCACAACCCACATGCGAAAACAGGAAAATGGAAGGTAAAACCTATACAATATAAGAGTTTACACAATCCACAATCCATATTATGGAATGCAAAAAGAGGAAAAGAAAAATTGTGCAAATATAAAGGTTTCTACAATTCGCAATCCGCATTATAGAATGCAAAAATTGGAATGGAAAAGTGTTGAAATGTAAGTGTTTTCTGCAACCCATAATCCACATTGCGGAATGCTGAAAGCGGAAAGGAAAGTTACAAAAAATTATCAATTTTTTTGCAATATGCATTGCGGAATTTAGAAAGCGGAAAATAAAATTGAATAAAATACATGGGGTTCCACAATCTTCAATCCGCATTGTGGTAGAGGAATTGTGAAAGGGAGTTTTTATTGCGGAAATGAATTTTTATTTGTGGAAGGACTGCTGCATAAACAATTAAGCCTAAGAATGAATTTTAGAGACTATTCATGGTGCATGTATTATGTGAAATACTTTTTATTTATTTATGCATTTAGCAGGTTATATGGGTATGTTACATATGGTCACCAGAGCCACGAGTCTTAACCCTGTTTCATTTTGGAAACATCTAGTTCCACTAAATTATCAAAACTTTTTTTAATCATAACATTTTTTGTTGAAATGTTTTGTTCACATGCAAAATTGTTCTGCAACATGATACAACAATGGCCACACAAAGTGAGAATGTGGATCGAGTTGAAGAAGGTTCACCAACACCATGCTCATCGAAACTAGATCCAAAACACTCTGAAGCAAGTCAAGTTCTGGAAACAATCAGGAACTTGATCATAGAAATACAAAGCTTCAAAGCGGATAATGAGTAGCTAAATAAGGATCAGGAAAGGAAACAGGAGATTAATGAGATACTATTGAAAATTTTGGAAGAGAAGAATAATGAGGAAAAACCCCAAACAGATATTGGGAGAGAGTTGAAAGTTCTAGAAAGTGCCGAAAGAAACGACAGTTCCTCAAGTGGAACTTAAAAATATGTGAATTGAGCCAAGTTATTCGGTAAAAGGAAAAATTGACCACTTGGAATGACAATTTAAAAAGATCAAGCCAACAAGCTTCGGCAAGGAATCCAAGACTAGAGAAGAAGCAGAAACTTGGTTGCTAGACGTTAAGAAGTACTTTCAAATTTTTAATTACTCTAGAAACATGAAGGTGAGAATGGCCATCTACAACCTGAAGGGAGAGGACAACCCTTGGTGGAAGGATCTGAAGAGTTCCCTAGGAATAAAAGAGAAGAACCTAGAATGGTCAGAGTTCAAGAAGTTCTTCAAGAAGAAATATTTGTGAGAGAGCTACTATGAGAGAAAGAGTAAGGAATTGTAAGAATTGAAACTCAGCCAAATGAACATAGAGGACCTCATTAACAAGTTTCTTGATCTAATGTGATTCATGTCATATATTAAAGAAGAAAAGGTGAAGGTGCAGAGCTTCTTGATTTGTTTTTCGTAGTCTTATAAGGATCAGATTGAATTTGATAATCCCAAAACCTTGGATTAATCCTTCAAAAAGGAAATGTTTTATTTTGAACAGTAAAAATAGAGGAATGACCTCTCTAAGGTTTTGAATGGTAAGGGACATGAAATTTCAACCAACGAAAGAAGAGATTCCAACCCCCACCCTTCAAGAACATGCCAAAGAATCAAAAAAGAAAAGTTTACAGAAAAAATGAACCCCTTCCACAGAAGAACTATAAATCTATGAACCTTGGACCTAAGGGGATTGCTGGAGCCCCTAAAGAACCTCTGAAGTGTTGGGAATGTGGAGAGCCCCATTTGTGTAGGAACTTCCCATGCCTCAACCAAACTAATGAGGTTTTTCATAACCTACAAGAAGCTTCCACTGTTGGGAAAGTTGGGAAAAGTTACCACCGGATTAATTCATCCTTGGAGAATCGACAAGAAAAATATCAATATATAATTGTGAATATTGAAGGTACTATCCATAATTGAAGTATTTCTATACTAATTGATCCCGTGGCTTAAGCTACATCACTCCCAAAGGGATGGAGGACTTCCAGCTCTCCAAGGTAAGGTATGGAAAACCCGCATCAGTGTAACTGGCCATTGGAGAAAGGAGAAAGGTAATTGAGTTTATTGTTGATTGTGATGTTAAAATAATGGATCATGTAACTAGGATGAATATGATTTTTTTTCTTTAGGGTCATATGATATTATTATTCGAATGGATTAGTTAGAAAACTACAAAGGAATACTGAATTGTTTTGATAAAACCTTTACTTATGTGGTTGAGGATCAAAATGTTACAAAGGTAGAAGGTGTCATTAAACCTATCTCCTTAAGGAAAATCTCTACATTGCAATTAGAAAGGTGTATGGGAAAGGGTTGTAAGCTATGTGTGGTGCGGGTCGCTGAAATTCTCCTTAATGAAGGTCAAACACAGGTAAAAGACCACCCAATATTAAGTAATTTTATGGATGTATTTTCAAAAGAGATACCAGAACTACCCCGTCAATGAGATATATATTTCTCCATTGATATTGCGTCTGAGTCTCCACCGGTATCTAATATACCTTATCGTATGAGAATCCATGAGATAACTGAATTGAAAATTCAGTTACACGAACTTCTAGTTAAGGGTTACATCAGACCTAGTGTGTCTCCTTGGGGAGCACCATTCTTATTTGTTAAGAAAAGGGATGGGGCTCTAAGGCTTTGCATAGATTACAAATAGCTGAATAAAGTAACTATCAAGGACAAGTATCCTCTGCCTCAGATTAATTATCTGTTTAATCAAGTGGGGGGAGCTAAAATATTCTCAAATTTAGAATTGCGGTCTGCTTATCATCAAATCAATATTAAAGAATAACATGCAAGTAAAACAACCTTCAGGACCCGATATTGGAACTAAGAATTGATAGTACAATTTCTTTCAACTTAACCAATGCGACTGCTACATTCATGTGCCTAATGAATAGTATTTTCAACAAGTACCTAGACCATTTTGTGTTGATATTCCTTGATAATATCCTAATCTAATATAAGAAGAAAAAGAACATCAACAACACTTGGGAATTGTGTTACAAACCTTAAGAGAGCATCAAGTGTATGTTAAGTTTGAGAAATTTGAATTCCTTAAGAAAAAAATTCAGTACCTAGGTCATATCATCTCCCGAGACAGGATCGCAGTACACCCACACAATATTAAGGCTATTTCTAAATGGCTTGTTCTTAAGGATGTCCCTGACATTTGGTCCTTCATGAGACTCATCGGTTACTACCAGTGATTCATCCAAGGATTCTCAAAGATATCCTATCCCATTACTTTGTTACAAAAGAAGGGGGTAAAGTTTTGTGTGGTCCTGGAAGTGCTGGGAGAGATTTGAAGATATAAAAATAGTGTTAACCATGTCTCTAATCTTGAAGGTGGTTCACCCCTATCAAGACTACACATTATGTGTGGATGCTAGTAAGGAAGGATTGGGGGGAGTATTATCTCAAAAAGGAGATGTGGTGAGTTATGAATGTCTCCAATTGAAAGAACATGAATGAAATTATGTAGTGCAAAATCTAGAATTGGCAGTAGTAGTGCATGCCTTAAAAATGTGGTGCCACTACCTATTATGGAAAAGGTTCCTTTTGCTGACAAACAATACCTGCGTAAATAAATGTTTACTCAACCGGGGCTAAATTCCAAACAAGAAATATGGATGGCCTTCTTAAGTGAATTATATTTTGAAGTTAAGCATATCAAGGGTAAGGATAATAGGGTGGTTGATGCACTCAGTCGATGAGCTCATAGAGTATATGAGATTACTATGATCCAACTTTAAAGTGATCTAATGAGAAGAATACAAACAACCAGCATTGAATATGTTGAATATGAAAATTTATCGAATAAATTGTTGAAAGATGAGGAAAACTTGAATGGGACGGAATTCAAAGTAGACTAGAAAGGGTTAATTTGGTTTAAAGGGAGAATATACATTCCTAGCATTGCATATTTAAAATTGTTTGCTCTAAATGAAATGCACATACCTCCTTACATAGAGAACCTTGGTTATGAGAAGATGATCACAACCCTAAGAAAAAAAATCTCTTTGCCCAAATTAAAGGAAGATTTAGCTGATTATCTGTCTAAATGTTTGGAATGTTGAGAGGTGAAGACTTAATGTCAACATCCAACAGGTTTATTACAACCTTTTCCAATTGCCGATTGGAAATGGGAGGTAATATCTTTGGATTTTATCACAGGTTTTCTATTGACTTATAAAAAACATGATTCAATTATGGTTGTAGTAGATAATTTAAACAATTCTATTGATTTTATTATTATAAGGTCCACTTATAAGGATGTCAATGTTCTAGAAATATTTCTGAAGGAAGTATTCCGACTTCATGGAGTAATAAATATTGCAATTTATGAGCAGGACGTCAAGTTTACATCAAAATTTTGGAAATCATTCTTTGCAGGGTTAAAAACCAAGATAAATTTTAGTACTAGCTACCACCCTTAAACAAATGGACAAACAAAACAAATAAGCCAAGTCATAGAAGACATGCTGAGGATGCATGCCATGGAAAGGCCCATTAAGAGGGAATAATATTTTCATTTGGTAGAGTTTACATTCAATATTGGTTATCAAGACTCAGCCGAAATGAGCCCATTCGAAATATTGTGTGGAAAAATGTCTGCTACCCTTGTTAGCTGGGATATCCATGTGGATCGTCTCATAGTAGGACCTAAAATGTTGAAAGACATGGAACAAACAGTTCGATAAGTACAAAAGAACTTGAAGGTGGCGCAGGATCACCAAAAGAGTTGTGGTGACTTAAATAGACAACATAAATAATTTTCGGTGGGAGACTATGTTTACCTTTGAGTCAAGCCCAAAATGAGCTCCATGAAATTGGGAACTTGTACCAAATTAGCACCACGATTTTGCGGTCCATTTCAAATATTAGAAAGGATTAGACCCATGGATTACAAGCTTGCTTTTCCAATGCAATTGAGAATTCATAATGTTTTTCATATTTTATTTGTGAATAATTACATACATAATTCCATTCATATAATTGACTGGAATATGGTGCAGGTGGTACCAGAAGCAGAATTTCAAGTGGAAACTCTGCATGTTTTGGACGGGAAAGAAATAGTACTTCGAAACTGGTTCATCGCTCGGGATAAGGTGGAACGGAATCAACTTGTCTCAGAGGTGGCGACTTGGGAACTAGAGGAAGATGCATGGAAGAAGTACCTAGGTTTATTTCGAGAAGCTTTGGAGGAACAATGAGAACACTGTGGACATTGTTGCAATAAGGGGGTATGGATGTAATATCCCCCGATTTATAAACATTTTTGTAATGTTAAATCTCAACTGTATTTTTTGATGAGTTTGGGTGATTGTGAAATATGTCCCAATGGACTGTGGAGGACAGCTGTGACCGCTACATTTTTCCTTTAATGAAATTCAAAATGAAAGGGATAAGCTAGGTTAAAGGACGAGACTATGCATGCAAGATAGGGAGACATAGAGAAGTAAACCTCAGGAAAGTACACGAGGCACCAAAACGCGTTAATGGCACTGGGCAGACCATGGAGAAATCAAGGCACACTGGTTAACGAGGATTCAATGGAGAATGGACCATAGATATGAAAGAATATCGGAAAGACCCTAGAACAAATCAGGGCATGGTGGTTAATGGGGATTCCTTAGGGAATGGACTGCAGTTGCAAAGTAGGACCTAGGAAACTAAACTATAAGAGAGAATATGTGAGGAGGCAGGATACTACTAAGTATGTTGGGAAAGAATGAACTATTGTTGTGTGATCACTCTATGTTAGGAAAGAGTTTATAGAAATTCTTGTTGCATGAGCACTCTGTGTTAGGAAACTGATTTCTTCGTGGAGAACTGATCTGAGGTTAGTTGTCTGCACTCTTGGCACGCATAGTATAGCTCGCAGGTGATTGATTATAGAGAAGATATGTGCCTAATATATGGTTGCGTGGAATGTGGATGTTCCCTTTTCATTGCGGCTTGCTTTACAAGCATGCTTCATTACTAGGTTTATGTTTCTGCAAATCTATTGAGCTCACGGTATCTTTGCATGCGTAAATGTGTGTCTCAATGCTTCTTAAATGATAAATACCAGTTTTAGTTTTATTGATGAAAATGTTTCTTATGAGATGGTGTATACTCATAGTCTGTTTTGAATAACTATGACTTGCATTTGCTGATATGGTGTAATATTGTTTCTATAAAGAGTTACTAGGACGATGTATGATTCCTTGTTAAAGCCAGTTTGAGTGGCCCTTGGTAGAGAATCCAATGTGATCTACTCAGTATAGCCCCTTTCCTATTTATTGAAGCCCTCGTATAATACTTTAAATTCGAAAGTGTAGGTGAAACTGTGAAGGAGAGCTTGGCTATTGATGTTCTTAGGAAACATGGCACTATACATTGCCATAAAATACATAATCCTGAGATTGTCTAAGTAAATAATTCAACTTAAATCCGTGAGTCCATCGAGGGTTGGAAACTCCTTAGTCTTGCAAAGAAAACAAAGAGAAGATAGGCGAAAAACCTTGGTCATGAAGGCCTACAAAACCTAAAAATGTATAAAAAATTCAAGTGTTTCCGCAATGTGCAACCGAGTAAAAATTCATAAGGAAGTGGGATCATTACACAATCTGCAATTCGCATGGTGAAAGTGGAAAGAAGAGTAAAATTTATAAAGAATGGGAGTGTCGCAATCCCCATTGCGGAAGTAGAAACTAGGGTTAAAATGTAATCACTATAAGGACTTTTCGCAATCCGTAATCTGCATTGCAAAAAGAGGAAAGTGGAAGTCAAAACTATAACGTATTTATGTTTTTCCGCAATCCGCATTACAAAAAGTGCAAGGAGAAAGTCTAACTGGAGGAAGTTAAGGGTTTTTCGCAATCAACATTGCAGAAAGCGAAGGATAAAACTGAGAAAACTGTGAGTGTTTCTGCAACCTGGGACCCACATGTGGAAAGCAGAAAACGGAGCGTAAAACTCATAAAATGTAATAGTTTCTGCAATTTGCATTGTGGAATGCGGAAAGCGGAAAAGGAAAAGTGTTGAAATACAAAGGTTTCTGGAATCCGCAATCTGCATTGCAGAATGTGGAAAGCATGAAATAAACATTGTTGAAATATAAAGGTTTTCGCAATCCACAATTCACATTGCGGAATGCGGAAATGAAAAGTGTTCAAATGTAAGGGTTTTTCATAACTTGCAATCCGTATTTTGCAATGCAAAAAGAAAAAGTGAAAGTTGCAAAAAATTATAAGGCTTTCCGCAATCCGTATTGTAGAATGGAGAAAGCGGAAAATAAAATTGATTAAAATATATGGGTTTCCGCAATCCACAAACCACATTGGGGTTTGCGAAAGAGAATTTTTATTTGTTAAAATATTAATATTAAGAATGAATGTTAGAGAAAGATTCATGGCACATGTCTTATGTGAAAGAATTTTTGAATTTTTATTTATTTATGCATTTAACAGGTTATATGAATATGTTACAATTATATTTCCTCTTACTCTCAAATGTAATTATAATCTTTATATAAAACTATCTTACAACATTATATATTAAAATTTAGATTAATATTTATATAAATCAATTATATCATATAACTCATATAATTTAATTTTATCATATATCTTTCCACATTATTTATATACCTACATTCACATCATTCTGAGTCACTCTTCACGTTTAACATTACTACTAAAACCATACTAACATTTTATCGTTTTCAAATCATATTATTAATTTAAACTCATATCACAAGACTCCTCTCATTATAAATTCATATATAGAATATATGCATAATCTCATTCATTATATAATCTCATTCAATATATTATACATAGAAAATTGAGATATTACATGAAAATTATATAAATTGACTTTGAACAAGAAATAATCTATATTATAAATTATCTCCTTTCATGAATTCTCTATCTTTAAAAGTCCTACTTTTTAAAAGGCTATTCATTAAAAAAAATTAAAAAATTAAAAAAGGCAATCCATTAAAAAATTAAAAAAAATTTATGAAGTAACAAAAAGAGAATATTTAATATATAAATATTATAGAAGTATTATTTAATGCAAATAGAAAATGAAATAAAACTGTTGGAAAGGACTAGAAAAATCGGTTGAAGCTAGTCCAAGAGACAAAGCTATTGGAACGCTTACAAGGACTAATTAAAATCCGTTCAAGCTACTCCATGGCTCAATGATGGAAGGTAGGGACTAAATAAATTAAGAATATTCTCTTCACAGCCACGCTCGAAACCTATTATTTAACTGAGAGGTAAATAGGTAAATATTTATTTCCATACGGACTTATTTTTCTCTGAAATATTCAATTTAATTTAAGTTTTTTATATTTTTTTATTATTAAAATTATAATTATGTTTAGAAAAATTGACTAAGAAGTGTTTAAGCTATTATAAAAAGTAGTTTATATATTACACTTGAATAAATTGGATTCTTCTCAATATGATATAAAAAATAATTTAGAAATTGTTTATAAGATAAAATAAAAAAACTATAGTTTAAGTTACAATAATATAAAATTCAGTGAAAAATATTACATTTCAACAGGTTGAATTTATGGAGTTGTGAGATTTTTTTAGTTGGCCAAGTGTAAGAGCAAGTTTTGTCATTGGATTTTTGGACTTACGAGATCTCAATTTCAATTTTAGACAAATTGATGGTGGTTAATAATTTAAACAAACATTATACATCAAATTAAATATATTATCTTTATATAGTTTAATAAATAAATAAATAAATACTTAAAAAAGACACATGATAGTTAATAATATAAATAAACATTATGAATTAAATTTAATAATGTAAACAAACATTATATTAAACATTATAATTACATTAACAAATATAATAAAACTAAACATATTAAACTAAACTTTATACATAAACAGCTTGCATGGGTGTAGATTGACTGGAAGTGCCCTCTAAATGAAGTAATGTTGTAAAGGAGGTCTCAAGTTCAAATCTCACCCAGACTTATCCAATTCGACAGTCAAAAAAGAAAAAACTTGATTAAAAGAAAAGTGTAAATCAAGTAATGTTGTAAAGGTTTCAAGTTCAAATCTCACCCAGACTTATTCTCAGTAAAAAAAAAACATATTGAATTGAAGCAGAAAATTAAAAAACCTGCATTAACGACTATTAATAACCCAGTAAGTAGTGTAACATTTTAGACTTTTAGTCACCAAATTGTATAGCGCACTTCAATCATGTGGCTAAAATTAAACCTCTAAGCCATATTGCAGTTCAATTGATCAGTTATATTACATTTATCAGTCGTATTACAGTATCATGTTGTCTGAAACTACTTTGGAACTTTATATATAAACAGCTTGCATGGGTGTAGATTAAAAGAAAAGTGTAAATGAAGTAATGTTGTAAAGGAGTTTCAAGTTCAAATCTCACCCAGACTTATTCTAACCCAGTAAGTAGTGTAACATTTTAGACTTTTAGTCACCAAAATTAAAATTAAACTTATAAGCCATATTGCACTTCAATCATGTGGCTAAAATTAAACTTATATTACTTCAATCATGTGGCTAAAATTAAACTTATAAGCCATATTGCACTTCAATTGATCAGTTATATTACATTTATCAGTCGTATTACAGTATCATGTTGTCTGAAACTACTTTGGAACTGCAGAGAAACTCAAGACTAGAAATCGCGGCCAACGATGTAATCCACATTAAACCCAGATGAAAGTACACAACACACTGATTTGCAATCCAATCACTCTTCCATTGAAATAATGTTTTCAAATCGCTACACTTCCTATTACACCCTACTTTGGATTAAGAATTTAGTCCTTGTGGAGATTGAGCGTCTACTGGTTTGCTCTTTGATTAATCGAGTTTCGTTCCAATCCAAAAGAAAATCAAGAAACAAAATAAAAACAACGACAACGATTATATTATATGCAAAGATCTGGCAACTAATGTACCTTTCTGTATTATTTTTCTGAATACACGTTATATGCCAATCGAATAAAGGCCAGTATACAACTCAATCTTGATCAATTCTTTGTTCATCATAAGGTCAGCAAAAGTAATCTGTATGTATATGTTCTTGCTCAACTCTACTGACCATTATTCTCGTTATTCGAGTACGGTGTACGACGATGGACGGCTTCAACTTGAAACGAGAAGCTATCGAGACTATTCGGCGTTTCAATGGCAACCGGTATTGATGCGCTTCCACTGGAGGTTCCCTCATCATCCTGCATCTCTGCAAGGTTAGGTTGTACTCCAGATGTTGAGCTCTGCCCTTCTTCAAAATTCAGATGGTCATGGATCCCTGAAGTAATTGGTTCTGACATCGTAGCCGAATGCTGATCTGTTCCAGCGGATTCCAAAGCTGGCCGTGTGCGCTGCCCTTGCAAATCTGGTTGTAGGGGTGTCGCGCATGTTCTGCAAACGGGACAACCGCTATTCGCTTCAAGCCACTTGTTAATACAGTTCGTATGGAATCTATGCTCGCAATTGGGCAGAAGCCGGCCTTTCTCATTCTCATCGAACACACTCAGGCAGACTGTGCACTCCAGATCATCTCCGAAAGTCTGTGTTTGATAGACAAACTCGGGCAGAGCCGCTAATGTCGCAGGATCCAACCCTACATTCGGCAGCCTCATCCGTTCGTCTCCGGCATTCAACGGTTGGCGCATGGGAGGACCATCCGAAGACGGAAGACGGAAAGTAACAGGACTGGAAGGAGCTGATATCTGTTGTCTCTGCCTGGAAAATGTAGCAGCGATTTGTCTCCATATCCGTCTGCCATAGAGTAGCAGGAAACAAATTATAAGCGAAAACCCTAGAATTGCAACGGTCGTTAGCCAAAATCTGTTCGTTATGTCAATGGGTCGAAAGGAAGGATCTGCTGAGCTCATGGCCAAATTCTCAGTGTCTCGCATAATAAATTCAGAGAGAAATTATCTGTCTACGAGAAGGCACAAACCTCTGGCTCTAGCCCGCAATGCTACCTGAAATACCCACAAATTTACATAAACAACCTTCGATTTCCCCAATAGGTAGCGCCTCCAATCCCTTTATGATTCAAGAAATGATTTCAAGATTATGAATTCCGATGAAAAGCACAGGTCGGGCCTCTCGTTGCTTTAGGGCACTCGATCGTTTAAGAAAGTGACAGGAAGGCGATGAGGAAAAAGTGAGCCCATGCTCTTATGATTGAGTCTGATTTGTAGACCAAGTCATCCTCTACATAAACCAATTTTATTAGCGGACCAGGAAAGGTTGATATGAGTATCCAATTTTTACCGTCAATTACTTTGAGAACTTCACCACCTTTGCATATAGTTTTATAAAATTGATTAAAAAGATAATTTCAACAACTTTAGCAATGACCTGGAAAGGAAAAGCACTCAAGATTGCCATTCATTAATAAGAGGTGGGATGGCAATGTGAGTCTACCATTATTTTGGAATTTAAAATTTATTACAAAATTATTTCAAATTTAAAAGCAAAGCTATTGTTCTAGAGTAAATTGATAACAAGGTAGTTAGTTTTAGTTCATGTTGGTGTTGAATGGATTAGAATTATGTGAAAAAATTATATATTTAATTTTTTAATGTTTTGATTTTAAAATACTAGGTATAAATTAAAATTTTAATAAATTAATTTAAAATCTAAATATTAAAGCTTTTAATTATTTTAAGGAGATTAAAATAGAAATAAAATAAAGTTATAATTATTTTTTTTATTATAAAAAATATGAATATTATTTAGGTATTTTAAAAGTTATTACAGATTTAGATCTCTTAAGAGTCTTTTTTTTTTCCATTATTTTTCAAATAAGTTTATTAAACGAATTATGATAAGCTAAAAATGATATAAGCTCTTTAAAAATATCATAATAAAATGAAAACGACATTATTATTTACTTAATTTATATTTAACATTTTTTAAAACTATACATCTTTGTTTAGATCTCTTTTTTTTTTAAAAGATCTTGAAGCCACGAGGCCTGGAGGTAGCATTGCAGAACAGAGACACACACCGAATACAAGAGAATGAAAAAAAACAGAAAATGAACCCGCGCTCTAAACTTTTCATTAAACAAAAATTTATATCAGTTACATTCCGGTTGACAGAAAAATCTTATCTGATGTGCTTATGACCGGAAAATCCATTCAAAACGGACTTGAAACGAGATTAGAAAATTCAGTAAGATTTTGGCATTCCACGAGGTGCCAGCAAGCCTCAGAAGTTAAAGCTGTCTTAATGACTGGGGGAGGCTCAAGAAATGAGCTGGCGATCAAATTGATTACCAACACTCCCCCTTAATTTTATCACCATACAACTTTATACACATTTACATACACCTAAATTCTGTCTATGAAACTCAAAAACATCTTTTGCCAATGGCTTTGTAAATACATCTGCAAGCTGCTCATTGGACTTACAAAATTCCAGACAAATCTGTTTACCATTTACCAGTTCTCTTATAAAATGAAATCTGGTATCTATATGCTTGCTTCTTTTGTGAAAAACATGATTTTTTGAAAGTGCAATTGCAGATTTGTTGTCACAGAAAATTTATGTAGGCCGATTTTGCACATGCTGCAAATCTGAGAGTATCCTTCTCATCCACACAGATTGACAAGCAGCTGAAGTAGCTGCTACATATTCAGCTTCTGCTGAAGAAAGAGTAACAATCTGTTGCTTCTTTGAAGACCAAGCAATTGCCCCTGAACCAAGGTTGAACACATATCCAGGTGTGCTTTTTCTATCATCTTGACTTCCTGCAAAATCACTGTCAGTAAAACCAATCAATTTAAATTCTGAATTTGACGAATACAGTATACCATATTCTGCAGTTCCAGCAATGTAACGCAGAATTATTTTTCTAACTTGCCAATGTGAAGCCTTTGGGGCTTCCATGAACCTGGAAATCAGACTTACAGCATACAGTATATCCGGTCTAGTTGTTGTCAAGTACATCAAACTGCCAACCAGCCTCTTCAACTGGGTTGGATCAACTCTAGATCCTTCATCTTTCCTACTTAACTTTGTCCCGGTTGCTACAGGTGTTGCTGCTGATTTACAATTCAGCATTCTCAACCTTTTTAAGATGTCAAACACATACTTGGACTGAGACATAAAAATCCCATTTTCTGACTGTTTGACTTCAATGCCCAGAAAATATTTCATAAGGCCCAAATCTGTCATTTCAAACTCAGTTTTCATTGCTGTTTTAAAGTCATCTATGGACAGATTTCCAGTAAAAATTAAATCATCAACATACAAGCACAAAATAAGTATTTCCCCATGCTTGTTTACCTTTGTGTACAATGTAGGCTCACTTCCACTTCGATTGAACCCATTGCTGATCAGATATGCATCTATTCTGCTGTACCACACTCTTGGTGCTTGCTTCAAGCCGTATAAGGCTTTCTTCAATTTATAGACTTTTCCTTCTTCTCCTTTGACTTCATAACCAGGAGGCTGTTTTACATAAACTTCCTCTTCTAGGAATCCATTTAGGAAAGCATATTTTACGTCCATTTGATGGACTTTCCAACTGTGTTGGGCTGCAATGGCTCAAACAAGCCTCACAGTATCAAGCCTAGCAACAAGTGCAAATGTCTCATTGTAGTCAATCCCGGGTTGTTGACTAAACCCTTGAGCTACAAGTCTCGCCTTGTGTTTCACAACTTCCCCATCAGCATTAAGCTTGGTTTTATAAATCCATTTAACTCCAATACAGTCTTTTTCAGCTGGTAAATCTACTAGCTCCCATGTATCATTCTTCTCAATAGCATTTATTTCTTCATCCATAGCATCAATCCACTCATCATCTTGCACAGCTTCATCAAAATTTGCTGGCTGATATGCAATTAAAGAAAAATTTACATTCTGATTTATTTCTTCATCAAGAGCTTGATCATAAATGTCATTCAAGCTTCTCATTTTCTGCCCTCTAATCCGAGATTTCATAGTAGCAAGTGTCGGATTAGAATCACTACTAAGTTGTGAACTTGAAGACTGCTGATCCGCATGTCTAGATGAGTCACCTTGCATAGTAGTTCTTGGAGCTCTTGATTGTGGAGTACTTACACCAGCATTTTGTCTTCTTGGTGTACTTGCTGTAGGAATAACAGCAGTTGGAGTTGGCTGTCCAGCTTGTTCAATATGCTCAACTCCTTCATCATTTTCATAAGAAAATGGTACACCTCCAATAATAGTGTTGTCAACACTTCCATTCCAAGACTCTTCCTCTTTGAACTTAACATCTCTGCTGATAATCATCTTCTTGGTGATGGGATTATACAAACGATATGCTTTGGACATATCACTATACCCAACAAAAATGCATTTCTCACTATGGTCATCCAGTTTTTTCCTTATCTTATCAGGTATGTGTGCAAATGCAACGCACCCAAAAATTCTAAGATGTGCAACTGAACACTTCTTTCCATTCCAAGCTTCTTCCGGTACTTGGTTTGACAAACTTTTAGTTAGACTTCTGTTCAATATATAAGCAGCACACCTTACTGCTTCACCCCAATATTCTTTTCCCAAATGTTTCTCTTTGAGCATGCTACGAACCATATCCATGATGGTTCGATTCTTCCACTCAGCAATACCGTTTTGTTGAGGAGTATAGCGAGTTGTAAATTGTCTTTTAATTCCATTTATCCTGCAGAATTCCAAAAATTCATTGGACTTATATTCGCCTCCTCTATCAGATCTCAAGATTTTGATTCTTTTACCACTTTCTTTCTCAACCATGGCTTTAAATCTCTTGAAGATCCCAAAAGTTTCAGATTTTTGTTTCAGCAAATACACCCAAATCTTTCGACTATAATCATCTATAAAACTTAAGAAATACAAGTTTCCACCTAAAGAAGGTGTCTGCATTGGTCCACATAGATCTCAGTGGACGATCTCCAAGCAAGACTTAGCACGATATGCAACACCAAAAGGGAAACTATCCCTATGTTGTTTTGCCGTAATGCAGCTCTCACATGAGCTTGTGGGCTGCTCAATGGAAGGTAATCCCCTTACCATCTGTTTATGATGCAACATTTTCAAGCCTCCAAAATGAAAATGCCCATACCTTAAATGCCAAAGCCAAGATTGATCTTGACTATTCACTTTATAAGCAGTTTCAACATCAATTAGACTACTTTTCAGGCATAATGGATACATGCGATTTTTTGTCATCTCAATCCTAGCAATCAACTGTTTCTTGGGTGAATTATCTAGGATTGTGCATACCTTTCTTTTGAATCTGACTTCATAATCCTTATCCATCAGCTGTCCAACACTAATCAGATTGCATTTCAGACCAGGCACATAGTAGACATCCTCTACTGTTCTCCTTTTTCCGCTTCTGTCAAATATAGGAACATCACCTTTCCCATTCACAGTCACTTTACTATCGTTCCCAAGCTTTACTTTAGTACGAATTGAGCTGTCCAATTTACCAAACAGCTCTCTATTCCCGGACATGTGGTTACTACAACCACGGTCGACAAACAAAACGTCCTTTGGGCTTTCTTCCACAACATTGCAGGTCAACAAAACTGAGTTTTCACTGTTCTGTGGCTCTTCAATCAGATTTTCTGATTGCTTAATGGATGCATCAGCTTGTCTTTTCCTGCATCTATTTGCATAATGACCGAATTTCTTGCAGTAGTAGCACTGCACTTTTGATTTATCATATTTCTGTGCATTCTGCTGCACATTTCTGCTACTACTCCCCCTGAAACTATGAGGGTTATGCTGAGTTTTCTTCTCCCACTCAGTTCAGCATCAAACTTATGTTCACCATGAAAATTCGGTCTGCTACCTCTGCCTCTGCCTGTTTTTCCTTTTCTACCTCTTCCCCTTGACACAGAAACTTGCGTTTTAAATGCATTTTCCAGCGATGATTCTTCATACTTGTTCATCCTGGATTCATGAGATATCAAAGATCCCATCAGTTCTTCAACACTCGTTTGACTTAGATCTTTTGACTCCTCTATGGCAGCTATGACAGACTCAAATCTCTTAGGCATACTCCTAAGAACTTTCTCCACTACTCTCTGGTCCGACAAGGTTTCACCTAGTAGTCTTAGCTGGCTGACCACATTGGATACCTGACTCATAAACTGCTCAACAGAGTCAGAATCCTTCATTTTTAGGTTCTCAAAATCACGTCCGAGGTTCTGTAATTTAATAACTTTTGCCTTAGCTCCACCTTGATAACTTTTCTCAAGCATTTCCCATGCTTCTTTAGCATTCTGAGCAGTGGCAATTTTAATGAAAGTGACAGGACTGATGCCCTGATGGATGAAAGCAAGAGCTTTCTTGTCCTTCTTACGGTTTTCATCTAGTTTGGCTTTCTCAGCTACTGTTAGTAGCTGTTCTGCCACATAGTCTACAGGTCCTGAATACCCATCTGTTATGAAATTCCACAGCCCATGGGAACCCAAAATAGTTCTCATTTTAATTACCCAAAAATCAAAATCAGCTTTCCCTTCAAGGAGGGGAACCTGAGGCTGAGCACTGTTCATGGACATTTTGTTTTAACTCAGGTTTACACACAATAACAGGTTTTGAACTCTAGACAAATACGGAACTTGACTGGTCCACTAGACACCAAGCTACACCAAGGATTTTATACCCGAACTTTAAAACATCCAATGGGTTTATAACAGAACTAAACTGGTCCTCACCAACATGCACAGAAGACTTTGATAACAGATAAGTAAACTATCTCCAATCAACCAGTAAATTCTCAGAAGTTATGCAATGTTAAATCAATGATAATGCCCTTTTCATTATATACAATACATAGAAGAGTAACAGTCTCCTTTTTAAAGCAAACACAAGAGATGTGTCAAGACAGAACTATTTAATTAAAGGGACTTTGACCATAATATGACAAAACCCACATGTAACTGTAACAGATCTCTTTATAGCATAAGAAATTGATTTGGTTACACGGCTTAACTCTTACTAGAGGCTCTGTAAGAGATAACAGGAGCAACGACATCTTTTTTGAATGAACAGGGGCTTCTATCAACCAGCGGCTCTCTTGTATACAACTGACGACTCTTTCAACCAAGAGTACTGTTACAACCTCCTCCTTTTGGACCGAAAACCCTAATGAATGCTCAGCTCAATCCTTAAACAAGAGAGCTCTCTGCGATGGGTCTGAACGTTGCTCTGTGCGCTGGATCTGACCACCGGTAGGTGCAGATACTCTGTGTGATGGTTCTGAATATGCTGAACCAGCAGCCAGAAAGCCAAGCGTATGCGGAGGATGGACGAGGGTGGGCATACAACACAGCTCACAGTCACGCTCTGATACCACGTGAAGGCACGAGGCCTGGAGGTAGCATTGCAGAACAGAGACACACACCGAACACAAGAGAATGAAAAAAAACAGAAAATGAACCCGCGCTCTAAACTTTTTATTAAACAAAAATTTATATCAGTTACATTCCGGTTGACAGAAAAATCTTATCTGATGTGCTTATGACCGGAAAATCCATTCAAAACGGACTTGAAAGGAGATTACAAAATTCAGTAATATTTTGGCATTCCACGAGGTGCCAGCAAGCCTCAGAAGTTAAAGTTGTCTTAATGACTAGGGGAGGCTCAAGAAATGAGCTGGCGATCAAATTAATTACCAACAGATCTGAAACTTCTAACAAAAACCATTTGAAATACCCATTATAATTTCAATTATTCAAATATACCAAAGCACTTACACTCTTAAAAAAAATTAAAATTTATAACATATAATAAGGAGTAAATAATCTAAAAAGTTGGCTTGCCGTAAATGAAAAATTCACAACACATAAAAATTAGTGAATAATCTAAACAATTGCCTTGTATATTTAAATCATATAGTTATAGCCAGAGCTTCTTCACTTCATAATGCCGGATTCTACATGGCATTGATATACAACACCAACCACAGGCAAGAAAGGGTTTATATGCGATTTGAGATTAAAAATTTACTTCCCTCGATGTTCAATTTTCACGAAAGCACGCTGAAAAAATCTCTAATGGATGCGATTTTTACATAAAATTAATGTTTACATTTATCCATGTAAATGTGATTAAAACTTACAAAATGAATACAATTTTTACATAGAAGTAATGTTTACATTTATCCAAGGAAATGTGATTAAAACTTAGATAAAAACACTCCACTCGGATCAACTTATTTTTCAATCAACATTGAAAAAAAAAATAGTCTAAAACTAGCAATTGCTTCAAAAAGTGTAAAAATTAAGTGGAAGAAAAAAAAATAAAATTAATTTTGATCAATAAATTTGAATAATGATTTTAGTGGGACATTTTCTTTTTGCTATTATGTTATTTTAACATAATTCTTACCCCATTTCAAATTAACATAATCTTATAATAAAAGTAAAGCACATTTTTATTTCTTAAATATTCATATTTTGAAATTTTGGTAGAGACATAATTATATCCTATGATTGAAAATATACTTGATCATTAGAAATAGAAATTTTTATGTAATGTCATCCACAATTTGGTGGTTTATTTTCTAAACATTACACAAAATCCTCAAGGGAAAATTCCCTATACCACCACGTTTTTTTCTCCTTAGGGAAGTTCTATCTTCCTTTTTATCATTTCCTCATCAAACATTTTCTCTTCCTTTATAATAACTATCTTTACAATGCCTTGGGACTAATTTTTTTAATGGTGTTGTACTCTAAGAAATGTAGCTTCCCAAGGATGGTTCACAATAAGTTAGTCACCCTTAATAATTTGTTAGTGTCCAATATGTATGGATGTTTTTGTTATGTACAAACAAGATCATTAAACAAACGATATCTCACTATCACTCAAAAAATGATGGGTGATGCATATAATTGTCCTAAATTTAAGAGAGGGCTCACTTCCCAAACTTTTATAGTGTGATCAATCTATTTTTAGAAATTCGTGAGTGGGTTAGGTATAGATTTATTGGATAAGGTTGCACAAATTGTGATGACAACCTTGGCATGCCATAGTCTCTTTTATTGAACCAATACACACAAGTATTTAACTAAGATGCAATCTTGTGTCTCCACAAATTTGAAGCAAACAAAACTCAAAGGTAAACCTTCTACTACAATAAAACTTATTTCATTTCAATAGTTTTAATTTCCTTTTATTAAGTTTACTATTATCACCTAATATGATGAATGTTGAGTGGAGTCCACAAATTGCTAAAAGTCTCAAATTCTTAATATAAAAGTCAAAAGAACATTAATTAATAGTTTATAAGACATCAGGTATTCTAATATTTGACAATTTGGGCAATTTTTTGCATTTGATTTTATTAGGGAAAAAAATCCACAATTAAATATTATTAAATAAAGAAACCTAGGATCTAAAACATCCCAAAAATAACTCCATAGATCCTAGAATAAAGGATGAATGGGTGTACTCTTAAGGCATTCTTTTCTTAAGGTTATTGATTCAAAAGTACAAACCTTACCAAAAAAAACTCCCCCAAAATAAAATATTATAATTGATAAGTACAAATAATTACATAACAAAGAATCATTAAATTTTATGTCTTTTGTTTCCCATTTACTTAGCCACAAACTACATAATACAATTATACACTTATTATTTAGAATAAACTCTTCTAATATATATTAAATATGAAATAAATATTATATATAATAATAAATCATATAATCAATAGATAATATATATATAATAATAAATCATATAATCAATAGATAATATATATATATAATAGTAAATCATTAAATAATATATATAATATTAAATCATTGGATAATATATAATAAATTATATAAGCAATAGTAAAATTGAAGTATAAAATTAAGCATAATTAGTACTTTCCGATTTAAATTATATATAAAACTAAAAATTCCAAAAAAATAAAATAAATTGCAAAATAAAATACTCTTTAACAAATTAATTTTTAAGTAAGAAACATAAAATAAATTGCAAAATAAAACACTATTTAACAAAGTAACTACTAGATACATAAAATAGATTACCTAATATAATACAAAGATTTGATAAGCTTTTCATCTCTTTAAAACACAACATTTGGCTACTCTTCTCCATGAAATTATATTGAACATTGTTATTTCTCCACAAAATTATATTGAACATTGCTATTTCTCCACAAAATTAGTTACATTATGGTTTTAGTTTTGTGAAACAATTACACTCCTTTTTTTTTGAAACAATTTTACCCATAGGATTACAATTTTTAAAAAAACAAAAGATATGCATTGATATTTGCTCTTAGTTGAAGTCAGTTGACTTAGGTTTACATCTAGATCATCTCCTGAATTTGGTATTTGGGATATATCATCCCAATTTCGTATTTCAATTATTATCAGTAAAAAAAGACCAACATCCTAAGTTGCTCATTCAATAAAGTATAAGAAGAAAAAATTACATTAAAAAAGACTACAATAAAGTTTTTTTTATATTTTGTTTTTATTTTGTTAAACAAATAAAGTAACTTTGAAACTCTTTAGCACTAATAATTTTATACTTTGTTTTTAACTTATCTTTAGTTTTTATTTTATCATTCAAAATGATTTTATGCTAATGAAACTTTTGAAAAATGTATTTCTAATTATAAAAAATAAAAATCAATTAAATTCATAACATGTTCAGGAAATTTATAAAATTGAAATAATAATACCATCAATTACCTCCAAGATGTTTCCCATTCCAGTTTGCCAAAGTGATGTGCACTGAGTTAGGGATAGATAAACTCCATAGAAATGTGAGGAAAATTTAGAAGCATTCTCATGAATATGTATGTGTATATATATATATATATATATATTCACCTGCTCATAGGTGAGAACCATCCCATTTATTGCCTTCACTGCATATGTGAGGCATAATAACCAGGCAAATTCATCAATGGAGCACAACGTAAATTCATCAATGGACCTCATTCAAGGGCAAATAAATGTAATATAAAAATTTGTAAAAGTTATAAAGAACAAAATATGGTAAAAAATTCTCAAATGTATTATAGTTCATGAGCATATCTTGACATAAGGATACATAAAACCTTGAGGAGGAATGGGGTTTATGCTTTTAGGGTGTGTGCAAGAAGTTGAGGGACCTTTTAGATGCAATCTTACTTTTTAGGAACAGGCTCATGTTACATAGAAAAAGAACACGCTCCTCTTCCATAGCACTTGGAATAGTAAATCTGAGCCTGACATGTCAGCAGACATGTAGGCTAGGTAACCATAACGCGCACATGTTATAGAACTCCAAAACGCACGCGCGTTTTGTAACTCTATAACACGTGCGCATTTTGTAAATCTAAAAACAAATAAAAAAACATACAGTCTCGACCCGAGAGTCATTTTCACCAAACAGGATCGCGATTACGACGGCGTGCCCGTGCCCTAGGAGCTTGGAAGAGTGCCCATTCCTCAATTTGAAGACAAATCCTCTGGTGAATCGTCATATTAACAGGTAATTCATTCACCCATAGCTTTTTTTTTCAATTAGATACTTAAATTACCATTTTTTATTTGTAAATGCAATAAACAACCATAAAAAAATAAACAACCATCTCATAGCCAAAACACCAACCAACCAAAGATGATGATATGCCAATGTCTTTCCCAAGACTAAACACATAAAGTGATCACATACAATTGACACAAATGTTTCTAGGCAATGCCATTGGAAAAAACCCTATTGACATGCATTATGTAGGAAGACTAAACTTTGTATTTTCTTTTTCCCTCATAAAAAACAATTTAGATGCTATTCTATATCTAATCAAATGAAACTCTCTAGTACATAAAAAAAAAATAGAATAGTCAATAACCCAAACAATTACATGACCAAAAGAACCTACCCTCCAAGAGAAATTCACCAACAAACCAAATATTGCCTAAAAATCTACATCATATGCCATACATATGAATTAAGGCCTTTAAAATTACAAGCAAGCCAAAATT
>LPNX010044623.1:11469-31469 GCA_001517045.1 Pseudotsuga menziesii
GGGTTGCATTTCATTCCTTACTTACAAAAAAAACCTGATATTGAGATCATTTTGTGTCAACAAGTACAAGTTAGTGTCTTCATCAAGGAATTTATTGAAAAGACACATCAATATGTTCAGCATGTCCACTTGGAACGATGACATGATGAGAAGTTTAGAATATGTAGAGATACATTTCCTCATGGTACTGTATTTTATGTTGTTGATTTTTCCAAGAACTACACTCTGCAACCTCAAAATGAGATCTAAAGTCAGTATTATCACTCTGAGTAGGTTTGCTTGATGGTGCATATCATATATAGGCATGGCCCAAATAGTAGTGAAAAACAAAGATAAATTCTAAAGAAATATCACTTCTACATAAGTGATAGGTTCCATGACTTCCACTATGTACGGCATTGCTTCATCATGTTCTATGATTATTTGAAGGGCAGGAACATACAGATGGATCAACACTGGATTTGGTCTGATGGATGTGCTAGTCAGTTAAAAAATGCACGCATATTTCAATGGTTGCATTCATTGCATAAAAACTACAAAGTTCCACATATGTGGAACTATTTTGAGACTGGGCATGGTAAAGGATAGCATGATGGAGCCGTAGCATTTGTCAAAACAGCCCTACAAAGATAGGAATTGAAATTATCTACAATATCTACTATTCGAAATTCTCAATCTATAGTCAAGCGGTGCACGTTAGTAATGGGAGAGGAATCAACTATGCGAGTAGAATCCACAAGAAAGAGACATGTGGAGATATTTTTTTGGGAGGTGGTAGACATAGATCGTTCACATGCATGGGAATGCAAGACTGTTCCTGGGACTCGTGGCTTTCATTCGGTTTGAAGCTCTGATAACCCAGTATTTGAAATTTGGACCAGAAAACTCGCTTGTTTTTTCCCGCCTTGTTGTGATGGTGACTGGGATGTGTGTGAATCATTGGATTGGGTTGATGGATGGGACCGCATATCACTTCCACTTGATCAGCGTGCAATTGTTGAGTTAACTCCGTTGGAAGAAGACCAATCGTCTATTTCTATATATTTTGATCATGTATTAGACCTTGTACAACCTGGTATGATGCATTTTCTTAACATTTTTTTGTAAAATTTACGTAGTCTTGAAACTCACATTAATGGCCTTGTATCACACGAAAAATATTTGATCATATACCTACAATCATACTATGCAGGACACATATACGCAGTGGTTGCTTCAAAAGATAGTGAATGGGGTGGTGATTACTAGTTGGCACGTTGTATAGAGGGAAAGCAAACCCTCATTATGTCCATGACTGATCATGAAAACAACCACTTCCCCATCGGGTCTATGCTTATTAAAGGTGAATACCTTACACATGAAAACAATGCAAGAAAGAATGGTGGATATGTTTACAAGGATTACAACCAGGTGCAAGTGTGTATCACTTTACCAACTTAATCATTGGTACAAACCTCCAGGTATGAACAATGCCTAGCTGAAATTCATCGAATGTATGCAACTTCTTACCAAATACAGAGCACGAGAGACTAATGGAGACCATCATTATAAGAGATGATCCAGAGGGCTTGGTTGTATGATAATAGGTGGGATCTAGCATGATGAGGTATGTATCATAATTTTAATTTTCCCATGTATGTTTCTTATGAATATGTCAATTTTGTGTTCTTGATATGCAAAATTTTCCATAATGTTGTTTATAAATATGGCAAAAGTTCTCTTGTATGTCAAGTTAATGAACATGCCAAATTTTACATATGATCAATAAACCCTATATATTAATCATATGAACATTTCAAGATCAAATTCACATGATATACATAACATTATAATACATACATGTATTTCTTTAGGTCATACCTATCAATGTTCTTTGTAGACTCTTTTACAGGACTAAAACCCTAATTTTTCAAGTAGGTAATATTGTCAATGTTTTCAACCGATATAGACACTTAGGATGATGGAAACAAGATGTTGCAACAATAAACTTATGTTTTAAGGCTTGTATAATTTCCTTCTTGACAACTCACCTCTTATACCTGCATGTCCATTGCCTGGTGACCTCTGTCTACGATGGTTTCTAAAATTAGGGTTTCGCTCAGTAGGGGACAATGCAGTCACACCATCGAGGGAAAAACTTGGAAAGACATGGACGGTGGGGATGCAGTTTGCATTGTCATATTTCCCATGCCCAAAAATGCTAACAGGAGTTGACAGAATACAAAATTGCGGTTCCGTGAGGTTTTTTGCGCACTGGGCACAAGTCCACCAGGTGTACCTAAACGATATCTGGAGGTGACCTACAACTCACCATAGATCGATGCTCGGGCCTCTGATCGACAAACTGTCTATTTCACTGGATTCATGACATGGGATTTTAGCTAGGGGGAGCCTCTCCCTCCTGTCCATTGCCCAGTGACCTCTGTCTACGGTGGTTTTTGAAACTAGGGTTTCGCTCAGTAGGGGACAATGCAATCACCCCAATGAGGGACAAAATTGGAAAGCCACGGATAGTGGGGATGCGGTTGGCGTTGCCATATTTCCCATGCCCAAACATGCTAGTGGGAATTGACGAAATACAAAATTGTAGCTTCGTGAGGTTTTTTGCTCACCGAGCACAAGTCCACGAGGGGTCCTCGAACGGTATCTAGAGGTGACCTGCAACTCGCCATAGATCGATTCTCGGGACTCCGATTGATGAACCGTTGATTCCGTTGGATTCATGACATTGGATTTTAGCTAGGGGGGGGGCTCTCCCTCCTGTCTATTTCTCAGTGACCTCCATCTATGGTGGTTTCTGAAACTAGGGTTTCGCTCAGTAGGGGACAATGTAGTCATGCCAACAAGGGCCAAACTTGGAAAGCCACGAACGATGGGGATGCGGTTGGCATTGCCATATTTCCCATGCCCAAAAATGCTAGGAGGAGTTGACAGGATACAAAATTGCGGCTTCATGAGGTTTTTTGCGCACCGGGCACAAGTCCACGAGGTGTCCCTGAACGGTATGTGGAGGTGACCTGCAACTCGCCATAAATTGATGCTCGGGCCTCCAATCAAGAAACCTTTGAATTCATTGGATTTGTGACATGGGATTTTAGCTAGGGGGGCCTCTCCCTCCTGTCCATTTCCCAGTGACCTTCGTCTACGGTGGTTTCTGAAACTAGGGTTTCGCTAAGTAGGGGACAATGCAGTCACGCCAACAAGGGACAAACTTGGAAAGCCACAGACGATGGGGATGTGGTTGGAGTTGCCATATTTCCCATTCCTAAACATACTATCAGGAGTTGACAATATTCAAAATTGCGGCACCGTGAGGTTTTTGTGCACTGGGCACAAATCCACTAGATGTCCCTCAATGGTATCTGGAGGTGACCTGCAACTTGCCATGCTCAGGCCTCCGATCGACGAATAGCATAGGTTAACTTTTTTCGAAGAATAGCATAGTTAACTTTTTTCTTATTCAGGAAAATATAATAATTGTATGTTTTATATTCCAGAAAGAGAATCAAAATTACATTCTCTAGATGCTTCTGTTATATTGTTCAAGAACCTACCTTCTGTCACCCCAATCTCTAAAACAACAAAATAATGAATAAACTGATCTCCAAAATTCTGTTATGTTGACCAAAACAAAAGAAACTTACAGCACACTGTAAACACTGAAATCAGTTCACTGTTAACGTCTATAAACAGTCCATTATTATATACAGTCTGTATATCAAAATGATCAACAAACAGCAGGATCTGGGAAAATGCTTACTGATTGTTGACGAAGATGGCATGATCTTTGCCAAAACTTCTTGGGCAACGACCCATCGAACCTGTGCCTGTCACCGTTCTCTCTCAGATCTCCACATTTATGTTCTGTGACCAAAAACAAAAAGAGCCTTACAGCACATTGTAAACACTGAAAACAAGTATTAAGTCTGTAGTCTGTCCATTATTACTGTATATTAAAGTGTTGAAAGAAAACTGCAGGATCTGGGCAACGTTCGAGCTCTTTGTTTGAAGGTACCTACAATACAGTATTTTTATTTGCTTTGTTAGAAGAAGACACTATAGGATCAAAGCAATTAACATTATGAAGCACAAACCTTTATATGAAGCTTGATACATCACAAAAATTCTGAAGGCACCTTGCGCTACTAAGGTGCGCCTGATATGTTAAATGGACTAAAGAAGCTGAACAAAGAGTAAGATAGATAGTATATGTGTGGAGAAATAAAAAACATATAATCAAAATTCACAGCTTCCGTTCGAATCAAGGGTAATCTGTAAACATTTTTTTATATGGGATCTAGGCAGCACCACCTTACTGCCCTAGCCGCAATTTTAACTATGTAATGTAATATTCCAATCTTGACCCTAAATTGAATTAAAATTGTATATGATGTAAATACACATTATAAATTGAGACATCATGTAGATATGCAATTTAATAAAATACCTATAACTATCTACGCAATGCAACAAGAGATAGGGGTATGATTTCACAAGGAATAGGGAGGAAAAATTATTCAAACCCTTGAGCCAATAGTGTTAAACCAAATGTCAATGAGAGAACCCATAAACTCTCAATTGTCAATTTTGCTTATGCACCAGATCATTTAATTCTTCTAGAAGTTGGTTATTGGGAATTGAGAGGCATGGAACTCAATTTTGTATTGGGGCAAGCCATCAATTTTGGAAAATCTTGTTTTTGCTTATAGGGCAAGAAAACAGCCAGAAATTGGTGCCCAAACCATTCCTCACACATGTTTCCTTCACTTTTTTATGCAATTACCTTCAGTTTTCCACGTCTCGGAACCCGCTTTTGTATTGCGCAGTGCCTAGGACGAAAGATTAATGAATTGGGGGTTTATAGAGGTCGTTTTTGCTCCTGAGATGTCCATGAACGCTTTCTGAAATTGAATTGCTCACCGAGGGTTGATTTCTCATTCTACCCTTTTGTTTTTGGTTGTCAAAACGTTTTTCTTCATACCCGGCACTTATGTTTGTTGTTATGTGCATCCTTGCTTTGGTCTGAATTGTTAGGAGTAGAAGAGGCCTAGAATTAGCTTGATAAACCTAGTGAAAAGAGAAACCTCACAAACAAATCAAAAGGGGTTGGCTAATCTTCTATGCACACATGAGAGAACACTCGAAGGGAAGGTATGGCATGAGGGACCGTGTAACAGTGAAGGGAATACTTCCTTGTGTTGGGTGAGTTGGTATTGTGAAGACCAAGCTAGATAGATCTTGTGGAGGTGTCCATAGTTCTGTGGTTGAGCTCACTAGCTTAGGAATTCTTACTTCCCACTGCCTTAGCAACCTAATATACCAAATTGTAGATTGTCTTGGTTGAACCTTGGTGTGTATCTGGTTATATGTGAACATGTTGTTCACTTTTTCCTTGTGGAAATCATGACCAGCTCGGGGGTGGCAGTTGCGTTGAGAGATTGATGAATACAACTAGCCTATGGTTGGGTGGAACCTTGCAACAACATAGTTAGTTGCTCGGGACAGCTCATTTCCAAAATAAATACTCTCATATCTTTAATCTCTGCAATGTATTTGTTTTAAAAATTATTTCATAAACATATTGAATTAGATTTATTGTAAACCTATTGAATTAATACCTAATAGTCTCGTCCTCTCGCCCTCTATACAAGAGGAGAGGAGAAGTGACATATAAAATATAACACCAAAATACTTTTATGACAATAATATCGTTTAGCAACTACCACAAACATAGGACTAGTTAAGAAGCATATTGCGAGGTCTTTACACTCTTTCCCTCACTTATACAAAAAAAATAGACTCTTTTCCACGTTAAGTAGAATAATCCAATATAAAATATAACACCAAAATACTTTTATGACAATAATATCGTTTAGCAACTACCACACACATAGGACTAGTTAGGAAGCGTATCTGCGAGGTCTTTACACTCTTTCCCTCACTTATACAAAAAAATAGACTCTTTTCCACGTTAAGTAGAATAATCCAATATAATAATTTTAGAATAATGAACAATATGTTTTATTTCTTATTTTTTATATTTTCAATTAATGTAAAGTTATTTTATTTTTAGATATATCAAATAATTAGAGGAATCAATTTATTAATACATAAAACAATTTAATTGTTTACAATGTATTTGAATTAATTATAATCTTATTCAAATTTTTAGAATTCAAAATTCATAAATTATAGATATTTAGAAAAGTAAAAATGGGTTTTTGTTTAATGTTAAGATATGTATATTTGCATATAATTATCTTTATATAAATATTATATTTATAATATTTTATTTACTTGCTAGATTATGTTTTTCTTTTTTTTAATATATCATTTTTTATAAGGTATAAGTTAGTATTTAAATATAGGCATGCCTTCAAGGAAACTAGGTCAAAAATGGAAACCAAACCAAAAGAAAAACAAAGTGTTGTCATTCACATGTCTATATGAATGAGATGCTTTGATTAGAATGTTCAGCTTTTGGTCACTTTTCTACTTTAACAAATAATGTATATGCAAGCAAAACTAGCTCATTCCTTTTCTCATAGTTGTTTAGAATAATCTTTCTAAAAGATTTAATCCTCCCACAAAGAGCAACAATTTTGTAGTATTTAGTACCCCAGGATGTTCCTCCTCTTGCTTAATACATTCTAGCTCTAAATTGAGGTGTTCTTCAACCTTGTCCAATTCCCTTTTGACATGAGATGGAATATGGCAAATGTGCATGACTATAAGAGCCTTATTGAGAACACTTACTTCTACTTCTACGTTGATGTGGAAGAAGAATGGGAAGTTTGAACTTATGGCACATAAAAAGAGGACAAAATAGAATTTATCTCTTTTATATTTATAAAAATATTTTTATTTTCAATTTTATTTTTAGTTATTAACCTATTTGTACTACTATTGTTATTTCTTATAAATATTTATATATAATACTTTTATAATATTGTTCTTTCAAATATATTTAAGTATTTTTATTCCCATAAAAAATGATTTCATAATTCTTTCAAAGATAATGTTGGAAGCTTATGCTTATTTTACAATTTACTAATTCTTTTAGTAATTTATTGGTTAAGAAAGACTATTATCAATTATTATGCTTTAAACAATTCATGAAAATTTTATGCTTATTTTAAAACTTATTAAATTTTTTATTTAAGTAAAAAAGTATCACATACTATTATTGAGAAATATATTCACAAAGATGAATTTACATTTACATAAATGTTATTTATAAGAAATAAGGTATTTTATTATTAAATGTGGAATATATATACATATATATATATTACTCAAGTAAGATGTCATGAAGGTGCACAGGGCATTAGGTCATCTCTAGGATGTCATGAAGGTGCATAGGGCATTAGGTCATCTCGCATCTCTCTCCCACTCCTATGCATTATCACCTAAAGAGTTCTTCTTAGAAAAATGGTCCCCCACCTAGATTAGACATCCTTCCCTAATTGATTGGAAGCAACAAGGTAGTCTAGGTTCTCAATGTTATGGTGAATCATGTGACCATGTGGGAAATGGGTATTGAGAATGGAAAGTACCAAGAGGATTTCATGTAGGACTAGTAGTTTCTTGATATCATGATGAGGCCAATTGTGCCCTACAATGTACATGTAATTTTTATGATAAATTTCACCAATGCCTCTTTCATGGTTACCCCCTTTGGCTAGTAGTGCTTGGGAAACTCAAGACCGGGTGCTTTGCAGAGGACTTATGGTTGGAGGGAGACACGCTTGTGGTTCTTGGGGGTTGATAGAAATTGAGTGGGGTGGGCACTTCATATGGCAAGAACTTATCGTCATATTCAAAAGGCTGGTAAGAGGAAGCATATAGCTCATATGCCTTGTGTCCAAGGTGAAGTGAAGTAGAGGAAACTCAATTCCTAACTAAAGTCCATACACCTAGCAAGTGTAGGTAGCTACTTCAACCCTTGCATTATTCACATTATTAGATTAAATCTAGGTACTTACTTTTCCAAATTCATCCCTAAATCCAAATATAAAACTTATTAGATAAAAATAATAATTAATATGGATATTAAATAAAAAATTTATAAAAAATATTTTAATATTATTAAAAAATTTATAAAAAATATTTTAATATTATTATTATATATGTATATTTAGAACCGTTCATAAAGTAAAGTAATAAAAAATTAAAAAACAGTCCATTTAAAAATTGGTTTCTTTCCATTGGTGGTGGTACCGGTGAGGATGTGCATATATATATAAATTATTTTCATTTGATACACGTTTTTTGTTTGATTGTTATATTAATCATGTCTGTGTTTTCGAAGTTGGCATCGCCTTTCATTTGTGGTTATAGATTTACTTTATGTCAGAGCATTTTGTTTTGTTCAAGAGTCTATTGCTTCATTTCCCACATCAAAATATCGGAAATGTGTGATATTGGCGACATCATTGCTTGTTAATATATTATTGATAAGTTGGAATGAGTATTTTGCTTCATTTCACTATCGATTGCATCTGGTGTTCTAACCCAACAAAATATTGGAAGTGAGCAATATTGGCGATCACATTGTTGCTTGTCAATATTTTATTGATTTTTGGGAGACAAAACTGTTACAAGAGCATTATTGATATCTCACTGAATTTTGTTAAGACCTCCGTAATTCAAATCATATATATATATATGTGTCTTCTTTAACCTTCCACAGTGTACTATATTGAAATCATATATATATATATATGTGTGTCTTCTTTAACCTTCGGGGTTTTGGATTTACTGTGTTTGGTTTATTGAGGTCGACGAGGTTCATCTTCGTGATAAGTAAAGAAAACAGATCAGGTAAGACCATAAAAATTTACAACCGTGATATGGTCCATCCATAATCAGAACAAGTCAAAGAAATACATACAATAAATTGGAAAACTTAGAATTTTAATATAATTAGCATATCTACATAGTTTATAGTTGAATAATGAAAGACAATTTGGATTTTTTTTATTCCTCATATTCTTCTAATTAAACTATTTTAATTGTGAATTATCCATGCCTAGATCACTAATTATTGTTATTATCCATTTAATAACTATCAGTTATATATATAATTCATCATCTATGAGTTATCCATATATTGCTACCAATTTATCTATCAGTTATTTTTTATATTCTTTCTTTTATAATTGTTTATTTAGAATTTTGAAAGGCTGCCATAAAATCAATCTGCATAGTACACTTGTCTCATCCTCATCAGTAGATGAAAAAACCCTTAATCCATCCCAAATCTAACTTCTACCAATTTAATTATATATATTCTAATTACACCATCCATCCATCTCCACAACAAGTTAGAAATAAACACAATGAATCTCAAAATCCATAATTTCAATCTCTCTCTCTATATATTTTGCAATGGAAAGGTACATATGTGTCAATCTCATTAAGTGGATAGCCATTTAGATATTATTTGAGATTTTGGGCTTGAGTGGATCAGTAAGATTAACCTCATTGTCACAAGTATATGATGAAAATTTATTTCATTCTCTTAATATCTTGTTATGCTTAAATTCATCTTAATTAAGATTTCAATAAGATTTAATTAAGTAAACATTAGTTTTTTTTAATTACAGTGTTAGTTTTATCTTTATATTAATTAGTTTAATGTTTATGTTATACTATAAAGATTTTTAATGTTTATTCTTTGTTTAACAGTAAATTATCTCTACAAAACTAAATGGTTAGTTATGTCTATTGACATTCATCAGTCACTTATTTATAACTGTACTAATTTTACTATTTTTACTATTGAACTAGTGTCCTCAGTTTATGGGAGCTCCACTCTCTTGGGGTTTTATAAGTTGTCTGGTTCCTCATTTACTGTGTGCGTGGACTTATTATTTATTTCAGATTGAACATATATCATATTTCGAGGTCGTCTACCTCATGAAGCATATGGATTTTGCAATATATTAACTATCCAAGGTTGTGGACTTCATGTGGATTTTGAAATATCTTAATTATCCAAGGTTGTGGTTCTTCTTCCATTTCCGCTCATTGGAGAATAGCTTAATGTTTCCAATTGAAAAAAAAACTAACTTATAACTTTAAACAACGCAATTACAAATTTATGCGAATAGATTGTCCTTTTTTTCGTGGCAGAGACCGAATTCCTTTATCATTCCATTAAAAAATTAAAATAAAAAGCATTAAGATTTGAAAAATGGTATATTTTTATTAGTGGTGGAAGGTGAGAATGTGCATATATATATATATATGTGCAAACTATTTGTAAACATTTAATCTATGTTGGCATTTTCCTTTGCTTTTAGTATTTTCATTTGGTACACGTTTTTTGTTTGGTTGTTATATTCCATGGCAGTGTGCTTTTAAATCTTATGATATAAGTGGGAGTGGTCATTCTTGAGATAATATGTTTTTTAGGATTTACTTTATGTAAAGGCATTTTGTTTTGTTTACAGTGATAGCCAAAACCAAGCCGATTACACTTGGGTTTAGGGCTGAGTCGATCTTAAGTTTTAATTTTTACTTTTCACGCCGACCACTTTACCTTTTTTCTAGTCGGGTGAAACTTGTCTATGTTCGACTAGACAAGTTTATAAATTTTAGTCGGTCCTACACTCGACCAAAATTACTTCGACTTACTTGTCCGACCGGTTTTTACCTCGACCACTTTTCACTTCGACCAAGTCGGTTGACCTCTTGTCTTCGACCAAGTCAGCTCACTACTTGCCTTCGACTAAGTCGGCTCACTTCTTGCCTTCGACTAAGTCGGCTCCGACCACTCTAGTCGGCTCGACCACTCTAGTCGGCTTACTTTGGTTGAAATCTGCAGAATATGTTTCTTAGTCTAAAGACTTAAGAAATTACAAATGCTTTTCACCTGTGAGTAAGAGGAAGTAAAATAGACACATTTACAAATTCAAATAACTTATAAAACATATGTGCTCAAATATGTAGGAAGACTTGAGTCGACCAAAGTGCCGTAAAACCTGGAACTTTCACACGGTGAGATTTTTATGGGTTCTTGATCTTTCACTTAACAGTAATTGTAAAAGACATTTATAGAAGTAAATATGGAAATATGTGCGGCCAAACAATCATGCATTCAACCACAAACTATTTCATATATTAACTATGCGGAAATACAAAGTATTACAAACTAGTCGGTCCAGACTGGTCGGTCCACAGAGCTTCAGCTCTTCGACTAAATAACATGCATAGAAGCTTGAGCTTCAACTTCTCTTTCTCACCGTGAGTTCCTCTGCTGTCTAATGTCTATGTCTGTATCTCTCTATCTATCTGTTTGTAACCTAAATTACAAAACGATTCTTCTATTTATAGGCAACCTGAGAATTGCTACTGCATGGGCCGACTGACTTGCCATTAAAGACTGTAATAACTATCTACCTAACAACTTAGCTTCAGAAATAAATTCGACTGATTTACAATGCCGAATTGTGGACTTTTCCTTCTTATCAGACTGACAGACAAGATCTTTGACTTGTACAGACTCTGACAAAGTCGGATGGAAGTCAAGTACAAATCTGCGAGTAATTACATTTTCCAGCACTCCCCCTTAATTATGAGCAGGCGGGGTTTTTAAAAAAAAAATTTACAAAATGTTTTCAGAGCTTAGACATGCTCTGTTTATGACAGAGTTCACTGTGGAGAACTTGTCATTCCAAGATAACTACGTAGATACTGGAATGTGTCATTTGCCAATGGCTTTGTGAAGATGTTGGCAAGTTGGTCTTCAGACCTGCAAAATTCCAAACAAATTTCCTTGTCGTTCATCAATTCTCTTATAAAATGAAACCTTGTGTCGATGTGCTTGGTTCTCTTGTGAAACACATGATTCTTAGATAATGCTATGGCTGAATTGTTGTCACAAAAGATTGTTGTCGGTTCTTGATGGTTCTGTGACAAGTCTTTTAAGACTCTTCTCATCCAAACAGCTTGACATGCAGCACTTGTTGCTGCAACATACTCTGCTTCAGTTGAAGATAGAGTTACTATGGGTTGTTTCTTTGAAGCCCATGAAACAACACCTGTACCAAAATGAAATGTGTACCCAGATGTGCTTTTCCTATCATCTATGTTGTCTCCATTGTCACTATCAGTGTAACCAATGAGTTTAAAATTTTTTGAGGTTGAATACATAATACCAAGGTCTTTTGTGCCACTTACATACCTCGAAATTCTTTTACCTACTTGCCAATGTGAGTCTTTTGGTGACTCCATGAACCTTCAGATCAGAATTACACCATACATAATGTCTGGTCTTGTTGCTGTCAAATACATAAGGCTGCCAACAAGCCTTTTGAACAGCGTAGGATCTACAGTGGATCCTTCATCATCCTTGCTCAATTTTAAACCTGTTATTACTGGTGTTGGGGCTGTCTTGCAGTTAGACATGTTAAATCTTTTTAAAACTTCACTTGCATACTTAGACTGTGATATAAAGATACCACTTTCAGACTGCTGAACTTCAATGCCCAGAAAAACCTTCATAAGCCCAAGATCAGTCATTTCAAATTCGCTTTCCATGACTGCTTTAAAATATGCTATGCCATAATCACCAGTAAATATTAAATCATCTACATACAGGTAGACAATTAAGATCTTACCTTGCTCATCGACTTTGGTGTACAAAGTCAGTTCACTTTCACTTCTGTGAAATCCATTTTCAATGAGATAGGAGTCAATCCGACTGTACCAAGCTCTAGGAGCTTGCTTCAAACCATAGAGTGCATTTTTCAGCCTGTAGACTTTATGATATTGACCTGGAACTTCATACCCTTGTGTCTGTTCCACATATACTTCCTCTTCTAGATAGTCATTTAAGAACGCCGACTTGGCATCCATTTGATGTACTTTCCATTTGTTTTGTGCAGCAATGGCCAAAACTATTCTGATTGTATCCATGCGTGCAACAGGTGCAAACGTTTCATTGAAGTCTATGCCAGGTTGCTGTGTGAACCCTCATGCTACCATTCTTGCCTTGTGCTTTTGCACATTCCCATTAGCATCTTGCTTTGTCTTGTAAATCCATTTGACACTTATTACATCTTTGTCTTTTGGTACATCGACCAGTTCCCATGTCTGGTTCTTCTTAATGCATTCTATTTCTTCATCCATGGCTTGTGCCCATACTTCTTCCTCAACGGCTTCTTCAAATGTTAGTGGATCATATATAGGGGAAAATAATGCAAAGAGAGAGAATGAATTAGGTCTACTAGCTTCATATATCTCCCGCAGACCTCTGGTCTTCACCGGTTCTGTCAGTGTCGACCTCGACGAAATGCTTGATGGAGTCTATTGTCCTTTTGGAGTACTTGTCGGTGTAGCTTGAACTGCTACTTGTGTCGATGGTCCTTGTGCTGAACCATGTCTTGGTGTCATGGGAGTCGACGGTGCTCCGACCGGTTGACTTACATGTGGTATTTGAACTACTTCCTCTTCCATATCATCATTGTCAACGTTCAACACAATCTTGACATTTATGTTGACGGTTCCATCCCATGATTCATTCTCGACAAATTGAACATCCCGACTGATTATCACTTTCCTTGTGACGGGGTCATATATCTTGTATGCTTTTGTGTCTTCTGAATAGCCGACAAAAATACATTTATGTCCCTTCTTGTTTAGCTTCCTTCTCAGCTCATCTGGAATATGAGCATATGCAACACAACCAAAATTTTTTAAATGGGAAACACTATGATTCATACCTGTCCATGCTTCTTGGGGAACTTGGTTCTTTACACTCTTTGTCGGACATCGGTTCATAATGTAAACGGCAGTTGCGACTGCTTCACCCCAATACTCATTTGGCAAATGCTTGGCTGCCAACATGCTGCGTGCCATCTCCATGATGGTTCTGTTCTTTCTTTCGGCAATACCATTTTGCTAAGGTGTATACCATGCTGTGAATTGCTTCTGTATGCCATGGGTCTTGCAAAAATTCAGAAATTCTTTTGAAACATATTCACCTCCTCTTTTGGTCCTTAAGATCTTGATGCGATGACCACTTTGGTTCTCCACAAGTGCCTTGAACTGCTGAAAATAACCAAATGCATCAGATTTGTGTTTCAAGAAATATACCCATGTCTTTCTTGAGTAATCATCAATAAAGGTTAGAAAATAGTTGCAGCCACCAATGGATGATGTCTGCATTGGACAACAGATGTCAGAGTGCACAATTTCTAGTGGTGTGCGTGCTCTATAGGACTTTCTGACTGAAAATGTCTCTTTGTGCTGCTTGCCAAAAATGCAACCTTCACAAACCCTCTCTGGTCTGTCGATCAATGGTAATCCCTTCACCATGTTATTTGTGTGTAGTAGCTTTATCCCACCAAAATTCAGATGTCCAAATCTGAAATTCCATAGCTAGGATTCATCCTGAACTTCTGTCTAAAATGCAGCTTGCAAATTAGCGCTGCAATTTTCTCTCTTGTCAAGGAGCTCGACTATTTCTTCACTTTCTACCTTGAATGCAGTTTTTGTCTTTGTCTTTCCTTTTATGTCAGGAACTGTCCTCAATGGAAACAAGCGGTTGCTTGTCATTGGCACTTTTGCTATCAGCTGGTCGCTTGGACGCTTGTCTTTGATCACACAGTGTTCATCTTCCATGTAGACTCTGTAGCCTTTTTGTAACAACTGTCCAATGCTTAATAAATTATGTTTCAGACCTTCGACATGATAGATATCAGGGATATACCTACTCTCCCCCTGTTTGGTTAGAATATCAACAGTGCCTTTTCCTAAGACAGTGACTTGGACATTGTTTCCAAGTGTAACATCAGTTTTAACTGAAGTGTCTAGACTGGAAAATAGATTTAAATTACGAGTCATGTGGTTGCTGCAGCCTGAATCGAAGTACCATATGTCATGTGGACTTTCTTGAACAGCATTGCATTCAAGTGGAGATGTCGATGCCATTAACATTGCACTTGTCGAAGTGTTGGTGCTGACTTAGGCTTTGCCTTCCTTGGTCATATTGCTTCTTCCTGCATTCATATGCACAATGACCAAACTTCTTACAGTAATGACATTGATTTTTTTATTTATCAAACCTCTGGCCACTTGGCTGACTTGGGTTCTGGTTATCTCCTCTGCCACTGACATTTGCAGGACTTCTGCCTCGTCCTCCTCTTGAAGAACTTCTTCCTCTGCCTCTGAAGTTGTTTCTCCCCCTGCCTCTGCCACGGCTTATGGATGACTGTGCTACAAATGCACCTTCCAATGATGCCTGTGTTTTGCTGATTCTGTGTTCATGATTGATGAGTGAAGCTTGTAGCTCATCATTGGTAAATGTCGACATGTTTGTGTGTTCCTCTAAGGTCACAACCAAATTTTCAAATCTTGGAGGAAGACTTCTGAGAATTTTTTCAACAACCCTTTGGTCTGATACGGGTTCTCCATGAGATTTCAGTTGGTTTAACAACCCAACAACTCTGGTGTAGAATGTGTCTACATTCTCTAAATCTTTCATGCACAGAGATTCAAAATATTTTCTCAGAATCTGCAGCTTGGATGTCTTTACCTTATTCAAACCTTGATAGGCAGTCTCCAATGTATCCCATTCTTCCTTGGCATTAGCCTTTGCAACTATTCTTGGGAGTATGCTCTCATGCATAGCTTGATGTATGAAAAACACAGCTTTTCCATCTTTCTTCCTCTATTCTCTCAAGACATCTTTCTCAGCATGTGTGAGATTGTTATATGCTGCCATGTCTGCTGGTTCTACATAACCATGCTAGACTATCTCCCAGACATCTTGACCTCTGAATAAAGCCTTCATTGTTAAAGACCAATATTCATAATTCTTTCCTGTAAAACTTGGAGATTGCAATGAACCAGAAGTGGAAGCCATTTTTAATTTTTTAATTAACTTTCCTTAGAAAATTAAATTTCCACCTTTTAAGACAATATTTCTTTCCTAAATCTTGGGCTGATATAAACCTTTCTCTGATACCAGATAGCCAAAACCAAGCTGACTAAACTTGGGTTTAGGGCTCATTCGATCTTAAGTTTTAATTTTTACTTTTCACACTGACCACTTTACCTTTTTTCTAGTCGGGTGAAACTTGTCTATGTCCGACTAGACAAGTTTATAAATTTTAGTCGGTCCTACACTCGACCAAAATTACTTCGACTTACTTGTCCGACCGGTTTTTACCTCGACCATTTTTCACTTTGACCAAGTCGGTTGACTTTTTGTCTTCGACCAAGTCGGCTCACTACTTGTCTTCGACTAAGTCGTCTCACTTCTTTCCTTCAACTAAGTCAGCTTCGACTAGGTCAGCTCATTTCTTGCCTTCGACTAAGTCGGCTCCGACCACTCTAGTCGGCTCGACCACTCTAGTCGGCTTACTTTGGTCAAAATCTGCAGAATATGTTTCTTAGTCTAAAGACTTAAGAAATTACAAATGCTTTTCACCTATGAGTAAGATGAAGTAAAATAGACACATTTACAAATTCAAATAACTTATAAAACATATGTGCTCAAATATGTAGGAAGACTTGAGTCGACAAATGTGCCGTAAAACCTGGAACTTTCACGCAATGAGATTTTTATGGGTTCTTGATCTTTCACTTAACAGTGATTGTAAAAGACATTTACAGAAGTAAATATGGAAATATGTGCGGCCAAACAATCATGCATTCAACCACAAACTATTTCATATATTAACTATGCTGAAATACAAAGTATTACAAACTTGTTGGTTACAAACTGGTCGATCCAGACTCGTCAGTCCAGAGAGCTTCAGCTCTTCGACTAAATAACATGCACAGAAGCTTGAGCTTTGACTTCTCTTTCTCACTGTGAGTTCCTCTGCTGTCTAATGTCTGTGTCTGTATCTCTCTATCTATTTATCTGTAACCTAAATTACAAAATGCTTCTTCTATTTATAGGCAACCTGAGAATTGCTACTACATGGGCCGACTGACTTGCCATTAAAGACTGTAATAACTATCTACCTAACAACTTAGCTTTAGAAATAAATTCGACTGATTTACAATGCCGAATTGTGGACTTTTCCTTCTTGTCAGACTCACAGACAAGATCTTTGACTTGTACACACTCTGACGGAGTGGGCTGGAAGTCAAGTACAGATCTGCGAGTAATTACATTTTCCAACATACAAGCCCATAGTTGAAACACGTATATCGCTTCATTTCCTAAATGACAGCATTTGTCTGGTGCTCTAACCCATCAAAATATCGGAAGGGTTGGACACATCATTGCTTGTTAATATATTATTTATTTCTGGAAGATAAACACTGCTTCTTTGGATGAAGCAGAGCAATATTGATATATCTCAAAGAATTGTGTTAAGACCTCATTAACTCCCATCATATATTTTGATGTTTTAAGCTTTCAGAGTGTCTTACATTGAAATTATTTTTAGGTTTTGGATTCACTGGTTTTTTTTAATTGATGTCTAAGGTTTGTACGTACGGATTCATTTTGAAGACAAGTCAAGATCAGAAAGAGAAATATAGCAATAACACGGTCCTAAGAAAAAATAAGAAACATAGATCACGAAAACCAAACACAATGAGTCCGAAAACCTAGAATTTCAATCCAATCATATATTTTCGAATTGCATTAGACATTACTTAGTTACATATTTCAATTTCGTTCACTATTGAGCTTGTTTAGTTCACTATATAACAATAGTGAACGAAATTGAAATATGTAACTAAAAAATTAGTTATATATATATATTAGTTATATTTTTTTAGCTCTCACATGAGACTTCCTACATGAGAAATATAGTGAACGAATTTTTAGCATGTGAGAGCTAAAAAATATATAACTAATTTCGTTCACTATAGTTTAGTTCCCGTTTGTGAGAGCTTCCATATCTTGTTGGTGTTTAGTTGTCTAGTGCTTCATTCACTGTGTGAATGGACTTATTATTATTTATCAATGATTGAATATATATATATATCGGGAGAACCAGCAAAACAATACATCTAATCTTATCAGACTTAGATCAATCTCTCCAAGGAAAGGCTTGGTGACCCAACCAATCACTTCTCCACTTTCGTGTGCTTTTAGTGTTGTTCTACTTGCAATGCATTTCCGTCTTTGGCTTAACTTCAAGCCAGAAACTCATTTAGGATATACCACACAGGATCTTGTATCCAACGCTATTATTTACTTCTCAGATCCATCCAGTAGTGTCTCCTTTGCCATGATTTTCGCATCGAGGGCTCTAATTGCCTTGCAACTCTGACACTGTATCGACTACTCCAGCTAGCCATGACTCCACTTTTGCATTGGCTCGTTTCGGGAATCCTGTAACAGGCTCCAAGATTGACGTCAACCGGCCCTTTCCCTGCAGTGTGAGCAAGTCAATTTCATGTCATCAAATATTAGTGCCACACGGTCATAGATTGTGTCATACACGGTGTGCAGACACCCCATGGTAGTCCACTGTGGCTTTGTCGATCACTTGCAATACTTTCTTTGAACTAAATGCAGGCCAGCCAAGTCGAAATCAGCAAAACAATAATGCCAATCTCTCTACCGCTTGTGAGATATTACTCAATTTTCCCTATAAGAAATCAAATAATTTCTCTTTATTTATGTTACTGAACTAAGGCCGCACAGATATCAAACACAAAGATTATGCAAAAGGAGATGCGGTTATGTAAACTTTAATCATAAACTTGGAAGATCTACTTCATAGAATTAGAAGCATGTATTTATACACTTCTCACATGCTAAAAATTCTATGCTAACTCATGCATGCATGTTAATCAACTAAACTTAAGCTGAAGTGTTAATAATAGATTTGAGCTTTTAAATAAGACTTATAAGAGTTAATTATAGTTATCTTTATAAATTTCCAAAATATCTTTTATCAATGGCTTTGTGAATATGTCTGGTGATTTACAATATTCTACATGAACTCCACCCTTGTTTACAAGTTCTCTTATGAAATGATATTTGAGATCAATGTGATTGCTCTTTTCGTGAACTACATGGTTATTGGATAGAGGGATTGTTGAATTGTTGTTGCTTCTTCTTGCTTCCGTTGAAAACCATTCAAAACGAGCTACATAACCAGATTGCTTGGCATAATGTTGTTGCTATATATTTCGTTTACGCTATTAAACTAGTCATGATGGGTTGCTTTTTGGATGTCCATGAAATCACCCATGACCTAAGATGAAAAACATGACCTTAAGTGATCTTCCTATCAAATTTCGTTTACGCTATTAAACTAGTCATGATGGGTTGCTTTTTGGATGTCCATGAAATCACCCATGAACCAAGATGAAAAACATGACCTTAAGTGATCTTCCTATCATTTGAAATTTGAGCAAAATTGCTGTGAGTATAACCTTTCAAGATATCATACTTAGTGCTTAAGTATAAAATGTCATAGCTTTAGTAAGATCATTTTTTCTAAATGGCCAATACTAGTCTTTGGGAGATTCCATGAACCTGAAAATCAAGATGAATACATATATAATATCTGGTCTCATCACTCAGATACATGAGACTTCCTACTAGTCCCTTATACAATGTAGGATCTACATTGAAATTTGTATCTTCTTTGCTCAACTTTGTGCCTACCACTCATGTAGGTGTTGGTTTGCAATTAACCACTCTGAACCACTTAAGGAAATCCTTAGCATATTTACTTTGACAAATAAATATACATATTTATGATGGTTCTATTTTTATGCCTAGAAAGGACTTCACCAAACCTAGACCTATCATCTCAAACTCTTTTTTCATAGCTGCTTCAAATTCATCTACTAACATATTGCCTATAAAAACCATATCATTAACATATAAACAAACTATCAAAATATGTCCATGTTGATTTACCTTTGTGTAAAGTGTCGGTTCGTTGGTTCGTTGCTACTTTTGCTAAAACCATTAATGATTAGATATGAATCGATTATGTTGTACTGAGCTCTTGGAGTGTGCTTGAGCCCATATAGAGATCTCTACATCTTGTAAACGGGACAGT
>LPNX010044623.1:36469-66469 GCA_001517045.1 Pseudotsuga menziesii
TTCATCATCATCATCATCATCATGTTCATCATTATCATCATCATCATCATCATAACCATCATCATCATCATCATCATCATCATCGTCGTCATCATCATCATCATCGTGATCATCATCCTCTACATCGTCATCATCATGATCATCATAATCATCATCATCATCATCATCATCATCATCATCATCTTCATCACCATGATCATGATCTTCTTCATCACCATGATCATGATCTTCTTCATAACCATCATCATCATCATCATCTCCTTCATTATCATCGTCTTCGTCATCATGATCATGATCATTATCATTATCATCATCATCATCATGTCCGTCTTCATCATCATCATCATGATCATGATGATGATCATCATCATCCTAACCATCATAATCATCATCATCATCATCATCATCATCATTTTGATCATCATCATTTTCATCATCATGATCATGATCATCATAATCACCACCATCATTATCATTATCATTATCATCATCATCATCATCATCATCATCATCTTCATCACCATCATCATGATCTTCTTCATAACCATCATAATCATCAACATCTTCTTCATCACCATCGTGTTGATCTTCTTCATCATTATCATCATCACCATGATGTTCATCATCATCGTCTTCATCACCATGATCATCATGATCATGATCATAATCATCATCATGATCATGTTCAACAGATCATCATCACCATCATCATGTTCATCATCATCCTCACGGTGAGAGAGGGAGGGATGGATTAAGGGAGAGAAAGAAACATATAGGGAGGGATGCAGAGAGAATGAGGGAGGTATATTTAGAAAGAGATAGGGGTATGTGGGGATTATTGGGGCTATAGAGAGAAACATTTATATGCATGAAAAAAAGGGAACACTAAAAACATTTTCTTTGTTGCTAACCATAGAAAACATTTGTTTTCTTAGGATTTTATTTGTTGCCTTAGCCGTGCACCCACACTATTAATTGTGCTTAAACAGATCACGTGCGCTTTTTACTTATACAAATCGCATATGCGTTTTTACTCTATATAACGCATGTGCATTTTAGGACTGTAAAAATAGTGGATTGTTTTTGTCCGAAAGCAACTTTGTTGTTTTTACGAAAATCCGATTGCCACGCATTTTTTTCAAGAGCACGAGCCTGCCTGTGGAAATACTCACAATACACATTCTCCATCATTCTTTTTGTTATGCAGGTGCATCATTGAGGACATCTTTCATGGTTGAGGAGCACACAGGATAAGATATCAAGCTTCAATGTCATTTCATGGTGATGGTGGGTATACACAATTGTACAAGAGAATTAGCTTGAGGAACAATTTATGATTTAACTTTCATTTGCTTATTATTCAAGAGAACCAAAGGTAAATTTTCCCATTCATTATTTTTTTGATGGGAAATATGAACAATTGAGAAGGAATATTGAAGCACCTTGAAGGATCAATAGTTATAAAGCAAGTTAAAGGTTTGAAAGATTGGAATTGAGGAGCAACAAAAACAGACTATATTGAATTGATCATTGTGGTGATGGGGAATGTACGTAACCGAGGAAGAAAATCAGCAAGGAAGAAGAGACCTCAAGAAGTCATCGAAGAAGAGAAAGAAAAGAAAAGAATAGACATGATGAATCAGAGGCTTTCTTTGGAAACTAATCCAATTATAAAGGATACGGTGGTTCATCATATTAATCCAGCACAAGAAAAAATGAAGCATTCACTAGAGGGACCTTCAATTTCCACAATAGTTGTTGAACAAGCACCTCATAGAAGTATTCAAGAAGCAAAACGTAGGTGTTCATTAGGGGATGTTTCAAATCCCACATCAAGTCAATGTGATAAGTTACCATCTCAAGACGAAGCTCATGAAGAGGCGTTGGACATGGAGCCTACTGTTGAAGAGGCGTTGGACATGGAGCCTACTGTTGAAGAAGAAAATATTATCCGGACCATTGATGAGGATGTTGGACTTCCACCATCCAACTACCAGGAAGAGAATGAAGGACAACAAGTTGCTACTAAAACGCCAAAGCATATTTTTGATGTGCTAGATGATAGAAATCCAACCCCCTTACCTCCATTAGAAAGCACACGTTGAAGAACTCCAAAGCCTATACAAGTTGATGGACTCCTCAATTCCATTGAAGGTACACTATCTAAACATAGTATTGCTTATCAAACTCAACAGATACTAAATAAATATTTTGTTTCTAAATGTGATGGACATAAATGTAGATTATTTTTATCATTGTTAAAATATAGGGGCATGAATATTGTTAGGAAATCATTAGGGATAAAGATGATAAAGACTTCTGGACCACGTGCTCATATAGTTAAAAGCTTGGTAGATGCCTTTGGTAAAATTGGTAAGAACACACGGTCAAAGGACCGCAATGCGGCTCATCGTGTCTTGTCACAAGCAATTGTAAATAAGAACACCAAGGTCCTTTGTTTTTTCAAGCCTACATCTAAACTAGTTAATTTGAATGTAAAAACCCTCAGTAGGTATTCTATTAGAAGAGAACATCTTGACACAACCGCCCAGACAGATTTTTGGGCCTTTATTGGTCGGTTACCACATCGTGACATGAAGCTAGTTGATGCAGTAAAGGGACTAGTGCAGAGTTTTTGGCATGATCACACAAGGCCTTCTTCAAACCGGAAGGATGTACTAAAACTGAGAAGGGGTTCAAAGGACCATGAACCACATATTAAGCATCTTCTTGATATAACACAGACAGAACTATATGAAAAATTTAGGAATGAACATAGACAATTGAATTTGGGGAAAAGATCTTTTGATAAATGTAATCCCTACTATGTTAGAATAAATACTCTTCGTAACACTTGTTGTTGTAGATACCATGTAGAATATGAATATTACTATGAAACATTTTTGTACATTCGTCGTGTGTTGCATACTAACCATGTGCAGGATTTCTCCTTGACAATACCACCGACCTCATCAAGAGAATTCATTCATAGTATCACGTGCAATAGGCCTGAGGGGAAAACTTACTATGAAAAATCCTGTTTGGATGGAACTTGCTCCAATTGTGCTAGAATAGCATTATTGAACCAATGTATGCATGAGAATGGAGACAATGAATTTGGGAATATCGTTACAGACATGAAAAGTTTCAAATATATCAGCTATGAAATAGTCCCAGGGAAAGAAAGCAAAAAAATACAATTGGTGACATCTCAGGTACATGCATTTATCTATAAATTTATGTTTGAACGATTGCATTTCATTCCTTACTTACAAAAAAAACCTGATATTGAGATCATTTTGTGTCAATAGGTACAAGTTAGTGTCTTCATCAAGGAATTTATTGAAAAGACACATCAATATGTTCAGCATGTCCACTTGGAACGATGGCAGGATGAGAAGTTTAGAATATGTAGAGATACATTTCCTCATGGTACTGTACTTTATGTTGTTGATTTTGCCGAGAAGTACACTCTGCAACCTTAAAATGAGATCCAAAGTCAGTATTATCACTCTGAGCAGGTTTTCTTGATGGTGCATATCATATATAGGCATGGCCCAAATAGCAGTGAAGAACAAAGATAAATTCTAAAGGAATATCACTTCTACATAAGTGATGATAGGTTCCATGACTTCCACTATGTATGGCATTGCTTCATCATGTTCTATGATAATTTAATGGAAGGAACATACAGATGGATCAACACTGGATTTGGTTTGATGGATGTGCTGGTCAGTTAAAAAATGCACGCATATTTCAATGGTTGCATTCATTGCATAAAAACTACAAAGTTCCACATATGTGGAACTATTTTGAGAGTGGGCATGGTAAAGGAGAGCATGATGGAGCCGTAGCATGTGTCAAAATATCCCTACGAAGAGAGGAATTGAAATTATCTACAATATCTACTATTCAAAATTCTTAATCTATAGTCAGGTGGTGCACGTTAGTAATGGGAGAGGAATCAGCTATGTGAGTAGAATCCACAAGAAAGAGACATGTGGAGAGATTTTTTTGGGAGGTGGTAGACATAGATCGTTCACATGCATGGGAATGCAAGACTGTTCCTGGGACTCGTGGCTTTCATTCGGTTTGAAGCTTTGATAACCCAGTATTTGAAATTTGGACCAGAAAACTCGCTTATTTTTTCCCGCCTTGTTGTGATGGTGACTGGGATGTGTGTGAATCATTGGATTGGGTTGATGAATGGGATTGCATATCACTTCCACTTGATCAGCGTGCAATTGTTGAGTTAACTCCGTTGGAAGAAGACCAATTGTCTATTTCTATATATTTTGATCATGTATTAGACCTTATACAACCTGGTATGATGCATTTTCTTAACATTTTTTTGTAAAATTTACGTAGTCTTGAAACTCACATTAATGGCCTTGTATCACATGAAAAATATTTGATCATATACCTACAATCATACTATGCAGGACACATATACGCAGTGGTTGCCTCAAAAGATAGTGAATGGGGTGGTGATTACTGGTTGGCACGTTGTATAGAGGGAAAGCAAACCCTCATTATGTCCATGACTGATCATGAAAACAACCACTTCCCCATCGGTTCTATGGTTATTAAAGGTGAATACCTTACACATGACAACAATGCAATAAAGAAGGGTGGATATGTTTACAAGGATTACAAACCAGGTGCAAGTGTGTATCACTTTACCAACTTAATCATTGGTACAAACCTCCAGGTACGAACAATGCCTAGCCGAAATTCATCGAAGGTATGCTACTTCTTACCAAATACAGAGCACGAGAGACTAATGGAGACCATCATTATAAGAGATGATCTAGAGGGCTTGGTTGTATGATAATAGGTGGGATCTAGCATGATGAGGTATGTATCATAATTTTAATTTTCCCATGTATGTTTCTTATGAATATGTCAATTTTGTGTTCTTGATATGCAAAATTTTCCATAATGTTGTTTATAAATATGCCAAAAGTTCTCTTGTATGTCAAGTTAATGAACATGCCAAATTTTACATATGATCAATAAACCCTATATATTAATCATATGAACATTTCAAGATCAAATTCACATGATATACATAACATTAGAATACATACATGTACCTCTTTAGGTCATACCTATCAAAGTTCTTTGTAGACTCTCTTACAGGACTAAAACCCTAATTTTTCAAGTAGGTAATATTGTCAATGTTTTCAGCCGATATAGACACCTAGGATGATGGAAACAATATGTTGCAATGATAAACTTATGTTTTAAGGCTTGTATAATTTCCTTCTTGACAACTCACCTCTTATACCTGCATGTCCATTGCCTGGTGACCTCTGTCTACGATGGTTTCTAAAACTAGGGTTTCGCTCAGTAGGGACAATGTAGTCACGCCATCGAGGGAAAAACTTGGAAAGCCACGGATGGTGGGGATGCAGTTTGCATTGCCATATTTCCCATGCCCAAAAATGCTAACAGGAGTTGACAGAATACAAAATTGTGGTTTCGTGAGGTTTTTTGCGCACTGGGCACAAGTCCACCAGGTGTCCTTGAACGATATCTGGAGGTGACCTGCAACTCACCATAGATCGATGCTTGGGCCTCTGATCGACAAACTGTCAATTTTGCTGGATTCGTGACATGGGATTTTAGCTAGGGGGGGCCTCTCCCTCCTGTCCATTGCCCAGTGACCTCCGTCTACGGTGGTTTCTGAAACTAGGGTTTCGCTTAGTAGGGGACAATGAAGTCACGCCAACGAGAGACAAAATTGTAAAGCCACGGATAGTGGGGATGCGGTTGGCGTTGCCATATTTCCCATGCCCAAACATGCTAGTAGGAATTGATGAAATACAAAATTGTAGCTTCGTGAGGCTTTTTGCTCACCGAGCACAAGTCCACTAGGTGTCCTTGAACGGTATCTAGAGGTGACCTGCAACTCACCATAGATCAATTCTCGGGACTCCGATTGATGAACCGTTGATTCCGTTGGATTTGTGACATGGGATTTTAGCTAGGGGAGGGCCTCTTCCTCCTGTCTAATTCCCAGTGACCTCCATCTATGGTGGTTTCTGAAACTAGGGTTTCGCTTAGTAGGGGACAATGCAGTCATGCCAACAAGGGCCAAACTTGGAAAGCCATGAACAATGGGGATTCGGTTGGCATTGCCATGTTTCCCATGCCCAAAAATGCTAGCAGGAGTTGACAGGATACAAAATTGCGGCTTTGTGAGGTTTTTTGCGCACCGGGAACAAGTCCACCAGGTGTCCCTGAACGGTATGTGGAGGTGACCTGCAACTCACCATAAATCGATGCTCGGGACTCCAATCAAGAAACATTCAAATTCATAGGATTTGTGACATGGTATTTTAGTTAGGGGGTGCCTCTCCCTCCTATCCATTGCCCAGTGACCTTCGTCTACGGTGGTTTCTGAAACCAGGGTTTCGCTCAGTAGGGGACAATGCAGTGACGCCAACGAAGGAAAAACTTGGAAAGCCACGGACGGTGGGGATGTGGTTGGAGTTGTCATATTTCCCATTCCTAAACACACTATCAGGAGTTGACAAAATTCAAAATTGCAGCACCGTGAGGTTTTTTGTGCACCGGGCACAAGTCCACCAGGTGTCCCTGAACGGTATTTGAAGGTGACCTGCAACTTGCCCTAGATCGATGCTCATGCCTCCGATCGATGAACCGTTGATTCCATTGGATTTGTGACATGGGATTTTAGCTAGGGGGGAGGCCTCTCCCTCATGTCCATTTTTCGGTGACCTCCATCTACAATGGTTTCTGAAACTAGGTTTTCGCTCAGTAGGGGACAATGCAGTCACGCCAATGAGGGCCAAACTTGGAAAGCCATGGACGATGGAGATGGGGTTGGATTTTCCATATTTCCCATGCCCAAATATTCTAGAAGGAGTTTACGGAATACAAAATTGTGGATCCGTGAGGTTTTTTGCGCACCGGGCACAAGTCCACTAGGTGTCCCTGAACAGTATTTGGAGGTGACCTGCAACTTGCCATAGATCGATGCTCGGGCCTCCGATTGACAAACCGTCAATTTCGTTGGATTCGTGACGTGCAATTTTAGCTAGGGGGGAGCCTCTCCCTCCTGTCCATTTCTCGGTGGCATTCATCTACAGTGGTTTCTGAAACTAGGGTTTTTCTCAGTAGGGGACAATGTAGTCGCGCCAATGAGGGCCAAAGTTGGAAAGCCATAGACAGTGGGGATGCGGTTGGCATTGCCATATTTCCCATTCCCAAACATGCTAGCAGGAGTTGACAAAATTCAAAATTGTGGCTCTGTGAGGTTTTTTGCGCACCGGGGACAAGTCCACCAGGTGTCCCTGAACAGTATCTAGAGGTGAATTGCAACTCGCCATAGATCGATGCTCAGTCCTCCGATCGATGAACCGTCAATTCCGTTGGATTCATGACGTAGGATTTTAGCTAGGGTGGGGCCTCCCCAGCCTGTTCATTTCCCGGTGACCACCGTATATGGTGATTTCTGAAACTAGGGTTTTGCTTAGTAGGGGACAATGCTATCATGCGAATGAGGGCCAAACTTAGACAATGCATTTCATGCCAATGAAGGCCAAACATAGAAAACCCTATCCCTAACTAGGGTTTATTGTTTAACATGCATGGCCCATAACCATAACCCTACTAAGGAAACCCTAATCCTAACCCTAATCTTATCTTACTGTCACAACTCAATTCAAAATCAATCTAATGTCCAACTCAACTTTTTCAAATCCGGTGGACTTATGCTTCAAATCATGTTGATTCACGAAGTTGGTTCTCGGTATTTGGATTCTATTGTAGTTCCTTTAATGCCGAGTGATTAGTCATTGGGTGCATGAGGTTTGTTGAATAGTGTTGTTGGTCGTTGATGAAATGTGAAGCATGTATTGCACTTAGTTGTATTAAATTACACTTAAGCATTGACTTAACTTGTAATTTAATCATCCAAACTCACAATTTTTAATTAGATATATCCAATTGGTGTGCATGTAGTGAGTTCATTGAAACCTTGAAATACATTTTATTGCACTTATATTTATTAAATTACATGAGCAATAACTTTGACTTTATTGTGCATGTAGTTAGATCATTGAAACATTTAAATATAATAGTTTTTCTCTTTTGACATAGTGCATTCATAAGTAATAGATAATCCACACAAATCAATACAATAGATTGACACAAGAACATGTGGAAACCAAAGAACAAATTCAAAGTGAAATGTATCATTCATTTATAACTAAAATGTCAATGTACATGTCTCCAAAAGTAACCAGAAGTACATGTGTCTCCACAACTATCCAAGACTATCCAAGCCACATGTACATGTATCCAATACTATCTAAGCCACATGTACATTTAAGCGAAATGTCAATGTACATGTCTCCAAAAGTACATGTATCCAAAACTGTCCAAGCCACGTGTACATGTATTGAAATGTACATATCCCATAAGACACATCAAAACTCAAGCTTCCTCTTGTTCTTTCTTGAGATCCTGTAGGCACAACTCTAGGACTAGTGTGCATCTCTAGATCCTACAAATTAAATATCAATTGTTAAATTCAACTAACTATGTACTAATACATTAGCTCAATAAAATACCATATCTAAATTAACTCAACAATTATCAAAATGTTAATGGACACTGCATGAAACAATTGGTCATTAATGGACATCTCACCTTAGCGAGAGACTGTGACAAAGGGGATTGTGTTCCTTGTGTATTAGATGGAGCTATTGGTTGAACATCAAGGATGTTCACATCCATGGTCGAACCAGAGGGGGCAGGAACTGCTGGTGGTGGTGCTGGCTACAATCACCAAATGTTGAAATAGTTAGACATGTGCATGAATAAACAATAGACAACAATAACACACTATGTCTAGATCATGTTCAAATAGTTGTACTTCTGTGTGGCTTGTTGTTATTGCAGATCCCACATTGAATAGTGCATCAATAACTCCTGCTATTAGCGCCTACAATCACCAAATGTTGAAATAGTTAGACATGCATGAATAAACATACGCCAACAATAATAAACTATGTAACGATCATGTTGAAATAGTTGTACCTATGTGTGACTTGTTGCCATTGTAGATGCAACATTGACTGCTGCATCAACCATCCCTGCAAGGTTTTCAATAGTAAACTCTGGCTCCTGATGTAGTAAACATGCAAATCAAACATTAACAAAAAATTTTATGCACTGGATTTCAATTTAACCAAGAAATATCATCGAAGGATATACATTACCATGGTATCAGTAGCTCCATGGTCATGGACAACTAGACTCTTCCTAGGAGTAGGCCACCTCATATAGACATGACCCTTGTTCACATATGGCCTATGAGGAGATACAACTCCAGGAAATGGTCCAGGTGTTTCGGTTGGTGCCTATAGTCAACAAGAGTTCATGTAGTTAGATATGCATGATTCAATGAACATACATGTATTTAAAAAATGACATTTTTTAAATGTTTAATTTTTTTACCTCAATCACTACTTTCCCCCATGAAGGATCTAGCATCTGCCAGTTTAATAATTGTAAATATTAGACCGTAGATAGAATTAGTGAACTAACTAGTACAATGTGTGGAAATTAATAAATTAATAAGTATTAAAAAACTGACATTTTAAAAATGTTTACCTCGGTGTGAGATATGACAATGGCTGCTATATGAATCTCTCCACCAACCAAGGGATCAGTGGATGGAATGTCATGCCCAAATATTTCCTCGGTCGATATGACCATGGAAATTACCTCCATCACCGCTTTCCCCCGTGAAGGATCTGGCATCTGCAAGTTTAATAATTGTAAATATTAGACCGTAGATAGCATTAGTGAACTAACATGTACAATATGTGGAAATTAACAAATTAACAAGTATTAAAAAACTGAACTTTTAAAATGTTTACCTCAGTGTGAGATACGACAATGGGTGCTATAGTAATCTCTCCACCAACCAAGGGATCAGTGGATGGAATGCCATGCCCCTCTGTAGAGTGTGGAACATGGAACTATGGGGTGTCACTGCCGGCATAAAGCATCAACTGCAAGTTCACAAAATTAATATATTAGCTCAAACTATACATATGTCTACAAAGAGGAAAATAAATGAAGAATTAATTACAATTAACCATATACATACATCACTCAAAAACCCACTGAAGGCAACATCTAATGAAATACCATAGCAGGGACGACCACATGATGTGCACTCGTGAGGCTCAAAATTAGGCTGGGAATGTGCTGATGGTGTTGCAGTAGTAGATGGTCCTGCACTTGATGGGGGTATTGCACTAATGGGTGGTACTGCAATAGAAGATGGTCCTGCACCGTGACGACTTGGTGTATGTACCACACCAGGGACAAATGTCCCTTCCTCACCCATATGTTGAACCATAATGCTATGACGAACAACTGCCCATGCCAAACTCAAATATGCATCACGTGTTTGTGGAATAACACAATGTACAGATGGGACATCTGGCCCAGGAAATTGCCTGCGAGGTGCAGGGATAGGGCGATCAATGTCTCAAAGCATGGCATTGGGTCGGTTTTGGGTCATCCCCCCACTGATCCCCTGAAACGACAATATATCAAAATAGTTTACGTGTTTACCCAACACGAACTTTGCATACATCTTTCGAAGGAAATACAGGGGGATTTCCCCATTGTTGTGTGGTGGCATATCAAAAACCATATACCATCTGTCCATCCAGTTATCAACAAATGGTTTACATGTGCACCACTCGATATAGATATGTGTCCTATTTGCATTTGGGATTTCCCCCATGCCAGGGTCCCTAAACAATGAAAATATATGCTCTTTGGTAATTTTCAACTTTTTTATTGCATTGTAGCCAAGCCCATCAACGTACTCTTGTATTTTTCTTTCTCTATATGATGTAATATCATATAGTATGTTTCTTGACAATGTAATAGTCTCAACAATTGCATCCAAAGTGGATGCAAGTGAACATTGAATCCTATCACCACTAGTAAAAGCAGTACTGAGTCCTCTCAACTGGGCAAGCTCAAGCAGTATTTCAGCATTTTTGTCCATAGCCGCAACTGCAATAAAAAATCCACAAGGAAATCATTAGAAACATATACATGGTATATAATGACATCTTTTCAAAATTGAAAATGTAAATTAAATCAAACTCAAGTAAGAAATTTAATGGCATTCACTTACATACATTTAAGACTTAAAATTAAACATTTAACAATTAAATAGTGAGTTTCGTTCAACTTCTTTCTAGAAGTTAAGGCACTTCTTCACCCTCATTGGTGACTTTTCCATGCACACTTGGGTTTAAAATTCTTTGAATTTAGGAGCGCTATTTTGACATGTTTTGGCCTTTACATCCCTTGGATATGTAAAAGAAAGGGGCAAGGGACTATTAAGACATGTGAGGCAAGAAAAGGGGTGATACAGGGCTGCCACCATATCCTCTAAATATAATTGACTCGATCATGGTTGGGAACACTCTCGCGACGCACTCTAGGTAGTTCATGGGTGTTCACCATTTCCATTGTTGTATAAACATGGAAACCAACCAAAAGTTACATGGAAAAATGGAGAATTTGTGGACTGGACTACAATTGGTTGTAGATGAGCTTAGAGACTCGACATGTAGAAATATATTACCCATTGTTTTTGCTATTTTAAAAAATGGTTGATAAACCTAGTGATGCAGGGGCATAGACTGTTTGAGTAAAGTCATTTATGTCTTTTCTAGATCAAGGGATCTTAGGGAGACCTAGGGTCTCACATGTTTGTAATTTTCTTTATTATGTTTATAGGATAAAAGAAGCAGAATTCTTGTTCTTGTGTTTGCTAACATGGGTTTCTTACACCTTGTGCCTTATACCGTATTTTTATGTTAGTTATACCAATTAGTGTGTAATATCTAGGGCTTCTATTGTAATTGGAACATAAGCTAGCTTGTCCATTACTCTCTCTTGCATATTGTGGAGAATTATGAGATATGTGTTGTTTAGAACCATACTCAGTAGTAATTTTGTGTCTCTCTTATTGTATTTTTGTTCCTTTTTGTTTATGCCTCTCAATCTCATTATGATGTGGGCTTTCTATCTTTCTTTGTCTTTAATTTGAATGTAGATATATATTGTTTTTTTAATTGTTAAAACCCTTGGCTTATAATTTTAGCCTCCTTCCACACACACTCTATACTTGTGTTTGTTTTATATATTTCTAGCCTTTTGGAACATTGAATATCTATTAGACATGATGTTTTTGTTTCTTATAGCCTCTTTTAGTTTGATCTATGAAAAATACGTTACTTGTATTCATCATACATTAGCTTGGGAGTTGTTGGGTTGATTATTCTATTAAAAACAATATTGTAGGTTTAGAATTGACAAAAAAAAATACTTTGGTGATTGAATTACCTGGTTAGATGATAATTAACTGGTGGAATTTCCTCCCGTCCTACTAAATCAGCTCCTCCAACAATCCCAAGCATCCAATTTGCTCCAAAATGCTCCAAATCGCCGCTGGTTTCGCATTCCTAATAGGTAGAATAGGCCGCGGGTTTCGAGCATGTCTATATAAATTAATTTTAGTTTTCCAAATCGCATACACGTTTTGTAGTTATATAACTCGTACGCGATATGGTTTCCTATCCTACATGTCAGGCTTGGGTTGAACCATAGCAAGTGCTATGTAGCAGAAACGCGTTGTATTTTTTGGTAACGTGATCATGTTTTTGAAAACTAGGATTGCATCTAAAAGGTCCCTCATCTTCTTGCACTGACCCAAACTTTCTCTTCATATTCTTTAATTTCATTTCCTTGTGGATGTTGCACGTAAATTTCTTCTGAATCGATAATCCTATTTAATAATTTTGACTTGACATCCATGTGATACACTTTTCATTTGTTCTGAAATACAATTTTTAAGACTTTTCTTACTGTGTCCAATCTAGCTACTGGTGCAAAAGTGTCTCCAAAATCAATTATTTGTTGTTGTGAGAAACCTTTTGCTACTAATCTTTCCTTGTACTTGTCAATTTCACCTTTTTTATTGATTTTTGTCTTCTAGACAGTTCACACCAATAGGTTTCTTATACTTAGGCAAGTCAACAAGATCCCATGTCCCATTTATTTCAATGGAATATCTCTTTGTCCATAGCTTTTACTCAATTCTCTTATTTTACTACCTCTTCAAAGAACATATGCTGAGTAGCAAGAAAAGAAAAATTGGAATTTACATCTAATACATAATAAATTTCTTGTAAACTTCTAGTCTTTATATTAATATGATCAAATTCTTTACTCGATTGAGGACTAAGAGTATGTCGATCTGCTGAACTTGATGCTTCACCTCAAATTGAATTAATAGGTGTTTGTACCAGAGCACTTGTTGTTGGTGATTATGCTACTGGATGATGTTATCCATTTTGTTCAATCTGCTCCTCTTCTTGTTCATCTTCTGGTTGAGGGACACTAGCTCCAACAACTTTATATATGGTTTAATCCCAAGGCTCTTGTTCTTTGAAAAATACATCTATGTTGATGAAAACCTTTTTGATCATCGGATTATATAAATTATAAGATTTAGAATCTTCACCATATCCAAGAAACTTTCACTTCTCACTCATGTAATCTAACTACTTTCTTCTTATCTTTTTAGGTACATGAGCATAAAATATAAGCAACCAAATATTCTAAGATGTGCAACACTACAAGCCATACCTATCCATGCTTCCTATGGAACTATGTTATTCACACTTTTGGTGGGAGATATATTCAACACATGAACAGTGCAAGATACTGCCTCTCGGAAAAAATCATAAGACAAGTTTCTTCCATTTAGCATGCTCCTAGCCATATTCATAATGGTTCTATTGTTTTCGTTCTACTATACCATTTTTTTGAGGTGTATACCTTGTTATGATTTGTCTATCGATTCCATGTTTTTTGTAGTGATCATGAAATCCCTTTGAGTCATACTCACCCCCTCTATCTGATCTCAATACTTTGATTTGATGGCCACTAGATGGTTTTTAACCAAAGCTTTGAATTCCTTCAATTTCCCAAAAGTTTTCGACTTCTAATGAAGGAATTACACCATGTTTTTTGTTGAAATTGTCAAAGAATGAAAGAGAATAATAACTTTCATCAAGTGAATGAGTTTGCATTGGACCACACATATCAGTATGAACCAACTCTAGGAGTTCATGTGCCCTTCAAGACACACCTTTAGGGAAATTATACATTTGTTGCTTTGTAAGAATGAAACACTCACATGCTCTTGTCATCTCTTTAAAAGAAGGAAATCCTTTAACCACATGTTTCTATTGCAACAATTTCATACCAGTAATGTGAAGATGTCCAAATATAAAATGCCATAAGGAAAAATCATCCATGTGTGTTTTTTTTAAAGCAAAAGAACTTACTTTCTTGTTGCAACTCATGAATAGTGGAGACATTATGTTCCTAGTCACTTTTACTTTGGCAATTGAATGCTTACTTGGATTTTGTCATACATGGCACATTCTACTCCATTGAAGATGAGATTATATCCCTTCTCTATGAGTTTCCCAATACTGAGCAAATTATGCCTCAAACCTGGAGCATAATACATATCTAAGATGGTTTTCTATTGGCCAAGTTTGGTTTATATGTTGACCATTCTTTTTCCAATAACTTTAACTATATCATAAGTGTCGACTTTAACTTATGTATTCACTAAATAATATATATCTATAACTAGATTTTGATTACCTATCATATGGTTGTTATAGCCACTATCTAAGAACCAAAGATCATTTGGGATTTCATGTGTAGCATGACAAATAAGAAATAATGAATCTTTATTATTATCGAAGTTGTTTGTAATATTGGAATTCTATTTTGCATTATAAATTTTTCTTTTTGCATTCACTGGAAGAATGAACAAAATTATTACAATAATAACACTTAATATTAGATTTATCACACCTTTTTTTGTCATTGCTCTCATTTTCTTGTTCTTGATCTTCCTTTCCATTACTCGGTTCCCTATGTCTCTGCCTCTTGATCTACCTTTACCTCTGCTTCTTCCTCTTCCTTTTGAGAAAGAGACATGGGGTTTGAAGGTGTTCTCCAAAGAGGAATCCTCATTCTTGTTGATTTTGGATTCATAGGATAGAAATGATCCCATCAACTCATCCACATAAAGTTGGCTTAGACCTTTCGCTTCTTCGATAGCTACAACTTTTGAATTGAATTTACTAGTTTACAACCCTTTCAATTACCATAATTTGTTCAGATATATTTTCACCATACGTATTCAATTGGTTTACTATGTCCATGAATTGAGTCATAATTTGATCTATTGTATATGATTCTTTCAATTTTAAGTCTTCAAAATATCTTCTTAAATTTTGCAGTTTGGTTGTTTGTACCTAACACCCTGGTAACTAGTCTCCAAGGTGTCCCATGCTTCTTTTGAGTGGAATGTAGAAGATACTTTTGGAAATATGTTATTGTCCAATGCAACTAAGATAAGATGCAGTGCTTTCACATCCTTCTTCCTGTGAATCTGCAAGACTTTTTTTTTCTATTTGACAAAGATTTTTCAACTGCAATATTAGTCGGTTCAGAATAACCACACACAATATAATCCCAAACATCTTTCGATCATAAAAATATCACCATCATAGTATCCCAAATATCATAGTTTCTTTTTATCATGAGAGGAGAAATAAGTGACTGATTAGAGTTGCTAGATGCCATGATGCAGTCTCTGGCTCTTTCTTAAAAAATCTCTCTTTTTTTATAGATTCTCGACCCTTTAATGAGAATTTACTAAAAATATCTTATAAAAATAACTTTAAATAAAATCTCTCTTTTAAACCAAACTTATTTTTTTTTAAAGAACCCTTCAAAAAGGAAAAAACCTTTTATAACATATATGAACCACACGAGGAACCTTTTTTAAATATTATTACACCAAGAATAGAGAGGTGCTCTATATCTCATTATGGGGTATATGTTGTCGTGTAATGTAACACAATGTTACAAAAAATAAAAAGTAATTAATACAAATCATGTTGTCTAATAAAATAAAAATCAGCATAAATCTATCTTAAACCCATATTTATCAAGCACTAGTAGGGATAAAATTTATTGAGGTGTAAAGCTTCGTCACATGAAATAGCATGGTCGAATTGTTATATTTTTAAGATATAGCAGTATGAATTTATTCATTTGCATATGAAACAAAAGAAATAGGATCATTGAAAGATAACCATGCACAGAAAACAAAAGACATGAAGATTTCTCCTCTGGGAAACCCTTCAAGGGAAGAAAAACCAACAACCTTTCTTAATCAGAGATATCAATTCAAGATTCCAAGTATATGGGAAAATAACTAGATACAATAGTGACCACATAGATCAGTTGAAGATAAACCCATTGAAACCCCAGAATTAGTCTTCTTTTGTTGTTTCGCACTTTTGTTATTGAGATTGAGTGAATTGCATGATGAAAGTGAGAGATGTATCCTTCTATTTATATTTTTCCATGTGATCATTTTTATTCTTCTACTAGGGTCGTCTTGCACAAATTATGGAGCCGAATTGTCCTTTAGTATTATAATATTACTTTTACTATGTTTTCTCGAGGCCAACTTATGTGAGGATACCTCATGCAACTACAATCACTGACACTTCCTCTTAGCTAGGGAGGTATCATCACGTTGGAACACAACTAGATATCATCTAAGCATCACAATTGTCTTGAACATCTCATCATCATAAGGAAGGTCTCTTATGGTGATTTGCTTTTGAATAGAACAATTTTTCCCATTGGAGATGTATCATCTTTCCAATGATAATATCTAATATTCCTTATTAGCTTGGCCATCATAGACCAAAGAGGATTATTTCCTCATGAAATTTATCAATTTAAAAACTAAAGGGAGGACACACACCCATGACGACACTTATTCCAGGCACTTTATCGATCTCAAATTGAAGGGAGGTTATACTCCCCAAGAAAACATTTTTCCAAGTAGTCTATCGATTTCAAATCGAAGGGAGTCTATACTCCCCATGAAGACACTTCTTCCAATTTACTAATCATTACAACTAGAAGGCAATGATGACTGCAACTAGTCCACCCCTATAGGACCATACTCTACACACTAGCACTCCACATAGGAGAAAATCCCACATAGAGATCCAATCCACAAAGGAGCACTCTCCACATGGGAGAACATCCCACATAGGGATCCACTCCACAAAGGAGTACTCTCCACAAAGAGAAAATCCCACATGGGGATCCACTCCACAAAGGAGTTAGGGGTGTGTGCAAGAAGTTGAGGGACCTTTTAGATGCAATGGTGGAGTGAAGTCAATCACTCTTGATCCAAAAAAGAAGAAATCATCCCAAGCAATCCCAAACCTGCCAAGCCTAGTCCCAAGGCTGCCAACAGGCATGCCAATTAGGATAGTAAACCAAATCGCGCCTTCATTTTATTTAAGCAAATCGCGCCTCTTTTTTATTCAAGAAAACCACACCTCCGTTTTAGTGAACAAAATCACGTGCACGTTTTGGAAAGCCCGTTTAAAAAAAAAAAAGGCCGAGCATGTCTTTTTCACCTCATCGCACGACTATTGGACTACTTTGGAGCAAATCTCAATTGGGCGAACGCGTTTTTGGGTTTGCCAAAGCCATCCATCTCCACCTTTGGATAAAAATCCTATTTGTGAGGTATTTTCCTCATTTCTTTTCATGTTTTTTTCTCTTTGTTCATCAATTTATTTGCCCTAAATTGAAAAATTAAACCAAAATAAATTAAATTATGGCCAATGGAAACAAAAATCCCAATGGAATTTTCCAATGAAAATAAGACCCCCAATGTAATTGGCCAATTGAAACCAATTCCCCAATTTAATCATAAAAATTAAATAATTTTGATTATTTACCAAAATTCATACCTAAAATTCCCATGTCCAATGGAAACTAAAACCCCAATTAACTCAAAAAACAAATGAATTTCACTATTTCTATATGCATATTCACAAGGGTCCTTGTGAATCCATACCAAAATCCACAACTATGCAAAGTTTGTCAAGCACATTGCAAGTTTGCATAAGTAATTTACATGCCCAATGTAAAACAAAACCCCAATTAACCTATAAAAAACAAACGAACTTCACTATTGTGAATCCAAACCAAAATTAACAAATATGCAAAGTTTGTCAACTATGTTGCAAGCTTGCATACAACTAAAAAAAAGTCAAGTAGAATTCATATATTCCCCTAAAATACATAAACAAACATGGTAAATCCCTTGCCTCTATCCGAAATATTGAAGTTTCTCTTCCAAGAACATCAATAAACACCTTATAGTTTTGATGAAACTTCCCAATCCAAGTGTTAAAATAAAGTATAGAAGCTTCCCACGCTTTTAACAAATATTTTTTCTTGAACGAAAGGTACTTTTTGTTAAGGTCAAGACAACAAAGTCCAACAATAGACTCTATGAATGTGAAGATACATAGGTAGGTTGATGTATTTGATTAAACATGCCAATCACATACTATCATACATGGTATAATCCAGCGGAACCCTTGCAACCATAAAATCCATAAAGATCTGCTAAATAGAAATTGGAGTCCAAAAAACATCACACTACAACAAATAATTACATATCTAACAAAATCATTGCCTATTCTGGGATTTTATTCATCAACAATACATTATGCCGCATATTCTAGGGTCTAGTTGTTGCCTCCACCCACAATCTAGGAGCTGGTCCTGCAAAGGCAATAGTCAGCACCTCACAAATTCGATGAAACTTCATAATCCAAGCCTTAAAATAAGCTAGAGGAGCTTCTCAATCAACATATGCACTCAAGACACTTTATGTACACATGCATACTTAAAAATTGGAATTAATACTTGAATTTAAGACATAAATGTGAAATGAAAAAATCTTAAATGTTTATTCTTTACTGTAAAATTCAAGATCAATTTTTAAATTTACATGATATATTTAGTTTATATGTTGTTATTTGTCGTACATTAGTTATACAATTTTCAGTGCTTATATATGTCATTATATCATGTGTTTATATTTCTAATGATATTTTATTTGTATTTATGATTGTAGTGGCTACTATGGATAACAATGCGGAGATACTGAGGTTTGTTGCCCATTTGAGAGAGATTGGTTCTGCTTGGAGGGGTGGAGATGAGCTTCGTCTCTCCTTGTCATATTATTTGTTGTCTATTGTTGATACGATCACAATAACGAATGATGCTTTGTATAGCATCGCATCTTACACGGAGAGGAAAAGACAACAATATGCTGATGGGTTAAGTTACAAAGAGGTAAAAAAGCTCAAAATAACAAAACAACACATCTATTCATTGTTTAGACTGCCTGGGACGGATGACATTCCGAAGATCAACATGCCACATATTTCTATTGAGTGGTGCACCTTTCCACCCATCAGAGAAAATTGGATGGATAGGTGCGGGTACATGGTTTTTGACATTCCCCCTCATAACAATAGGGAAGTACCGATGTACTTCCTCCAAAAATTGTATGCAGAGTTTGTGATGGGGAAACATGCAACTATTTTGACATGTTGGGCTTACAAGGAGTTGGTAGGGGGATGCCCCAACATCGACCCAATTCTAGGAATAGAGATGCCAATCCACAGATACCTGCACCCCGTGCCCAACTACCAAGGGCAGACATCCCTCTTGCACATGACATGGTTTCCCAGACAGAGGAGGCATTTTTTACTCTAGCTGAGATGGTCTCTCGACACACGACCACTATTGACTAGAGAGCGCCCTCTTCCTCTATTGGTGTACAACCACCAGCTTCTAGTGGTGGAGGGACATCTATTAGTGGGGATAGACCGACATCCCATGTGCCTCAGAGTGAGCCACATGTATGTACATTATGTGGGGGACCCTGTTATGGTCCTGGACTAAGACATGGTACCACTACGATGACTGGTGGTCAGGTAAGGACATTGTTTTAAAACTTTGTTATTGTTCAATTTTTAATTTTTCCATACTATATGTAACATATTAAAAGATTCGTAATATATGCAATATTTACTCTTGCAGGAGATTGATGCCTCTCACGAGGGTGGTACTGCACCTAGTGTGGTTGTACCCGAGGCCCAAACAACCACCATTGAGGTAATATTTAAACACTTGTCATTTTGTTAATGCATGTGTTAGTCTTGATTAATTTATTAAATTGTCTAATATTTACAATTTTTGAAATTGCAGGAACCCCACTTAGAACGTGATGTTGGAGGCGTTGATATCAACGACATAGTCTAAGGTGGAATTTACGATTACTTGAAGAATGTAAGTACATGGGTTATGACTGAATCTTGTTCGAATTATTTAAATTTCTTACTGTACACTCCTTTATAGATCGCTAATATTTATAATTTTTGAACTTGTAGATGCTATTAGCATCTGAAGAGGGGCAAGAAATTGATGGAAGCGGTCACTCCCATGGGGGAGATATGTCCCAGGCAGGGGTAAGTATATTAAAACATGTTAGTATTTCAGTACATACTATTCCATCCATTCAAATCCATGTCTAACTATGGTAACACTTTATGACCGCAGACATCATCGCAGATCCCTACACCGCCTCTTTGGTTTGGATCTCCCCGTAGTCCAAACATAGATAAGGGGGTTGTTTACACCAGACGACCCTCTTCCTTGAACAGAGCGGGTGTGCATGAGGATCAACCTACTCATCCCATGGTAATGTACACACTCCCAATGGCATTTATTGGTTAGCTATGAATTCACTTCACAAGTCATTTTTCTTAATGTTATTTTTGCATGTTTACAGCATCAAGATGTAGAGTCATCCATGCCAGAACTTAGTGGGATTATTGATGTTGTGGTCAATGCTGCATCTACAATAGGGATAAGTCACGTTGAGGTACATCTACTTGAATATTTGTATTGTTTATGGACATGCATGATGTCTAACTGTTTAATCATTTGGTGAATGTAGCCACACCCTAGTCCGTTAGTGCACGCAACTGAGGTTGATGTTTAACCTACGACTCCTCTTACTACTGAAGAGTCCCAGTGTAATCCCCTAGAAATGGTTTTTTCGGTGAGATGTTCATTTTTTACATAATTGATTAGTACTTTCTCATTCATGTACATGTTGATAATTCTTGAGATAATTGACATTTTTTTTTATTCGTAGAGAAGTATTGTAGAGAGGCTCTCTGCAAGGAGGAGGACACCAGAGGCACCTATACACTCGACACCAGAGGCACCTATACCCCCGATGGATGCAGTAAGTCTTTGTTTTACTTACAATTGAGTCATATTTTAAATTTTCAAACTTTGTTATTGATAGACAGTACTAGTTCAGTTACCTGATCAAGAAATATTGTCATTGATTTGCAGTCACTAGAGATGCACAATGGTTGTAGACAGAGCCTAAAAGCATCAGGGTCTGGGAAAAACAAGAGAAAGTTATATTTTTTACGTGTTAGTCCAAGACAAATATTTTTTTTTATGTACAATCTGGAGTTAGAGTATAGGGGCATGGTCTAGGACATATGTACTTTTTTTTGCACATGTACATCAAATATGTTTTTGATACATGTACATTGACAGGCCATAGATAGGCCTTATATTTTTGTATTATAACTTTCATGATATAAAAAATATTTCATATCAAGGCTCTTGAGATCTTCATGGTTCAGTCTTTTAAGTGTGATTATACACATGTGGCCAAGAATGTTTCTATGTGTAATGTTCCCAATCATTTATAGATTTTACGATTGCATGGAGATATCAATTATAAATTTGAGAATAATGCACAATTAAAATATTACGTAATGACAAAAATGTACATTTTAATTGTTTTTTACCACGATCCAATTGCATATACAATTTTATATTAACAATGTCAAATTGTATTCACAAAGATGGAACATACATAATACACATAAGCACCTAGCACAGCTAAGCAACTGATCCAACTTGGTGGAATACAAAAGCACCTTACCCACATAATAACCTAACAAACTTTTAAAGGATGCACGAAGTTGACACACCTAAGTGATGCACCTGTGTGGTCTACATAAATAAAATTAGTGTTTGGCATGATTTCTTTCATCTAAAGAATACATGGGATACACATCAAACCTAAAAGTATCCGAGTATTATAAGGTTGATTCAAAATAATGGTTATGACTATATCCTGTACATTATGTATGTCCTGCACATTATTTTATCATTTTGTTAATGTACATGGCATTTGATGAATGGCCTCGAGTAACAACTTTGAAAGATATATATTTTGTAAGAATGGCGTGATAGGTTGGCCACTTGTTTCTAAACATAAACATGTTCCATTACATGGTTACTGACGTAATGGCATTGTCTCCTCCTGCATTTCATTGTACAAATTCTCACATCTCTTGGATGAGGGGAATATCTACAATCACTTTCAAGCTGATCTTTATGTGCAAAAATTTCACATTCACTTACTAAGCAAAACTCTAGTTTCCAAAATTGACAAAAAAATGATCCCTTGTCCATGGACCTAGAGTAGAGGGCCACTCTAGCACTATCCCAATGTACTGAATCCAATGGAGCCGATGGTTAATCGATCTGAGAAACATTCATCAATTTATGGAACATTGAATCCTGCCTCCTACAAGCTTTTAGGGACACTTGTTGAATCCCTAACCGAGGAATAGAGTGGAAACCATGCATCAAAAAGGGATTTCGGTGGGTCGTGCAAGCGTGTTTAGGCAAGTTCCATGTGGGAATGCTAGCCACACTTTCATGGTCAAGGAATTTGCAAATCCGACCTCTATGTGCAGAAATTGGACATTCACTTACTAAGCAAAACCCTAGTTTCAAAAATTGATAGAAAAAATGATCCCTTGTCCATGAACCCAGATTAGAGGGGCACCCTAGCACTATCCCAATGTCCCAAATCCAACGAAGCTGACGGTTTTTTGATCCAAGAAATGGTCATGATTCTATGGCACGTTGAATCCCACCTGATCCTACAGGCTTTCAAGGACACCTATTGAATCCCTACCCGGGGCATAGAATGGAAACCATGCATAAAAAATGGATTTCAGTGGGTTTTGCAAGCATTTTTAGGCATATTCTATGTGGGAACGCTAGCCATACCTTCACGGTTGATCAATATGTGAATTTGACCCCCATGTGCAAAAATTTCACATTCACTTACTGAGCAAAACCCTAGTTTCCAAAATTGACCAAAAAATGGTCTCTTATCCATGGAACCATATTAAAGGTGCACCCTAGCACTATCCTGATGTCCTGAATCCAACGGAGCTAACGGTTCATCGATTTGAGCAACGATCATGATTCTATGGCATGTTGAATCCCACCTCCTACAGGCTTTCAGGGACACCTGTTGAATCCCTACCCGGGGCATAGAATGGAAACCATGCATCAAAAAGGGCTTTGGTGGGTCATGCAAGCTTGTTTAGACATGTGTTATATGGGAACGCTAGCCACACCTTCACGGTAGAGAAATATGCGAATTTGACCCTCATGTGCAAAAATTTCACATTCACTCACTAAGCAAAACCCTAGTTTCCAAAATTGACCAAAACAATGGTCACTTATCCATGGAACCATATTAGAGGGACTCCCTAGCACTATCTCGATGTCCTGAATCCAATGGAGCCAACAGTTCATCAATCTGAGCAACGGTCATGATTCTATGGCATGTTGAATCCCACCTCCTACAGGATTTCAGGGACACACGTTGAATCCCTACCGGGGGCATATAATGGAAACAATGCATCAAAAAGGGCTTTTGATGGGTTGTGCAATCTGGTTTAGGCATGTGTTATGTGGGAATGCTAGCCACACCTTCATGGTTGAGCAATATGCAACTTTGACCCCCATGTGAAAATATTTCACATTCACTTACTAAGCAAAACCCTAGTTTCCAAAATTGACCAAAAAAATGGTCTCTTATCCATGGAACCAGATTAGAGGGAATCCCTAGCACTATCCCAATGTCCTGAATCCAACAGAGCTTACGGTTCATCGATCCGAGCAATGGTCATGATTCTATGGCATGTTGAATCCCACCCCCTACAGGATTTCAGGGACACCTGTTGAATCCCTACCCGAGGCATAGAATGGAAACCGTGCTTCAAAAAGGGATTTTGGTGGGTTTTGCAAGCATGTTTAGGCATGTTTTATGTGGGAATGCTAGCCACACCTTCATGGTCAAGCAAGATGTGAATTTGACCCCCATGTGCAAAAATTTCACATTCAGTTACTGAGGAAAACCCTAGTTTCCAAAAATGACCAAAAAAATGGTCTCTTATCCATGGAACCAGATTAGAGGGTCTCCCTAGCACTATCTTGATGTCCTAAATCTAACGGAGCTGATGGTTCGTCGATCCGAGCAACGATCATGATTCTATGGCACATTGAATCCCACCTCCTATAGGATTTCAAGGACACCTGTTGAATCCCTACCCAGGGCATAGAATGGAAACCGTGCATCAAAAAGGGCTTCTGGTGGGTCATGAAAGGTTGTTTAGGCACGTGTTATGTGGAAACGCTAGACACACCTTCACAGTCGAGCAATATGCGAATTTAACCCCCATGTGCAAATATTTCACGTTCACTTACTGAGCAAAACCTTAGTTTCCAAAATTGACCAAAAATGTGGTCTCTTCTCCATGGAACCAGATTAGAGGGCATCCCCAGCACTATCCTGATGTCATAAATCCAATAGAGCTGATGGTTTGTCTATCCAAGCAATGGTCATGATTCTATGGCACGTTGAATCCCACCTCCTATAGGCTTTCAGGGACACCTGTTGAATCCCTACCTAGGGCATAGAATGGAAACCGTGCATCATAAAGGGCTTTCGGTGGGTCGTGCAAGTGTGTTTAGGCATGTGTTATGTGGGAGCACTAACCACACCTTCACGGTCAAGCAATATGTGAATTTGACCCCCATGTGCAAAAAATTCACATTCACTTACTGAACAAAACACTAGTTTCCAAAATTGACCAAAAAAATGGTCTCTTATCCATGGAACTAGATTAGAGAGCCACCCTAGCACTATCCCGATGTCCTGAATCCAACGGAGCCAACGGTTCCTCGATCCCAGCAATGGTCATGATTCTATGGCACGTTGAATCCCACCTCCTACAGGCTTTTAGGGACACCTGTTGAATCCCTACTTAGGGCATAGAATGGAAACCATGCATCAAAAAGGGCTTCTGGTGGGTCATGCAAACGTGTTTAGGCATGTGTTATGTGGGAACGCCAGCCACACCTTCACGGTCGAGTAATATGTGAATTTGACCCCCATGTGCAAAAATTTCAAATTCACTTACTGAGCGAAACCCTAGTTTCCAAAATTGACCAAAAAAATGATCTCTTATCCATGGAACCATATTAGAGGGCCTCCCTAGCACTATCCCGATGTCTTGAATCCAACGGAGCTAATGGTTCATTGATCCGAGCAACAACCATCATTCTATTTTCACGTTGAATCCCACCTCCTACAAGTTTTCAGGGACACATGTTGAATCCCTACACGGGAGAAACAAATTATCAAACTGAAGGAGATAATTATTGGATTCAAGGAGATATCCTTATAGGATCAACTTTGAGATTCAAGGAAAATGCAATAAACATATCCCAGATAGAGTGGTAGATAATGGTCTTGGGCTATAAGGCATAAGTCATGTAAGTATCAATATAATACAACAAATCCATTGTAGAAGTCTATTGAATTTATCAATATATTAAGTGCTCAATGTATCAAACTACAAATAATCAATGAGACCATGAAACCAAAATATCTGACTACCACATACCTGACTACCTGCCTGTGGTCATTTGACTAGACCATCGGGATCACCTCTAATAGCAACGGTATCCTTTAGCCTCTCGTGCTCGGAGTAAGGCAACAAGTATCGTGACTTTGATGAGTTTTTGTTTGGCATTGTTTGCAGCTGGAGGTTTGTGCCAATAACTAAGTTTGTATAATGGTATACAATTTGACCTGGTCTATAATATTCAAATACATAACCTCTTTTCTTTCGTGCATGGGAAACCTGTGTCAAATATTCCCCTTTGATAACCATTGACCCAATTGGAAAATAATTGCCCTCGGAGTCGCTTAATGATACAATGAGGGTCTACTTCCCATCCAAGCAACGTGCCAGCCAGTAGTCAGTGTGTCATTCATTGTCTCTTGGGAAACCACTGCGTATATGTGCCCTGCATAAAATAAAGTGAAGACCTAGGAGTCAACTAACTAAACACAACTAGTCATCAAACATTTCAAAGTGATCAACATAATAGTTGAACCTGGTTGTATGAGATCTGAAATGTGGTCATAGTCATGTGAAATAATCGACTGACATTCCTCCAACTGGGATAATTCTAAAGTTATTTGTCGGCCAATGGGGAGTGATACACGATCCCAGCTGTCAACCCAATCTGTGGATTCACAATTGTCCCATTCACCACTGCTACATGGATAACAAAAACAAGAGAGCTTTCTTGTCCACATTTCAACTATAGCATTGTCTGACGTCCTAACTGAATGGAATGCACAAGTTCCTTAGACGATCTTGCACTCATATAGGTGTGATCGATCTACATTGACCACCTCCCAAAAATATCTATGTACATGTGCTTTTTGAGATGATTGGTCTTCTTTCCTTCTAGCTCCCTACCCCATCACTGAAGAACACCATGCAACAATGGTCTTTGCATCTCAGATGAGCGAAATAGTTGTGAATTTCATCTCTTGCCTATGTAATGCAGTCTTGATGCATGCACCTGCTCCATCATGTTCCCCTTTTTCGTGTCCGGTCTCAAAATAGTTCCAAATATGTGGCACCTTGTGCCTATTGTGGAGAATACACAGCCATTGGAAGACACAGGAATTTTTGAATTGCCCCGCACAACCATCAAACCAAATCCAATGTTGTTCCATCTGTATATTGTTATCCTCCAAGTGTTTGTAGAACAATTGAAAGCTATGTTGTACAAAAGCCAATTCATGACACCTGTCATCACTTATGTAAAAGTGATACTCCTTCAATATAACCTTGTTCTCTTCAGTACTATCTGCCCCATGTTTATAGGTGATATGGACCATTATGCTGACCTAAACTGAGTGATAATATTGACTCTAAATCTTGTTTTGTGGTTGAAGAGTGTAGTTTTCTGCAAAATCGACCACTGATAATATAGTTACAATAGGAAATGTATCCTTGCACTCTCTAAACTGCTCATCTTACCAATGAGCCACATGTACATGCTTTACATACTGTTGTGTCTTTTCAAAGAATTCCTCCATGAAGTTGCATACCAGTACCTGGTAGATCAACAATAAAGATGTATAGATTAATAGGTTGTTACATATATGAAGTAGCAATAGATATCAATAGGAAAAAATACTATTCAGGAACTCGTTGCTAACCTGAGAGGTGACCAATTGTATTTTTTTCCTTTCATTCCCTCCACCGATATCATACCTGACATATTTGAATGACTGCAAGTTCACTTCATGTCTCCCAAGTTCATGCTCATCCGTGACATGTATGCATTTGTCCAAAAATGCCATTCCACCACACCTTGGGCATGTCCTATCTACGCAAGGTCTTTGATAAAATGTGCAACCTTCTGTCCTTCTACACAAGATGATATGGATAAACTCTCTAGATGATGTCGGTGGCAATGTATTTGAGCATTCCTGCACAAGAGTGTTATGCAAAACACACAATATATGTATCATAATAATAAGCGTACTCAATGTGATATCGACAACAACATGTGTTACGAGTTGTGTTTATTTTAAATACCATGGTTTTCATTTCTCGAAGGATCTTTGGCCCAAGTTAAGTTCATTATGTTCATGCCTAAACCTCTCATATAATTTTGTTTGTGTTATGTCAAGAAAATGTTTAATGTGGGGCTCACAATCCCTTGAACCCATTCTCAAATTTAGTACATCTTTTTGGCTGGATGAAGGTCTACTATTGTCACGCCAAAACACTTGCACCAGTCCCTTTGCCGCATCAATGAACTTCATATCAGAGCGTGGCAACCTACCAACAAAGGACCAGACATCTGTTTCACCAGAGTCAAGTTGTTCTCTTCTAGAACAATACATACGGAGTACTTTGATATCCAATCCTACAAGTTTGGATGTAGGCTTAAGAAGGTGAAGGGCCCTGGTGCTTTTGTTTACGATTGATTGTGACAACACACGACAAGCTGCATTGCGATCCTTTGAACAAGATTTCTTTCCAATACTACTAAATGCATCTACCAAACTTCTGACGGCATACGAACTTGGTTCAGAACTATTTATCATCTTTATCCTTAAGTTTTTCCTAACAACAGTCATAGACCTAGATTTTAACAACGAGATAAATAATCTACATTTATCTCCATCACATTTAGAATCAAAATACTTGACAAGTATCTGTTGAACTTGATATGCAATACTGTGTTTAGACAACGTACCTTCAAGCAAACCAATGAGACGTTCATCGATTTGTATACGTTTTGGAGTTCTTTGGCATGAAGTTGTTAATGGAGGTAGGGAGGTTGGAATTGCACCCTATACCATATCACCTGGTCGATCTGGCGTTTGAACATGAGCTTCATTTCCTTTCGTGTCTTCCCAACGGTCAAACGGTGGCAATTGGAAATCCTCTTGAGTGGTATGAACAACATTGTCTTCTTCGAGCATACCTTCGGCATTCAATGTCTCTCTAACTTCGTCACTTGTATACCCACATTCAATTAAATCTGCAAAGGTTTCAGGTGGCCTTGATGTGCACCTATGTTTGACTCCTTGATCAATGCCATGCAGTGCTCGTTCTTCTACTGATATGGTGACTGAAGACCCCTCGAGCGAATGCTTTTGTTTTTCTTGATGTGGATTGGTAGGAAGAATTGTGGCATCCTCAACAACCAGAATTGGTTGAGTGTCCATAGGCATCTTCGATTGGTCATGTCATTTCTTTTCTTCTCTATAATTTCTACAAGGATTTCATTGGGTATCCGCTTCCTTGCTGATTTTCTAGCTCGATTGCGTGAGTTTCCCATGACCACAATGATCAATGATATATACGGGTTCCTTTGCTAGCTCCTCAATGGGAAACTACCTCAGGCTTGGTTTCATTCTTTCTCAATTGTGTCTAGATACTCAAGATAGGGGGAAGATTGGGAAGAATGTTGCCTTTTCTAGCTCCTCAATTCCAAGAAAAACAATGGTAGAGATGCTCTATGGTGCTCCTCAATGGGAAATTCCCCAAGCTTGGTAAATATCTTGAGCAATTGTGTTTGCATACTCTTGAGCTAGGGGGGAGATTGGGAAGAATACATTACCTTTGCTAGATCCTCAATTGCAAGAAAAACAATGGTAGAAATGTTGTATGGTGCTCCTCAATGGGAAATTCTCCAAACTTGGTTTCTTTCTTGTTCAATTGTGTCTACATACTCCACCACAATGACCAAGTTAATGTTTCCTTTGCTAGCTCCTCAATTGCAAGAAAAGCAATGGTGGAGATGCTCTATGTGGCTCCTTGCTCAATTAATGGATTCTTTCTTGCTCAATTCATTCTTTATTTCTTGCTCCTCAATGTATACCATGCTCCAAGCAAAACTTAGAAACTTGTGGTGGAGATGCTTGATTCACAAAACAAGATTGTGTGAAAATATGGTGAAGACGATAATGTTCACGCACTGTCTGTAACCTGAATTTGCGCGCGGACTATCAAACTTGCGAAAATGTGCTTAGAGTGTTTCTCGGACAACGACTGCTACTGTTTATACAAAGGATAAACGTGCACGCGTTATTGTTAACAAAAACAGGGGCGCAATTTGGATACATAAAACGCATGCGCGTTTTACTCTAATAGAATTTTGGAGCATTTAAGAAGGTAGTTGCACGGCTAAGGGATCATTCAAGGT